>CATIWC010001545.1:0-96199 GCA_948472305.1 Vicia faba | reverse complement strand
TTCCAAGCTTTCCAAAATGTCCAAGAACTTCTCAAACAACCTCATGGTTAGGGAGAATCGAATTTTGCAAAATGGGAAAAAGTCACTTTTGTTCTTGGCCAAGACATGTTCATACATTGGTGCCATTTTGAATTCAGCATGCTTAAGCTACATTGCAGGCCTCTAATCCCATTTTCACTCAATAATTCAATGCAAAACCATTGTGCCAAGATGTTGTTCTATGCATTTGGACATTACATGGAGAATTAACCCTTATTTAGAAAAAGCATTATTTCCATTTTGAAAAAGTAGAACTTTATGTCCATTTTGCAAATCCAAGTGGTACAGTCCAAATCTTCTTGGCACAAGTTTATGAGCAAATTGCACTAATCAAGGCCAATGTATGCAGCATAGTGTGAGGGCATGTACAGGCTAGAAACATCAAGTGGCCTTTGCTTGCTTAAGTGTGAAGAAAGATAGCATAACATATACCAACTTCCATTCCTGCAAACCAGGTGTTGCACCCCAAAATTTGCCCTCCCATATTCTTCAAGAAACTGCCAAGCCAAGTCACAAAATTCCCCAAGGGTTGCACAGTCAAACAGTCTCCCATACAGTCAAAACTAGGGTTTGTGTTCTGATCAAAGAAATGAAGTTTTCAAAGGCCCAATCAAGTCTCATATGCTTACAAATATGGTCAAGTATCCTCATATCAAGTTTCAAGGCATTCAGCTCAAAATTGCACAGTCAAAACCCTAAATTGCACTACAGTCAACTGTAGGGGCAAAATGGTCATTTGGCAGTCAAAAGTTCAAATTTTTGGTCAACATATCATTTTGAAGCCACAAACATCATTTGATCAATGCTTGATCATGATTCTCAAAATTTGGCTCAGAAATCATCAAAGATGCAAAAGTTACTATATTTGGACAGGTGAAAAAGTCAACTGAAATTGACCAGGGCATAACTTTCACATGGATTATTAGAAAAATTCCATCCAAAGCTCATGTTGAAGAGAAAGACATTTCCTACAACTCATCTTCATACTTCAAGTCCAAGAAATGCTCTCACAAAAAGTTATCAATTTCAACATTATAGGTCATTTTCAAAGGTCAACAAAAAGGGACTTTAAGTCAAAGGCCATAACTTGAGATTGGTAAATCAAAATGACATGGGACCAAAGACATTGGTTAGAGGACTCAAAGACCTTTCCAAAATGTCCAAGAACATGAGACAAGCTTAAAAATTGAGCAAGTTATGCCTTGTGGAAGTTGGGAAATTTTTGGATATTTTGAAAAGTCAACTTTGATCCAAATGACCTAAAATTGCTAATGGGCCCACTTTTCTTCCATGATTCATCATTCTAAGCATATGCACGACCACTTGGCCCAAAGGGAAGTATTTTCTCATTTTTTATTTATTTATTTGAATTTTTATTTATATTAATTCAATTAAATCAATTAAATATGTGAAAAATATCTAAATGAACCAAACAAATCTTTTTGTACACATTTCAGCTTCAATATTTCGTGCACATCCCAACATGGAAAGATTTGGTGTGATTTAGGCTAATTGACACAAAATACACTTGAAAAAGATTCAAAAAGATCTTAAGAAAATCAAATATGCAAAACAATGAATGCCTTGGATTTGTGCTAGTTTTGTTAACCTAATGCCTTCCATACATAAACAGGAATCAAACCCTAATCACAATACACTCTAAGCTCCACAGGAAATACATTTACAAACTTGGAATTTTTGTCTAAAAAAGCAATTCTGAAAACCACTCTAGAGGTCGATTCAAAGCACCATTCCTTTTCCAATAGCTTCCTCAAGGTTCCCAGAAGCGATTCCAATCCCTAACATCAACTCAAACGCAAAGAATTGGTAAAACGGATTCAAACTGTACCAAGAAAAATCCATGATCGTATTTTGATTTCTAGGCATCCTCATTGCATTTTAATTGTATATTCATGTTCCTTGTCAAGTTTTGAAACTAACCATGTGGTCCAATTGCGTTTTTGTGCTATATATTTGATTTTACCATTGCTGATCTTTAGGGTTTTCATAGTTTCAATTTAGGGCTTTTCACCCAAGGCAAAATCGTGACTCCAGACCAAGACCATTAAACTCAGCTAACCTGGACGAAGAGATCCCAACTCTCGCGATGAATTTATATTCAAGGATAGCCTAATCGCTATTTTCTTGAAATCGGCCTAAGAAAACGCATCCAAAACCGTTGCCTTACAGTCTTGTTTCAGAAAAAAAATAAAATAGAACGAAGGAGATGATGTGTTGTCCAAACGCTATTGGTCCGTTTAAAAAAGTGGCGCGCGGACCCACTAACGCTTTGTTTTTCTTTCATATTATTTCTTTGTTATTAATATATCAAAAGAACTTAATGGCTCAGCTGGCAGGTGTATGTGCTTGTAACCCTCATGACCTGGGTTCAAGTCCCAGGTCTACGTTACCTCAATATTATTTTTCAACGTGTGTTCAAGTGCAGGCATAACTTTGGGGATCACCATACACTCACCATATCAAGCCAGCCACGTGCTTAGTGGAATCAGATCAAAGGCTGGGAATTGATGGATACCATGAGGATGAGTCAACGTGCGTGTACGTGTCATGCAAAAGTCAAAAAGGGCCACTGCTTGTTGGGCCAGATTCCTCATAATTTGACCTCCACTTTGGGGCCTGAACCCCCCCTGGTTTGCTTTCTCTATATTTTTCTTATTTTATTTTTATTGTTATTTATTTTCTTTATTTGTTTAAATTAATTATTATTTTTACACAATATAAAAAAACATCATAAAAAATCAGAAAAAGACAAAAAATGTAATAAATAATTTTTATTTTTTATTTTCATAAATAAATTGTATAATTGAGTTTAGTATAATTAGGGTTTTTGCAATTTTAATTCTTTTTTAATAAATCAAAAAAACATAGAATTAGGTAATTGATAATTTTTCCTTTTAATCTTTTTTTTTCTCTTTTTACCATAATATTATTTACTTATTTTATTTTCATAATTAAATTGTACATAAAAGAATTTAGGTTTAATTTAGGTTAAAAACTTCAATATTTTCTTAATAACTTAAAAAATAATTAGAACTAGGTTTAACGTTCAATTTTAGTTTTAATTAATTTTTTTCCATTAAATCTTAAAAAACACTGAATACCAATAAAAAAACATTCTTATTTTAATTTTAAATTCCTTATTAATTTTAATTTCGCAAAAGGGTCCAACGCCCTCGTTCGTAATTTACTTAATTTGCGTATTTATTTTATTGCTTAAATGATTATGTATCTCTCCCAAAGCGTTGTAACTTAAACTTTTCGCACTCTTACTTACTTTGCTTTATTTACTTTTCCGTCAAATCGGGTCCAGTTTAATTTTGGCGATGTGGACCCGCGCCATTTGTAATAGCTTTAGAATTTACTTTTCCGCACTCTTTCAACTGTTAAATAAGCATGCAAGAATGAATGGCCTTAAAATAAAATCAAGCGTAGATCACAATGAACATGACAAGACAAATATCAATGAAAACGACACAATTCGCACACACCACCCCTAGGGTACGCCTCACTGTTGCCTTGCCTCGAAAGGTGATCGTCGAGTAGAGGATGTCTTAGTAAGTCCTCATGATCCGGGAACCTGGCATGAGGGTAGCTTCTAAGGTGTCTTCCCATTACTCTGGTGATCACCATGTCCCTACAAACTCGAATTGACCCGAACACCTCCAACGGTGGTGCTACCTACCTCTCAATGGTGGGATGGCACTACTTTAAAGGACTTTTACACAGACGAATTCCTTAGGGTAGGTAGGTTCTCAAGGATACTTGCTCTCTTCAAAAACAAACAAAAAACCCTTTTCACACCAACACTTTTCAAAAGCTTTCAAAGCAAATTTTTCAAACACTCTGACGTACGAGTCGAACTGAAATTTTTCAAAGAAACTTTTTTAACCCACAATTGAAAAGCAAGCAAACATTTTTGAAAACACATTGAGCAAGTATCTAAGAGCCCATGGATAACCATGGATAGAAAGGGTGCTAACACCTTCCCTTTCTATAACCTACCTCCCGAACCGAGAGCAATCTCTTTAAGGAATTTTTCTGTGCTTTTGTCCTTTCCATTTGGAGAAAATAAAAGACGGTGGCGACTCTTGCTTCCGCGACATTTCGCGAACCATCGTTAAATAGTCAGTTCCAGATCCACCGATCACAGAACTGGCGACTCTGCTGGGGACTTAACTTAAAGTGAGGTGTACCTTAGGGCTAACTCATAACTGTGTTTTCAATTGTTTTCCTTGTATGCTTTAAATTGTGGGTTGCTTGGGAGTTCTATAGATCCTAGCCCGGATCTGGGGGATACCTTCTTAGAAAGTAGCAACAAGGCTGTGAGGGAACTGTGCGGGGTATACCGACATGGTTGAAACAGTCTGCTACGTTGATGTGGCACTTTGGTGTGTACCGGTAACCCTTGAGTTCAGTCAAGGAGAGTACGGGGCCTCCGCGTGGTGTCGTGAAGCATCAACAGACCTTAGGAACCTTAATTGAACTATCTTGGCCTCTTTAGGGTAGTGAGATAACTGACTTTGGTGCAGTCCGAGGTTGGTTGATACTCGATACTACGCTCAATTGAGGGTTGCTTTCCTGGAATATTTCGGTCGCCAGTTCAGTGGCTAAATCGAAACGATGAACAATGAAAGCAATCCCGTGATATTGGGAACCTTAGAACCCGGTTACTTTGATTAGGACAGGTTGAACCCACCAACTCCAAGAGGGTACTACCCAGACCCCATGATGGCCTTAAACCTTAAGGGCTTGTCTTGTGTGACTTGTGTGCCTTCGTACTTGACTATTTGCATGCTTGTTGTCTGACACTTGAGCTTCTTGCAGGTTTTATTTGTTGTCCTTAATTAGGACTCATAACAAGGTCTACCGAGTTTCTTGCAGGTTTCGTTTATAGTCCTTAATTGGGACTCATGACAGGGTTTACTAAGTTTCTTGCAGGTTTTGGTTTGCAGTCCTTAATTGGGACTCATAACAGGGCTACTCACATTACCCCATGCATACCATAACATCATACCATTGCATACATCCTAACCCATTTCAAGGATCTCAAGGGCTTGTGATGCAGGTCATGGTGAATCAACTATCCCAGCAAGGGGCAAAGAGGATTTATTTTCCTCTAGCCAAGGTAGTCAGGGGCTATGACCCACTGGATATGGTGAGCCTTTGACCCTTGAAGAAGGACTCTCAACAACAGGAAGTTCCTTCAATCAAGTTACCGGTTCTCAACTCTAACAATTTCTCTGTTTATCCCGCGAGGTCCTTGAAATCATTGCATACATGTCATACTCATCATTGCATTACAGGTATCCCTTTTGCAGGTCACTCACCATCTTCGCTGTTTATTTCAGCAATGGCTTTCCAACCAGACAACCAAGATCTCCGTGCTCAGAACGCCCAACTGCGAGAAATGTTCTTGAACCTATCCCAGGGGCAAGAAGAAATAAAGACTCTCCTCACCAGGAACTTGACCTTAGGGAATGCAGGGGGCATCAGGAACGATCAGCTGGAAGGGCTACAAATTGAGTTGGCAACCATGAAGATCCAAATGATGGGGCAGTTGGTGGGCCAAATGACTCTCATTCAGGACTTAGCTCAAAAACAAGAAGAGCTCCGGGTCCTCGTCACCAAGCTGCTTCAAAATAATCCAGTAGGGCAAACAGCCAAGGTAGAAGCTCCAGCCATCATTCAACCACATGCGGGGCAAGAAGACAAAAGAAAATCTCCTCAGCTTGCTTCAGGGTCACGAGCCCAGCCTCAACGAGTTAGTCAGCGTAAACGAAATGCACCCGGAAGACATTTCTTGGAGACTGATATACCCTCATCCTTTATACTGAAGCGTTTGCTGGAGGTCAATCTGATCACTCTAAAGGACCCTCCCAAGAATCCCAACAGGACACCTTCGAGGTATAACCCCGACACCCGCTGCGCTTATCATTCAGACAGCCCGGGGCATGCTACAGACGACTGTTGGACCTTGAAGAACAAAATCCAGGATTTGATTGACGAAGGGGTGATAGAGTTCATGCCGGATGGCGAGATGAAAATCTTCCGCTGAGAATTCTCCATCTGAGATAGCTAGTTCAAACTAAGAAACTTTTGTTTATTCGAATATTCAAGTTGTATTTTTCTTTGATTGTTTAAACATTTTATTCATATCAAACATTGTTATTTCATTAATGCATCGCTTATGTCTATTTTGAATCAATATATTCGTATTCACTAAATGCAAATTATTTTCATATTTTTTCTGATGTCAACTCTTGATCTAAAATTCTAAGCCTCTTGAGGGAGGATGACGAAAACGATACCGCAATCTCTACATTATGCTTTTGAACGGACCCCGCTGATGAGGTACAGGCATTGTTTCAAATCCTAAACACTGGAGTTATAAGGAAGATAATCCCTCGTCAACCCATCTGAGCCAAAGAAGTAGGAGTTTTATTTTCGAAAATTGAAACCCTTAATCATAACCTGGGGCAGGGTAGGCTTCTCAGTTGATCCAAGTGCACAATGAATGGCACCAAATGAGTCTTTCCAAAAACAAAAGACAATGATGGTTCCGAACAATCGTAAAGACAGGCAGTCATTATCAAAAAATTCATAAATGAAAAGCCCATTAAGTCAAAACCCATGAAGGAGACTTACAAAACTGGGGCATCCCGCTGACTGTAATTCCAAAAAAGGAAACAGTTCAGGCAAAAAAGAAAGGGATAACAAAAATCAAAAAGAAAGAGGTCATACAAACCCTCAACAAAAACAAAGATGACTGCCTATTTGAAATAAATTGTCAACATTCGAACCATCACTGGTATACCAAGAGCAAAGACTCAACAAAGTCTAACGTATGATCAACTGAGTTTAGGTTTGGAGAACATCACGAAGAGCGGGTGGGTACAAATAATTTGAGCCTTTATCCTTTGTTTCTTAAACCGTGAACCAGGCCACGTTATAACCCTTAAAAGTCCTAGCTGAAGCATGGGTTAGTTCGAAAGCATACTGTCACGAAAGGTATCCTGACTCCTTAAGGCCTACGGTAAATACGGAGTTGACATCACGTTTTACAAACAGTCACTTGTTTTATGAAAAAAGAATACATTTTCAAAAATCTTCGAGACAGACATAAGCTTTGCATTTTTAACATAACTTTGTTCGCATATGACTTTTTGTTTGAACAGCAGGGAAATTCGCACGATGAATACCTAGTGAACAAAAGCACTCCCAATCAAGGGGCAAGCATGATCAGGGTCTATTATCTAGGGCAATCCAATCAAGATTCGGAGAATCTCTCAAAGGCCAAAAAGCCTGGGGCAGATCTCCGCCTGAGTCACTTGGGGCATCTCAAACAACGAATCTTGCCTGATCAAACACTTTCTGGTGGCATGACAAAACACTTCTGACAGGGGCAACTCCCTACATTCTAAGAGCATGGACATAGTCGGAAAAATACTACGCAAAATCAAAGACCCGCTAGGTTGACACACCTAGGCAAAAATAAGGGCTTCCCGGCGAACCAAAAGGGTTCGGGCAAAAATAAGGGATGAAAAAAAAATCTGTACACCTGGCAAGTCGAAAACCTGAAAAGGCGGCTTGGGCAAAATGGGTATCCCGGCGGACTGAAAACCCGAAAGGGCAGTCCAGGCAAAAGTTAGGGATCAAAGCGTACGACTATGTCCTGTCATCTTGTCACCTGCCTACCAGAAGAAGGTTTGACCCTCAACAATTATCAGCATCCCACATGTGCCTCCCCCATGGAAACAGGGGCAATAATGGGTGGTTTAAGCAATCTGATTGTTTCTGTCCTCCAAGGTACCAAGGTAGGTTCAGCTAAAGAACATAACCAGATATCCTAATTCCCCAGAGAGTAAGCAAGTCAGTACATTCTCTCCAAGAGCTATCAAATCTCAAGGAAATTGAGTATCCTCCCGTAGATCTCAATACTTCCCCAGCAGCACATATTCTTAACAAGCATCCCCGGCAGTCTTGGCCTAAAGATTGTTCCCCGGCGGTATCTCAATATTCAAAGGAATCACTTCCCCAGCATATCAAAACTTCCCCCAAAAGAGTCCAATCCAGTTTCCCAAGGAAAGATGGAATTCATATCCCCAAGCAATAAGCTTGTCCCCAGTAGATTCTGGAAGCTTATCCCCTCGCAGAGCACGAACGCGTTGTCCGGCTTGATTTAAAGAGTTATTTCCTTAACAGGATATAACTGGGTTATCCTCAGCCAAAAGCCATGGAAAGATCGTCGTCAACGAAGTATTCTTACCCCCAGCGAAATCTATCAACACTTCCGATACAACAAAGACATCCTCAGCAAGTTACTCTCAACACTCAGCAAAGCATCTCTGTCCCCACAGAGTATTGCTTCCCAGCATGGTCGATAGGGTATCTTTTCTTCCTGCAGAATCTTCCATTCGCCAAGTTTATTCCGCAACGGAGTCATCTTCTCCTACCGGTATTCTTGCAGTTATCATCCCCAGCGGAAGTAAAAGCTTATTCTCCAACATCAGCCCAGGATATGACTTCCCGGCACCCGTCAAGGATTTACTTTCCTAGACGAAAACATTCATAAAACATCACATATATCATTATAGCATGCATAGACGCATCATATCATACAAATCTCATTTATGTTGAGAACATCATTGCTTGATCCATATCATGCATTGCATATGACTGACCTTTACCTTTCAGGAAAGACGCAGTTAAAATACTCAGACATATTTCAAAGCCTTCTCTAGTCCAGCTAAATCGACTCCCAACAGATTTTTCTAATAAAGACTCAGCAGAAGTTATGGTCCCCTCTCCAACAGTGCGTGAGGTGGCAATTCCTTCTTCAGATGTTTCCCTCTCCGACGGTGAGTGTGAGGTGATAGTCTCCTATGGTCCCCTCTCTGACAAGTGCGTGAGGTGGTAATTCCTTTTTCAGATGTTTCCCTCTCCGATGATGAGTGTGAGGTGATAGTCTCCTATAGTCCCCTCTCCGACAAGTGCGTGAGGTGGTAATTCCTTCTTCAGATGTTTCCCTCTCCGACGATGAGTGTGAGGTGATAGTCTCCTATGGTCCCCTCTCCGACAAGTGCGTGAGGTGGTAATTCCTTTTTCAGATGTTTCCCTCTCCGACGATGAGTGTGAGGTGATAGTCTCCTATGGTCCCCTCTCCGACAAGTGCGTGAGGTGGTAATTCCTTCTTCAGATGTTTCCCTCTCCGACGATGAGTGTGAGGTGATAGTCTCCTATGGTACCCTCTCCGGCAAGTGCGTGAGGTGGTAATTCCTTCTTCAGATGTTTCCCTCTCCGACGATGAGTGTGAGGTGATAGTCTCCTATGGTCCCCTCTCCGGCAAGTGCGTGAGGTGGTAATTCCTTTTTCAGATGTTTCCCTCTCCGACGATGAGTGTGAGGTGATAGTCTTCTATGGTACCCTCTCCGGCAAGTGCGTGAGGTGGTAATTCCTTTTTCAGATGTTTCCCTCTCCGACGATGAGTGTGAGGTGATAGTCTTCTATGGTCCCCTCTCCGGCAAGTGCGTGAGGTGGTAATTCCTTCTTCAGATGTTTCCCTCTCCGACGATGAGTGTGAGGTGATAGTCTCCTATGGTCCCGTCTCCGGCAAGTGCGTGAGGTGATAATTCCTTTTCCAAGATGTTTCCCTCTCCGACGATGAGTGTGAGGTGATAGTCTTCTATGGTCCCCTCTCCAACGGTGTGTGAGGTGACAATTCCTTTTCAGATGTTTCCCTCTCCGACAATGAGTGTGAGGTGATAGTCTCTTATGGTTCCCTCTCCGACGGTGTGTGAGGTGATAATCCCTTTTCCTATGATTCCCTCTCCGACGGCGAGTGAGGTAATTCCCTTTCAGATTATAATAGCCTATGGTTCTCGTTCCGATCCTGCGAAGATGGTATTTCCCGCCAAGATTTTCTCAACGAGCGTTGTTGAAGATAAAATCACCCAAGGTTTTCTTACCATTCAGGCTGAGGTAGTAACCATCCCTGGTTCATTTCATCATCTTGTGAAGCTCCAGATTCAGCTTCTGTAACCAGTCAGGACATATCTATACCAAGCATCTGAAAACCAACTCCTGCAACGTGTCAGGTACTCATTTTCTGTTTTGCAGGTACACAAGGTTCTCGCTAAGGAATCTCTTACGCGATCAACATCCAGATGGCATCTATAAGCCCGTCATCCTATCCAGCAACATCCAGATGGCATCTATAAGCCCATCATCCTGTCCAGCAATCTCCAAATGGCATCTATAAGCCCATTCCCCCATCACACTACCAACATGTGAGCGCAAATTTCTGGGCACTCTAGTGTCCAATCATCTTCTACCCTCGGATTACGAAAGGCATGTCAGCCAATCTGCATCCTCAGGTCTAAGAAGATTGAACAGGGGCAACTGTTGCACCCCAAAATTTGCCCTCCCATATTCTTCAAGAAACTGCCAAGCCAAGTCACAAAATTCCCCAAGGGTTGCACAGTCAAACAGTCTCCCATACAGTCAAAACTAGGGTTTGTGTTCTGATCAAAGAAATGAAGTTTTCAAAGGCCCAATCAAGTCTCATATGCTTACAAATATGGTCAAGTATCCTCATATCAAGTTTCAAGGCATTCAGCTCAAAATTGCACAGTCAAAACCCTAAATTGCACTACAGTCAACTGTAGGGGCAAAATGGTCATTTGGCAGTCAAAAGTTCAAATTTTTGGTCAACATATCATTTTGAAGCCACAAACATCATTTGATCAATGCTTGATCATGATTCTCAAAATTTGGCTCAGAAATCATCAAAGATGCAAAAGTTACTATATTTGGACAGTTGAAAAAGTCAACTGAAATTGACCAGGGCATAACTTTCACATGGATTATCAGAAAAATTCCATCCAAAGCTCATTTTGAAGAGAAAGACATTTCCTACAACTCATATTCATACTTCAAGTCCAAGAAATGCTCTCAAAAAAAGTTATCAATTTCAACATTATAGGTCATTTTCGAAGGTCAACAAAAAGGGACTTTAAGTCAAAAGCCATAACTTGAGATTGGTAAATCAAAATGACATGGGACCAAAGACATTGGTTAGAGGACTCAAAGACCTTTCCAAAATGTCCAAGAACATGAGAAAAGCTTAAAACTTGAGCAAGTTATGCCTTGTGGAAGTTGGGAAATTTTTGGATATTTTGAAAAGTCAACTTTGATCCAAATGACCTAAAATTGCTAATGGGCCCACTTTTCTTCCATGATTCATCATTCTAAGCATATGCACGACCACTTGGCCCAAAGGGAAGTATTTTCTCATTATTTATTTATTTATTTGAATTTTTATTTATATTAATTCAATTAAATCAATTAAATATGTGAAAAATATCTAAATGAACCAAACAAATCTTTTTGTACACATTTCAGCTTCAATATTTCGTGCACATCCCAACATGGAAAGATTTGGTGTGATTTAGGCTAATTGACACAAAATACACTTGAAAAAGATTCAAAAAGATCTTAAGAAAATCAAATATGCAAAACAATGAATGCCTTGGATTTGTGCTAGTTTTGTTAACCTAATGCCTTCCATACATAAACAGGAATCAAACCCTAATCACAATACACTCTAAGCTGCGCAGGAAATACATTTACAAACTTGGAATTTTTGTCTAAAAAAGCAATTCTGAAAACCACTCTAGAGGTCGATTCAAAGCACCATTCCTTTTCCAATAGCTTCCTCAAGGTTCCCAGAAGTGATTCCAATCCCTAACATCAACTCAAACGCAAAGAATTGGTAAAACGGATTCAAACTGTACCAAGAAAAATCCATGATCGTATTTTGATTTCTAGGCATCCTCATTGCATTTTAATTGTATATTCATGTTCCTTGTCAAGTTTTGAAACTAACCATGTGGTCCAATTGCGTTTTTGTGCTATATATTTGATTTTACCATTGCTGATCTTTAGGGTTTTCATAGTTTCAATTTAGGGCTTTTCACCCAAGGCAAAATCGTGACTCCAGACCAAGACCATTAAACTCAGCTAACCTGGACGAAGAGATCCCAACTCTCGCGATGAATTTATATTCAAGGATAGCCTAATCGCTATTTTCTTGAAACCGGCCTAAGAAAACGCATCCAAAACCGTTGCCTTACAGTCTTGTTTCAGAAAAAAAATAAAATAGAACGAAGGAGATGATGTGTTGTCCAAACGCTATTGGTCCGTTTAAAAAAGTGGCGCGCGGACCCACTAACGCTTTGTTTTTCTTTCATATTATTTCTTTGTTATTAATATATCAAAAGAACTTAATGGCTCAGCTGGCAGGTGTATGTGCTTGTAACCCTCATGACCTAGGTTCAAGTCCCAGGTCTACGTTACCTCAATATTATTTTTCAACATGTGTTCAAGTGCAGGCATAACTTTGGGGATCACCATACACTCACCATATCAAGCCAGCCACGTGCTTAGTGGAATCAGATCAAAGGCTGGGAATTGATGGATACCATGAGGATGAGTCAACGTGCGTGTACGTGTCATGCAAAAGTCAAAAAGGGCCACTGCTTGTTGGGCCAGATTCCTCATAATTTGACCTCCACTTTGGGGCCTGAACCCCCCCTGGTTTGCTTTCTCTATATTTTTCTTATTTTATTTTTATTGTTATTTATTTTCTTTATTTGTTTAAATTAATTATTATTTTTACACAATATAAAAAAACATCATAAAAAATCAGAAAAAGACAAAAAATGTAATAAATAATTTTTATTTTTTATTTTCATAAATAAATTGTATAATTGAGTTTAGTATAATTAGGGTTTTTGCAATTTTAATTCTTTTTTAATAAATCAAAAAAACATAGAATTAGGTAATTGATAATTTTTCCTTTTAATCTTTTTTTTTCTCTTTTTACCATAATATTATTTACTTATTTTATTTTCATAATTAAATTGTACATAAAAGAATTTAGGTTTAATTTAGGTTAAAAACTTCAATATTTTCTTAATAACTTAAAAAATAATTAGAACTAGGTTTAACGTTCAATTTTAGTTTTAATTAATTTTTTTCCATTAAATCTTAAAAAACACTGAATACCAATAAAAAAACATTCTTATTTTAATTTTAAATTCCTTATTAATTTTAATTTCGCAAAAGGGTCCAACGCCCTCGTTCGTAATTTACTTAATTTGCGTATTTATTTTATTGCTTAAATGATTATGTATCTCTCCCAAAGCGTTGTAACTTAAACTTTTCGCACTCTTACTTACTTTGCTTTATTTACTTTTCCGTCAAATCGGGTCCAGTTTAATTTTGGCGATGTGGACCCGCGCCATTTGTAATAGCTTTAGAATTTACTTTTCCGCACTCTTTCAACTGTTAAATAAGCATGCAAGAATGAATGGCCTTAAAATAAAATCAAGCGTAGATCACAATGAACATGACAAGACAAATATCAATGAAAACGACACAATTCGCACACACCACCCCTAGGGTACGCCTCACTGTTGCCTTGCCTCGAAAGGTGATCGTCGAGTAGAGGATGTCTTAGTAAGTCCTCATGATCCGGGAACCTGGCATGAGGGTAGCTTCTAAGGTGTCTTCCCATTACTCTGGTGATCACCATGTCCCTACAAACTCGAATTGACCCGAACACCTCCAACGGTGGTGCTACCTACCTCTCAATGGTGGGATGGCACTACTTTAAAGGACTTTTACACAGACGAATTCCTTAGGGTAGGTAGGTTCTCAAGGATACTTGCTCTCTTCAAAAACAAACAAAAAACCCTTTTCACACCAACACTTTTCAAAAGCTTTCAAAGCAAATTTTTCAAACACTCTGACGTACGAGTCGAACTGAAATTTTTCAAAGAAACTTTTTTAACCCATAATTGAAAAGCAAGCAAACATTTTTGAAAACACATTGAGCAAGTATCTAAGAGCCCATGGATAACCATGGATAGAAAGGGTGCTAACACCTTCCCTTTCTATAACCTACCTCCCGAACCGAGAGCAATCTCTTTAAGGAATTTTTCTGTGCTTTTGTCCTTTCCATTTGGAGAAAATAAAAGACGGTGGCGACTCTTGCTTCCGCGACATTTCGTGAACCAGCGTTAAATAGTCAGTTCCAGATCCACCGATCACACCAGGCCTTAGAGAAAGTTATCACACACATTCTAAACATCAAACACAAGCTGAAGCACGACCCTAAGACCACCAATACCTCCCCATTGCCAAAATCACTCTCAAACTGCAAAAACAGAGCAACCTCTGCAGATTGAGTTCCAACTCTTAATCCTTTCAAGAATTCTTGCCCAAACCACTTCAAACACCTTCCCTACCATCAATCCAAACTATCCAAAGCATTAGAAGCAACCTGTAACTCCTCTAATCCTTTTGGCCATTTTCACTTTTCTGATTTGCAGGTGAAGTGCTATAGCACGATTCAAAAGGTTTCAAGACAAAGTAAAGCTTGGAATAGCATCCCTGGACATCAAGGAAGCTATACCAATCATCATCTTGCACTGAAAGCTTCTCCATTGCCAGATAGAACTTCAACTGAACAGGTAAGTTCATGAACTCGTATCTCTCTTATTAGGCATTGTTAGCTTTAGTTTTGTGAAGAGAATATGTCACATTCATAGCCCTGAACATGCCCATGTAATTAGATTTCATTTATATTATGTGTGCTGCAAGAATTTTGAGTCTGAACATGGCATAAAAACTAGGTCAGAAATTGGGGGAGAAGAAATTCTCCCTCATCTTAGAGAGTTAAGTCAAGTTCTTTACATGGTTGGATTCGTCTTCTCATGCTCTACATTTTTCATGTTGTGAGTTTTGCTTGAAAGTCCAGGAATCAAGAGATGGAAAATGCGTGTTCTTGTTGTTCATACAGGTCTGAGGTTGAAGACAAAGTCTTCTTGGGCTGGGCCTGAGTTGACTTTTCTATTTGCACCCTTTTGTTACTTTTACACCCCCCAAGCCCATTTTGCTTATTTTTATGATTTTTTGACATTTTCTTTTTTGTCCTGACTCATTTATTTTTTCTAACAATATTAAAAATATAAAAATAATTTTTTACACCATTTTTGAATTTATTAGGTATTTGTTTGATTAGTTTAGTTTTATACACAAATAAATAAATATATACATTTTATTAAAGAATATTAAGAAATATGCAAAAACATTCTTATTTTCATTTTTTTATTTTGTTTTACCTTCTGAAAATATTTTATAGGAAAAATACTTTTTTTACTAAATATTAAATATTATTAATTTGTGCATATAATACATATTTAGTAAATAATATATATATATATATATATATATATATATATATATATATATATATATATATATATATATATATATATATATATATATATATATATATATATATATATATATATATATATATATATATATATATATATATATATATATATATATATATATATATATATATATATATATATATATATATAGGGTTAAAATGCAAATACATATACTTTTTATTTTTTAATTAATATTTAAATACAAAAATGCCCTTTTTACAAATATACTTCATTTTATTTTATTTTTGTATACAATAAATAAATACTTGTACATAATAAATAAATAATGCATTTTATTTAATAGAATTAGGGTTTAACCCTAAACATGAAAAACTCCAAAAAAATAATACTTTCCTTTTTGTTTATTTTGACATATAAAAATACTTTTTTTTCATACATACAAAAAATCATTTTTGCATCTTGCATATTTATTTTATTTAATTTATGCAATTAAATTATCTTGTAAATAATTCAATATTGATGTAATAGTTTAGGTTTAAATTCCTTGTCAAAATCCCCATTTGAACATTTGTACCCCCTTCCCATATGTGGTTTTGTAATAGCTTAGTAAATTTATTTTCGCACTTTATTGCTTTCTAATTATACCATGTTAGAATTAGGGTTTTGTATGCGAAAAAAAAAACAACAAAAAATAGTTTGACCTAATTTCAAGATAAACAAGCATGAAAATGGACACACAAATCACACTTACACCCCCTAGGGTATTCCACTTGTTGCCTTTCAAAATTGGGCCATATTGCATGTTAGGTCTCTTTGGGCAAAACAAACACAAATCAAATGATCATAGTCCCTCGATGACGCTTTCAAAATGTTGCCTAAACAAATGATCAAGTCCCTTAAAGAAAAATTGCCCAAAGATACTTGGCACCATTGCAATTATGGTCTAAACGATGACCCGTGCCCGTCCTTTTCATATCCTAATATGAGATTGTCCACCAAATACAATGGTGGAACAAACTTGTTAAAAGGGTTAAAACATAGCAATAAACTTTGAGAAATTTAGGAGTAGATAACCTCTTAGTTACTTGAATCAAACTTGCAAAAACAAAACACTTGCCTATTTTCTAAAAACACACCTCACAACACTTTCAAAACAACTTTCAAAAACAAATGAAAACCTTTTCAAAAGACATACATCTCTGTATACATCCCAACATGGATCATTACAAAGGTTGCCACCACATTGGCTTCTTTTCAAAACATTTTCAAACCCACACACACACAAGCACCATTTCAAACAATTGAAAACAAAAGGCAAGTGATCTAAGCAAGTAACTAAGAGCCCATGGATAACCATGGATAGAAAGGGTGCTAATACCTTCCCTTTCTATAATCTACTCCCCGAACCCAAGAAAACATCTCAAAAGGTTTTTGCTGTGCTTTTTAACCTTTCCTTAGGATAAAATAAAAAGTCGGTGGCGACTCTTGCTCAACCGAAACATTTGCGAAAACAAACGCAAAACTCAAGTCAGTTCTTCCACCGTATCACAGAACTGGCGACTCTGGTGGGGACTTTTTAAAAGTGGAGTAACCTTAGGGCTTAGATCACCTTTGTTTTCAATTGTTTGCTTTGTTTGCTTTTATATTTGTGGGCTTTGCATCGGAGTTTCATAGATCCTAACCCGGATCTGGGGAATACCCTTTTTAGGTAGCATAATCTGTGAGGGACCTGTCCGACGTAGACCGACATGGGTGAAGCAGTGGCTACATTGGTTTGGCACCTTGGTCTGTACCTATATCCCTTGTGTTGCAATGAGGAGAATATAGGTCTTCTAAGGAGTCATTAAACACCAACCAACCTTAGAACCCTAAATTGACCAAACTTGGCCATTAGGACAGTAGCAGTATGCTACACTCATTGAGGCTAAACTCTCGCGATGGTTCTGGCCGCAAGAAAAGATTGCGATGCTGGAGTTATGACCGATTGAGGGTAGTCAATGATTTGAGATCCTCTAGAACCCGGTTACTTTTGATAGGACAGGTTTTAACCAACGAAACCAAAAGAGGGTAATACCTAAACTTCATGCTGGCCTGAAACCTAAGGGTTGTCTTGTGTGACTTGTGTGCCTTATCATGTTTGCCTGTGTGAATACTTGTGGTGTGCTACATCATAGCATCATGCCATCATACCATTACATGCATCCTGTATAAAGGACTAACCCATTTCAAAGACAAAAAAGTTTCATCTTTGCTCTGTTTTGTAGGACATCATGATGCCCGTGCGTAGGAATACTATCCGGCTCAACTTTGTTCAACCACCAACTTTGCTCAAGGATTTGGTTGGTAGGATTCCAAACACTTCTTCCTTCATCAACATGCATGGTTCTCTCCTTGGCTTGATCACTGCAAAATGGGACCAACAACTGATAAGTGTTCTGACCCAGTTTTATGACCCCCTGTATCATTGTTTCACCTTTCAAGACTTCCAGCTGGTTCCTACCCTGGAAGAATTCTCTTATTTGCTTGGGATCCCTGTCTTGGAGCAAACTCCATTCACTGGTTTGGAAAAGACTCTTAGGCCTGAAGAGGTTGCTGCAGTTCTCCCCTTGACCAAAGAAGAGGTATTGGCTAACTGGGAAACTAGAAGTGGAGTTAAGGGCTTTTTGGTCAAATTTCTGGTTGGCAAAGCTAATGATTTCTGGAATGACTTGGACTTCAAGGCGTACGAAGATATTCTGGCTCTTTTGATCTATGGTCTGGTACTGTTTCCCAATCCTGACACATTTATCAGTATCTATGCCATAAGGATCTTCATGTCTCGGAACCCTGTACCCACTCTTTTGGGTGATATCCTGCAACAACTCTATGCTCGTACTGCCCGAAAGCGGGGAACTCCATGGTGTTGTGCTCCTTTGCTAGTGAGGTGGTTTATTTCGCACCTTCCTAAGTTCGTGCTGAAGAATGAAGAAGGAACGGGTTGGGCTCGTAGGCTAATGTCTCTCACTGATAATGACATCACTTGGGCTCTCAGAGGTTTGGATGAGGTAGCTGTTATTGATCATTGCGGAGAATACCCTAATGTTCCGTTGATCGGTATCCAAGGAGGAATCTCTTATAATCCATGCTTAGCTCTCCGCCAGTTTGGAAGAGCCAGAAGAGTTGGGCCTCATGAAATGTTGGTTCCTCACTTCCATTTTGAGTTTCAGGCAGACAGTGACAAACTACGCCATGGATTCATTCGAGCTTGGGACAGAATTCACAAAGCTGACCCACATGAGTTGGGACCAAAGACTTCTCTACCAATGGAAACCTATTGCAAATGGGTCCGCATCCGTGCTCAGAAGTTAGGTATGCCGTACGAAGCTGTCAGACCGATCATTCTTGAATCTCCTGATAGAGATGGGGTTCCTCCAACTGTCCTCCCTCCTCAGATACCCACTGATTTTGATACAATGAAGAGATCTTGGGCGTAGCTAAAGGAAGAACGGGATTTCTATCGGGAAAAGTTCAACGAACAGGAACGGAAGGTCCAGAGGCTGACTAAGCAATTGGAGGAAGAGCGGGTCCTGAATAACTACATCAACACTGAGAAAAGGAGGCCATGGGAGCACTGATGGGCTTTGGATGTTTCCTTTTATAGCTTTTATTTCCTTTCCAGTATTTTTCATTCCTGTAACGCCTAAGGGCAAGTTGTTGAACAATTTGAAATTTGAATCTAATGAAGTGCGTTTCCCTTTTGTCTACAAAGTTGAATCTTGTTTGTCTTTGAAAACATAAAACATACGCATCTCATTGCACCATATGCATAGCAGGTACCCTATTTCACAGGTTGCTTAATCTCCTTCGCTGTTTATTTTGAACAGTCATCATGAATCCAGACTCATCCAGTGAGCAAGCAATCAAGGCCCTTCAGGCCCAAAGTGCCCAGTTTCAAGAAATGGTCCTGAGCCTGGCCCAAGGTCAGCAAGAGTTGAAGACTCTACTCCTGAAGAAGAAGAAGAAAAAGAGGACTGCGTTATTCAACACCGGACGCAGGTTTGGGAACACACTCCATAACGAGGCTGATCCAACTACTTCTTCTGCTGAGAAAGACAGTCCCCAATGGGGAGGAGCTCCTAGTCCTGCAGTCTCTGACAACGAGATGGACTATAATGACGAACAATACCCACCTACTGCTGACAGATACAAGCAATTAGAGGACCGCTTGAGTGCCATGGAGATTCAGAATGTGCCGGGGCTGGATTTCGGAGATTTGGGGTTATCTTCTGGGGTAGTAATTCCACACAAGTTTAAGGCACCTGCCTTTGCTAAATATGAGGGGGCCTCCTGCCCAAAGCTGCATCTAAGGTCGTACGTAAGGAAGATCCAACCTTACACGGCAGATAAGAACCTTTGGATTCACTTCTTCCAAGATAGCCTTTCGGGGTCGCAGCTTGATTGGTTCTATCAACTTGATGGAACTAGTATCCGACACTGGGAAGATTTGGCAACCGCATTCTACAGACAATATCAATACAATTCTGATCTCGCTCCTACGCGTACCCAACTTCAGGGTATGTCTCTAGGAACGGGCGAAGGGTTCAAAGAATATGCACAAAAATGGAGGGATTTGGCTGGCAGGGTGCAGCCTCCATTAACTGATCGTGAGCTGGTTGATATGTTTCTAGGGACTTTGTCTGGTCCATTTTTCAATCATTTGGTTGGTAACTCCTCCGCCGGGTTTACGGATTTGATTCTGACGGGAGAAAGAATTGAAGCTGGCATCAGGTCAGGGAAAATACAAAAGGCTGCCTCCCCAAGTACTGAGAAGAGGCCTTTCAAGAAAGAAGCGAGTGCCGTCTTTGGTCCTAGAAGACAAGTCAAGCCAAAAAGTCGCCAAGCCGTCAATGCTTTGGTCATTTCAAAACCTGTTGCTGCTCCTCAGCAGTACAATCAACAAAGAGGTGAAAGGCCCAAGAGATAGTATACTCGGTTGAGTATGACCTTATCTCAAATTTTACCACAACTGTTATCAACAAACTTGGTGACCATCAAAGAAGCTCCAAAGGTTGTGAATACTGCATCTCCTAAGTATAACCCAAATGCCCGTTGTGCTTATCATTCCGATAGCCCCGGGCATACTACTGATGATTGCTGGGCCTTGAGAAATAAAGTGCAAGATCTTATCGACGCGAAGGAAATTCAGTTTGAGGCGCCTGAGAGGCCAAATGTTGTAACTGCTCCTATGCCCCATCATAGAGTAAATGCCATCGAGGAAGATTTGTATGCTGTTTCGGTGAATGATGTTGCTACCCCTCTTTTGACTGTTAAGAGGAACTTACTACTAGCCAGTTTATTTCCGGGTTGTAGCAAGGGTTGCCTCCTGTGTGCTATTATCCCTACCGGTTGTCCACTGCTGAAATCAGGCATCCAAAGCCTGATGGATAACAAAGAAATTCTGTTCAAGAAAACTGCTGTTCCGTTTGTCTCCGTTGAAGAAATATCTGTTGTCACAATTTACAATCCTGCCAAAGCTCCCATGAAGAAGCCAGTCCAAATTATGTCTGTTGCACCCATTACTATTACTGTTCCGGGGCCTCTCCCCTATGAGTCTGATAAAGCGGTCCCATGGCATTATGGGGCCGACGTGTATGTGCTTGGGGTGAAGCAGGAGTTCAACACCAATACCAGTATCAGTAACATCACTGGTCCCGCCAAGATTACCCGCAGTGGCAGGCTCTTCTCGCCTGACATTGCACCGCCAGTTATCCGAAAACCTCTCACCATCACACCCGCAAGTGTGCATGTTCCGTATCAAGTTCCTATGTCTACTACTGCCGCCGAGTCCTCCGATACTCGGGGCAAAGAAGTTGCTACCGATTTGCCTGCCAGGACGGAGGCACCAAAAAAGACTGCTGTGGAAGCCTCCCAACAAGAAATGGAGGAAATTCTTAAAATCATCAAAAAGAGTGACTTCAATGTTGTTGAACAGTTGGGGCATACCCCCTCCAAAATCTCTATGCTATCATTGCTGCTATGCTCAGAGGCCCATGCAAAAGCCCTGATTTCATTTCTGAAAACGGCCCATGTGCCGCAAGAGACCTCTGCAGATCAATTCACTGACTGCGTAGCTAATTTGACAGCTGACAATGGCTTGGGGTTCTCGGATGCTGACCTTACCCCCAAAGGGAAAAATCACAACGATGCCCTGCACGTCTCTATAGAGTGCAGGGGCACTACTCTCGCGCACGTATTGGTGGATACCGGTTCTTCCCTGAATGTTTTGCCCAAGAAGGCATTGGACCGCTTGGATTGTGAGGGTCTGGAGCTGAAACCTAGTAACATCATTGTCAGAGCCTTCGACGGTTCTAAGAGGATGGTGCACGGTGAAGTAGACATCCCTATTCGTGTGGGTTCCCAAGTCTTCGACTCAACGTTCTATGTAATGGATATTCGTCCATCTTACTCCTGCTTGTTGGGTCGACCCTGGATTCACAAGGCTGGGGCAGTAACCTCCACTCTACACCAAAAGCTCAAATACCCTGTCAAAGGGAAGATTGTTACTGTGCAGGGTGAGGAGGAATACATGGTTAGTCACTTGAATTTATTCCGGTATATCAAGATGGACGGGGAGTTTATTGAAACCCCCTTTCAGCATTTTGAGGAGGTGCCTCCAACGTTGGCATCAACTAAAACAGTGGTTGAGGAAGATTTTCCGTTGAAGATGGCGTCCTTGAAGGATGCCCGGGCTGTAATCGAGAAAGGAAATTGTGCAAATTGGGGTCAGCTTCCTGACTTCACTCAAAAGAATGACAAGTTTGGGCTGGGCTTTACTGCAGAGGCTCAGAGGACATTGCGCAAGGAAAAGATCAGAAAGGCTCCGGTATTTATCTCCCACCAAAGGGTGAATGCTATCGAGGAGGATGTAGAGGAAGTAGAGTTTGACAGTTGGATCTATCCAACCACCAGCAACGGACCAAGCAACTGGTCGGCAAAGGATTTTACACCTATCACATTTGTCACGCAGTAATTAATTCTTTTGATTTCCAATTTGTAACAAACAATATGTTAAAACTTTGTTGGCTCGGTGTCCTACCCGGGGCATCGTAGCTCCATTTGTGAGGGCTTTTTGTATGACATTTCCATATATCATCAATCAAAACATTGGACGTTTGTTGCATTTCAAATCTTGTGCTTTTTTTTCTTTGTGTTATATATATTGCAAAACAGTTATATTTACACACACTCACTCATACAGGTTTCAATCCACTCTAGATCTCACTGGTAACAGCTCTGCTACCACCAGTTATGACTTCGAGAATCCGATCAACTTGGCCGAAGACGAAGGTGAAGATGATTGAGAAGTGCCTGGTGAACTCGCAAGACTGCTACTCCAGGAAGAGAGGGCTATTCATCCGCATGAAGAGTCAGTGGAAACAATTAACCTGGGTACTGAGACAGATAGGAAAGAGGTCAAGATTGGTGCCAATCTAGAGCTCAGCGTGAAGCAACGATTGATCCAGATGCTACATGATTACATGGAAATATTTGCTTGGTCCTATGAAGACATGCCTGGTTTGGATGCCGACATTGTAGTTCATCACCTGCCAACCAAGGAAGACTGCCCTCCGGTAAAGCAAAAGGTCCGCCGTATGCGTCCAGAGATGTCCGAAAAGATCAAGGCTGAGGTTATGAAGCAATTCGATGCCGGGTTTCTAGCAGTGACCTCTTACCCTCAGTGGTTTGCCAATGTGGTGCCAGTGCCGAAAAAGGATGGAAAAGTCAGGATGTGTGTCGACTACAGGGATTTGAACAGGGCAAGCCCCAAGGATGATTTCCCGCTACCTCTCATCGACGTTCTTGTCGACAATACTGCTCAACATAAGGTGTTCTCCTTCATGGATGGTTTTTCAGGGTATAATCAGATCAAGATGGCTCCGGAAGATATGGAAAAGACTACCTTTGTGACTCAGTGGGGCACCTTCTGTTACAAGGTCATGCCATTCGGGTTGAAAAATGCTGGGGTAACCTATCAACGTGCCATGGTTGCTTTATGTCATGATATGATCTATCATGAGATTGAGGTATACGTTGATGACATGATTGCAAGGTCCCAAACTGAGGAGGAGCACCTTGATCATCTGAGGAAGCTGTTTGACCGACTGAAGTTATACAAGCTGAGGTTGAATCCCAACAAATGCACCTTTGGGGTGAGGTCCGGAAAATTGCTAGGTTTCATTGTAAGTGATAAAGGTATTCAGGTGGACCCTGCCAAGGTAAAAGCCATACAAGAGATGCCAACTCCGAAGACAGAGAAAGAAGTCAGAGGCTTCCTGGGACGACTGAATTACATTGCCCGATTCATCTCACATCTAACCGCTACTTGTGAGCCAATCTTCAAATTACTGAAGAAAGATCAAGTAGTACGCTGGAACGACGAATGTCAGGCTGCCTTTGAAAAAATAAAGGAATATCTCCAAGAGCCACCCATTCTTATTCCACCAGTGGAAGGAAGACCTCTGATACTATATTTGACAGTACTTGACAATTCAATGGGGTGTGTGCTGGGACAGCATGACGAGTCTGGCCGAAAAGAGCACGCCATTTATTACTTGAGCAAAAAGTTTACCGACTGTGAGTCTCGTTACTCACTGCTTGAGAAAACTTGCTGCGCTCTAGTATGGGCTGCTTGCCGGCTGAGACAGTATATGCTGACTCACACCACTTTGTTGATTTCAAAGATGGATCCCATCAAGTACATATTTGAAAAGCCTGCTCTGTCTGGGAGAATAGCAAGATGGAAAATGATCTTAACAGAATATGATATCCAGTATACAACTCAGAAAGCAATCAAAGGAAGTGTACTGGCAGATCATTTGGCACACCAACCTGTGGACTATTACCAATCATTGAACTTTGATTTCCCGGACGAAGACATCATGGTGGTAACTGATTGTGAAGTACCCGGACCGGATGAAGGACCTGAGGAAGGATCCCGATGGTCTATGCATTTTGACGGAGCCTCCAATGCTTTGGGTAACAGCGTCGGCGCTGTAATCATATCTCCCAAAGGAACTCATACTCCACTCACCGCCCGATTGTGTTTTAACTGCACCAACAACATGGCAGAATATGAGGCATGTATCATGGGTCTGCAAGCTGCAATCGATTTAAGGATCAAATTTCTGAGTGTCTTCGGAGATTCCGCTCTCGTGATCAATCAGATCAAAGGCGAGTGGGATACGAAACACCCAAATCTTATTCCTTACAAGGAGTATGTGTCGACCTTGCTTCCCCACTTTGAAGAGATAACTTTTGAACACTTCCCAAGAGAGGAGAATCAACTAGCGGACGCACTAGCTACGATGTCTTCAATGTTCAAAGTTAAATGGGACAATGAGGCTCCCCGGATCATCATCTGGAAGTTGGACGAACCGGCATACTGCTGCGATCTTGAGGCCGAAAAGGTGACTGAAAAACCCTGGTATCATGAGGTAAAGAGGTACTTGGAAGCTCAGGAATACCCTGAAGGTGCATCTGTCAATGACAAGAAGTTCATGAGGAGGTTTGCGGCAAAATTCTTCCTCAGCAACGGCATTCTCTACAAACGGAATCATGATTCAAATCTACTGCGTTGTGTGGATAAGGATGAAGCAGAGAAGATCATGATAGAACTGCATGAAGGTACATTCGGAACATATTCCAGTGGACACACCATGGCAAAGAAAATCCTTCGGGCAGGATATTTCTGGTCTACAATGGAAGCCGACTGTTACCAACATTCTCGAACTTGTCATAAATGCCAGATCTATGCTGACAAGGTGCACATTCCTCCAGTTCCTCTGAACGTCCTGACGGCACCTTGGCCTTTTGCAATGTGGGGCATTGATATGATCGGTGAGATCCGACCAACGGCATCCAACGGGCATCGCTTCATCTTGGTGGCAATCGATTACTTCACGAAGTGGGTTGAGGCAGCTTCCTACGCAACGGTAACCAAGAGCGTCGTGGCACGTTTCATCCGGAATAATCTGATCTGTCGGTACGGCGTCCCGGAAAGAATCATTACGGACAATGGCACCAATCTCAATAACAAAATGATCACTGAACTCTGCGAACAATTCAAGATACAGCACTACAACTCTTCTCCCTACCGGCCGAAGATGAATGGGGCTGTAGAAGCAGCTAATAAGAATATCAAGAAAATTGTGCAGAAGATGACAGTGACCTATAAAGATTGGCACGAGATGTTACCGTTTGCTCTTCATGGGTATCGTACCTCAGCAAGGACGTCAACCGGGGCAACTCCTTTCTCCTTGGTCTATGGCATGGAGGCAGTCTTGCCAATTGAAGTCCAGATACCCTCTCTCCGGATAATGAAGGATGAAGACTTGAATGAAGATGATTGGATCCAGACTCGACTTGATCAATTAAACCTAATTAACGAAAAGAGACTCACCGCTATCTGTCATGGTCAGACGTATCAAAAACGGATGATCAGGGCATTTAACAAGAAAGTCAGACCACAAGAGTATCAAGTTGGGGACCTGGTAATCAAACGCATCATCCTTCCTCAAAGTGATCCCCGGGGCAAATGGACCCCTACATACGAAGGGCCATTTGTGGTTAAACATGTGTTCTCAGGAGGAGCCATGATCCTAACCACCATGGATGGTGACAACCTTCCTCATCCCGCCAATGCAGACATAGTGAAAAGATACTACGCATGAATAAAAGACCCGCTAGGTTGACATACCTAGGCAAAAATAAGGGCTTCCCGGCGAACCAAAAGGGTTCGGGAAAAAATAAGGGATGAAATGAAAAAAATCTGTACACCCGGCAAGTCGAAAACCTGAAAAGGCGGCTTGGGCAAAAATGGGTATCCCGGTGGACTGAAAACCCGAAAGGGCGGTCCAGGCAAAAGTTAGGGATAAAGCGTAACACTATGTCTCGTTGGATCACTTCGCATCCGGAATCCGGCATCAACTATCTGGCTCAGACTTCGGCATCGACCAATCAGCTTCATCTTCAACTAGGCAGCAAAGTGATGAGACGCTTGAAGACATAAAGGCGATAGCAGAGTTGGAACCCAGTGGGATTGTTCACATAGCTGTTTTGTTTCCTTTTCAAAATTGTGAATTCTATGTTATTCGGCGGCATTCTCTTACTAGGATGTCAGCCTCTTGTACAAAAACGCCTATTTACAGGCAAAATTCAAAATCAATACCAATCCACTCTCTTATACAAATTGCCATTGTTTTTCCTTTTTTCTGTTTTGTCTTGCGAAGAACGTCCAATGTTCATTTTTGATATATGCATTTGACATTAAATTGCTGATTCATAAATATTTGCATATGAAACAAAAGACTAATTACAGGTGACATCAGAAACATGGGCAATGTGAGGTTGTCTGATACAGTTTGGTTGCCTTATCCGCCAAGGTACCAAGGTAGATTTAACTGAAGAATGTGACCAAGTTCTCTCAACTCCCCGCAGGGTAAGACAAGATTCAGCAATACTTTCCCCAAGCAGAGTTGGTTCCCCGTCAATCCTGAAAAGGCACAACATTCTCCAATGGAATATAGGCATTCACTAGCAAGCGTCCCCGACAGTCTTGACCGAAGATGGTTCCCCGGCAGAATATCAGTACCCCAGTGCAATTCCGAAAAGTTTCCCCAGGAAAGCGGAATTCTTATCCCTAGCCGGTCTTAAAGCTTATCCCCAGTAGATTCTAGAAGCTTGTTCCCTGCAGAATACAGACGTCTCTCCCGAGCTTTATTCAAAGTTATTCCTCACAAGGGCTTATAACTGGGTTATCCTCAGCTATCTGCCACGGAAGATCGCCCTCGGCAAAGTTCTTCCTATTCCCCAGCGGAGTTTATCTTTGGTGTTCCCCAGCGGAGTTTATCATCATTATCCCCAGCGGAATCCATCATTGAAGTCCTCAGCAGGCCTCTCATCAAAACTTCAGCAAAGTATCTCTTCCACAGAGCAACTCCCCGGCCGGTCGTCAAGGATTTATTTTCCTAAGACGAAATTACATTCATAAACATTTCACATTTTCATACATCTTGCTTACATACATGATAAAGTGCATACAACACTATCTCATGTTGAACATCATGACATCATGCATATCATGCATCACGACATTACATACAACTTATGTTTTTGCCTTTTCAAGGAAAAAGACAATCCCAAAGACAACGACCTTCAACTGTCACAATTCCAGATTCGATACCTGTATCTAGCCAGGGCACATCTGAGAGTGATCCGTTTCCAGACTCGATTCCTGTATCTAGCCAGGGCACGTCTGAAGAGTTCGAAGATTCGATACCTGTATCCAGCCAGGGCATATCTAGCAACTATCATAATGCCAGATTCGATTCCTGTATCCAGCCAGGGTATATCTGTTAACGACCATTTCCAGACTCGATTCCTGTATCTAGCCAGGGCACGTTTGAAGAGTTCAAAGATTCGATTCCTGTATCCAGCCAGGGCACATCTATCAACTACAACATTTCCAGATTCGATTCCTGTATCCAGCCAGGGCATATCTGTTAACGACCATTTCCAGACTCGATTCCTGTATCTAGCCAGGGCACGTCTGAAGAGTTCGAAGATTCGATTCCTGTATCCAGCCAGGGCATATCTATTGACGGCTATTTCCGGATTCGACTCCTGTATCCAACCAGGACACATCTGTGAGCAACCGATTGTAGATTCGATACCTGTATCTAGCCAGGGCATATCTGCATAAGGAGATTGAAGATCAAACACCTGTAACAAGCTGGGAAAACATCTATCTTTCTCAGATACACAAGTTCTCGCTAAGAAATCTCTTATGCGATCAACACCTCCAAATGGCATCTATAAGCCCATTCCCGACAAGGTTCTGTCACATCTCCAGATGGCATCTATAAGCCCATCTCCCTATCCACCATCTCTCCAAATGGCATCTATAAGCCCATTCCCGTCATCACATGGCTGATACTCCAACATGCGAGTGCAAATTTCCGGGCACTCTAGTGTCCAATCTCCTTTTACCCTCGAGTCACGAAAGGCAAACTTGCCAATCTAACTCTTAAGGCTCAAGAAGATTGAACAGGGGCAACTGTTGTACCCCAAAATTTGCCCTCCCATTTCCTCAACATTTTCTCATCACAAGACCCTTGAAAATCAAGACCCAGTTAGGGTTTCCTCTGCTCAAGACTTCTCCTTGCACAGTTGACCCAAATTAGGGTTTGTGTTTGCACAAAGATATTTTGACCTAAAATGCCTAAGATGACTTTCATGCTTCATGTTGGACTCCCAAGTTTATCCACACCAAGTTTCAAGTCTTGATTCCAAATTTTGCCCAGTCAATTGGACAGTTGACCTAGAAATCAACTGTATTAGGGAAAAAGTCAACTGTGGCCAATTGACAGTCAAATCTCATGAAAATTGACCCACATCAACATTATGAACTCACATGGACCATTTGACCAAGTTTGGATCACAATTCCACAAGAAATTTGATCAGATCATCAAAAGGGCAAAATGGTCATTTTTAGGGTTTTTGACTGCACAAGGGCAATTTTTGACTGTTTGACCTAGCCAATGGCAAACCAAGCTCACATATGGACTCAAGGACCCCATGGAATTATCTTGACATGCTCAACAAGTTCAAAAGATCCCAAATGCACAAGACTGACAGTTGAATTTCCCAGTCAATTGATCAATTTTGACTGTATACTGAAAAGTCAAACTTTGACTTTTTGGTCAAAATCAAGGGTCAAGATTCATTTTTCATCAAAACATGCCAAATCATGAAACTTGTTCACCAAGAAATCAAAAATTGCAAGTTAGGGTTTGAAATGAGAATTTTTCATAACTTAGAATTTTTCTAAGTTATGAAAAACCCTAATTTTTCCCCAACTTTGCCCCACTTTCTCACCAAAATTCATTTGGATTCAAGCAAAAGTCAAAACATGAAAGTTGTAGCTTGTTGCAAAATCTACAACTTTGATTCACAAAGTTTTCCCAAATGAGGCTTGTATCTCAAGTTACAATTTTTGGAATAAGGGTACTAAACCATTCTTAACTTAGTGAAATTTTAACCTATTTTGGCAAGGTTTTCTACCTAACTTCAAGACCATTTTACATACACTTCCACTTGGAATTTCAATTTGCATTTCAAAGATGGATTGTAGTACACATTCCAAGCTTTCCAAAATGTCCAATAACTTCTCAAACAACCTCATGGTTAGGGAGAATCGAATTTTGCAAAATGGGAAAAAGTCACTTTTGTTCTTGGCCAAGACATGTTCATACATTGGTGCCATTTTGAATTCAGCATGCTTAAGCTATATTGCAGGCCTCTAATCCCATTTTCACTCAATAATTCAATGCAAAACCATTGTGCCAAGATATTGTTCTATGCATCTGGACATTACATGGAGAATTAACCCTTATTTAGAAAAAACATTATTTCCATTTTGAAAAAGTAGAACTTTATGTCCATTTTGCAAATCCAAGTGGTACAGTCCAAATCTTCTTGGCACAAGTTTATGAGCAAATTTCACTAATCAAGGCCAATGTATGCAGCATAGTGTGAGGGCCTGTACAGGCTAGAAACATCAAGTGGCCTTTGCTTGCTTAAGTGTGAAGAAAGATAGCATAACAGATACCAACTTCCATTCCTGCAAACCAGGCCTTAGAGAAAGTTATCACACACATTCTAAACATCAAACACAAGCTGAAGCACGACCCTAAGACCACCAATACCTCCCCATTGCCAAAATCACTCTCAAACTGCAAAAACATAGCAACCTATGCATATTGAGTTCCAACTCTTAATCCTTTCAAGCATTCTTGCCCAAACCACTTCAAACACCTTCCCTACCATCAATCCAAACTATCCAAAGCATTAGAAGCAACCTGTAACTCCTCTAATCCTTTTGGCCATTTTCACTTTTCTGATTTGCAGGTGAAGTGCTATAGCACGATTCAAAAGGTTTCAAGACAAAGTAAAGCTTGGAATAGCATCCCTGGACATCAAGGAAGCTATACCAATCATCATCTTACACTGAAAGCTTCTCCATTGCCAGATAGAACTTCAACTGAACAAGTAAGTTCATGAACTCGTATCTCTCTTATTAGGCATTGTTAGCTTTAGGTTTGTGAAGAGAATATGTCACATTCATAGCCCTGAACATGCCCATGTAATTAGATTTCATTTATATTATGTGTGCTGCAAGAATTTTGAGTCTGAACATGGCATAAAAACTAGGTCAGAAATTGGGGGAGAAGAAATTCTCCCTCATCTTAGAGAGTTAAGTCAAGTTCTTTACATGGTTGGATTCGTCTTCTCATGCTCTACATTTTTCATGTTGTGATTTTTGCTTGAAAGTCCAGGAATCAAGAGATGGAAAACGCGTGTTCTGGTTGTTCATACAGGTCTGAGGTTGAAGACAAAGTCTTCTTGGGCTGGGCCTGAGTTGACTTTTCTATTTGCACCCTTTTGTTACTTTTACACCCCCCAAGCCCATTTTGCTTATTTTTATGATTTTTTGACATTTTCTTTTTTGTCCTGACTCATTTATTTTTTCTAACAATATTAAAAATATAAAAATAATTTTTTACACCATTTTTGAATTTATTAGGTATTTGTTTGATTAGTTTAGTTTTATACACAAATAAATAAATATATACATTTTATTAAAGAATACTAAGAAATATGCAAAAACATTCTTATTTTCATTTTTTTATTTTGTTTTACCTTCTGAAAATATTTTATAGGAAAAATACTTTTTTTACTAAATATTAAATATTATTAATTTGTGCATATAATACATATTTAGTAAATAATATATATATATATATATATATATATATATATATATATATATATATATATATATATATATATATATATATATATATATATATATATATATATATATATATATATATATATATATATATATATATATATATATATATATATATATATATATATATATATATATATATATATATATATATATATATATATATATATATATATATATATATATATATATATATATATATATATATATATATATATATATATATATATATATATATATATATATATATATATATATATATATATATATATATATATGTTTATTAATATATTTAGGGTTAAAATGCAAATACATATACTTTTTATTTTTTTATTAATATTTAAATACAAAAATGCCTTTTTTACAAATATATTTCATTTTATTTTATTTTTGTATACAATAAATAAATACTTGTACATAATAAATAAATAATGCATTTTATTTAATAGAATTAGGGTTTAACCCTAAACATGAAAAACTCCAAAAAAATAATACTTTCCTTTTTGTTTATTTTGACATATAAAAATACTTTTTTTTCATACATACAAAAAATCATTTTTGCATCTTGCATATTTATTTTATTTAATTTATGCAATTAAATTATCTTGTAAATAATTCAATATTGATGTAATAGTTTAGGTTTAAATTCCTTGTCAAAATCCCCATTTGAACATTTGTATCCCCCTTCCCATATGTGGTTTTGTAATAGCTTAGTAAATTTATTTTCGCACTTTATTGCTTTCTAATTATACCATGTTAGAATTAGGGTTTTGTATGCGAAAAAAAAAAACAACAAAAAATAGTTTGATCTAATTTCAAGATAAACAAGCATGAAAATGGACACACAAATCACACTTGCACCCCCTAGGGTATTCCACTTGTTGCCTTTCAAAATTGGGCCATATTGCATGTTAGGTCTCTTTGGGCAAAACAAACACAAATCAAATGATCATAGTCCCTCGATGACGCTTTCAAAATGTTGCCTAAACAAATGATCAAGTCCCTTAAAGAAAAATTGCCCAAAGATACTTGGCACCATTGCAATTATGGTCTAAATGATGACCCGCGCCCGTCCTTTTCACATCCTAATATGAGATTGTCCACCAAATACAATGGTGGAACAAACTTGTTAAAAGGGTTAAAACATAGCAATAAACTTTGAGAAATTTAGGAGTAGATAACCTCTTAGTTACTTGAATCAAACTTGCAAAAACAAAACACTTGCCTATTTTCTAAAAACACACCTCACAACACTTTCAAAACAACTTTCAAAAACAAATGAAAACCTTTTCAAAAGACATACATCTCTGTATACATCCCAACATGGATCATTACAAAGGTTGCCACCACATTGGCTTCTTTTCAAAACATTTTCAAACCCACACACACACAAGCACTATTTCAAACAATTGAAAACAAAAGACAAGTGATCTAAGCAAGTAACTAAGAGCCCATGGATAACCATGGATAGAAAAGGTGCTAATACCTTCCCTTTCTATAATTTACTCCCCGAACCCAAGAAAACATCTCAAAAGGTTTTTGCTGTGCTTTTTAACCTTTCCTTAGGATAAAATAAAAAGTCGGTGGCGACTCTTGCTCAATCGAAACATTTGCGAAAACAAACGCAAAACTCAAGTCAGTTCTCCCACCGTATCACCGATGGCTTATAATGAATTGCGATGTTATATGATACTTTGTTTTGTGATGATTTTTGTGTTGAACATAAAGTGATTATGATGTGATAATTTCATGAAAATTATGTGATGTATATAACATGACGGTAAAGCGACTATATGAGTTTATGGCGATGGAGTTTATGTCTTGTTTTGACATGATTATGGTGATTATGTGATGATATTAAAGTGTTGATTTTATACACTAAATGATGATTTTAAAGTATGTGAGATTTGATATTTGTTGACATATTCTTATTAACCTATATCATTTATGATTCCAAAACTATTTATATATTTTACCATGCCTTTAATTATATGTTTTGGAGTATCTCACCTTTTACTTGTTTCGCCGTTGCCTTTATATTGGTAACGTGCAGGTGATCCGTGAGGATGATGAGGATTAACTCGAGTCTCTTTATTTTGAGTCGCTCTGCTCTGATAGTAGTAACACTCGGGATTTGGGCGACGTTATTATTTTGATAGGATAGTTTATGTATACTATCTTATGACTTTATGTATTGATGATAACATGATGATACATACATTTTGTGAACACATCCGCTGTGTTGTGATTAGTCATATGTTTATATGATGATTTATATTATGAATCGGTATATTCGACTTTTGATTTTGTGATGTGCATTATGATGCAAAGTGATGAAAAACACGAATATGTGATACCTTAATTTATGTTTGAATGAAAATTTGAAACTCTGATTTTATTATTAATTACGAGAGGTAGAATTGAGGTGTTTATAATCTGCACCACCCAACATGACCTGATGACACTGTCTGTAGACTCGCCCATGCTCTGCGACCGTCGAAACTCTGCCCCACGTCGACATCACCATCGGACACATGCTGTCGCCGACGACCCACACGCGGTCGATCCAACCTCAAGGCACTGACGACACTCCTCTGCACCTCACGCAATCGCTAACATCAGATCCAACAGATCACCCACGAAGCACGGCGACAACCTCCAGACTTTGGTAACCCTTCCTTCTCACTGATTCTTTATTGTTTGCCTTGTATTGTTGTTTGAATGGAAGTAAATAATTTATTTATTTTGCTTTAATTCGATTTGTGTTGTGAAGAGAGGAAGAATTTGTTTTTTGTTTTGTTTTTACTTTGAAAGAAAGAAATAACTGAAAGAGAGAAGGAGAGGTTTCTAGACGTGAAAAGAGATGGATTTGTTTTGGTTTCTATTTTGTTGTTATCAAGTTGCTTAGCTTTTCTATTTTGTTATTTTATTTTTTTTATTTTTATTTTTAAAATAACACTCGCCACGTGTCGCCATTGTGATGGTTGTAATGTTCTAATTTTAAATACAAAAGTGGAAAGGGCGTTGGAACCATCAGGGGCATCCCTTTCGGTATGTTCGTTATTTTTTATTTTATTTTTATTTTCTTTTATTAATATTATTTATTATTAATTAGATTTAGGGTTAAATATTTTGATAGACATGGGCTTATAACTCAATAGCCCATTATTAACACCCCATGTACTCTTAGAAACCCCCCTCATTTTTATATATCTTATTTCATTTATTTATTGAATTTCTTTTAGCTAACTATTTAATTTAATTTTAATTAAGTTAGTTCTGTTGTTTATTTATTTATTTAATTAGTGTCGTTAAATTAGTTTAGCCTATATATTGTTTTATTAGGATATTCCATTCAATTGTACTAATTAAATTATTTAGCTGTACATATTTCAAAGTTCCCGATTAAATCCAAAATATCTCATACTAGTAAATAACATTGTAATCTTGTACATTCATCAAACTTCTTTCTTAATCAAACTAATTCAACATTTCGTAAATAATAGAAAATGTAGATTTTACGTCCACCATATTCTCGAATAATTAAATGGTTGGTTCAACGTCTTACTAATTAATTATTCAAATTAAAATATCTAAAATTCATCAACATATCAAACTTTGATTTTTGCTTAATGCAATAATCAAACACGGTCCTTTGCTTTATGTGATAAACAAATCAATTTTTTCGCCCTGTGAGATTTAATTTTAATAAAGATCAACTTTTTATCAACCAATCCAAACCTAATCAAAACAACTAACCAATCCAAAACTCTTTTTTCACTAACATAATCAAATTCAATATATTTTTGACAAAGGATTGTCTAGTTACTTTCTATATGAATACAAAAACGTCGCCTACCATCACTCAATTTTTAAACTCAGGCAAGTTATAAATCATTCAAAAATAACTAACACAATCCTATAAAAAACACTAATCAAACACCTTCAAACTTTGAAGGACTCTGATTTCTTCTTAAGAAGATACGTAGACACCCTGTTGAAAAACCAAGGCGAGTCCACTAACTTAAAAAATATATTTTTCTCTATTTCTTTCCTTACATGATAATATGATAATAAATAAAGAAATATCTCCAATAAGTCCTAGGTCTAAAAAGGACCCCCTTGAGTACATGGGAAGTAAAGAATGCATAACACCTTCCCTTTATCTAATCAACTCTCGAACCTATCAATCTCTGAACAATTAGGGTTTTTCCATTCCTTTCCTGTCTTTAGGAAAAATAAGTAGTGGTGACGACTCTCTTGTTTTTTGTTGGTTACGACATGAGTGGCGTGGCATAACATAAGGTGTGCCGCATCAACTTCTGTTAGAGTTAATAGATGACATGAACAAAAATTAGGGACGAAAAACTTTAGGGTTACCATTCCTTGAAGAAAAATTTTATAGGGACTAAAATTGAATGTTGGATTATTTATAGGGACCCTAGACATTTTTAACCATATAGTAAATGTATATTATGTTGAATTTTTAATGCAACCGATGTACAAAAAATGACATATTTAAAGTAATAAATCCATAGTACACAACAAAGTCGAAATAAACCAAAATAAAAAAAATCAAAAATAAATCCAGAGTACAAACAATATAAACTATTGCGTACGACAGCCTCGGGACCCCTTGTTCCTGAAGGTTGAGAAAAACACAAGAAAATGGAGGTTTGAATTATGTTTTCAAAAACTTTTTGCTTAGAAATGCTTCACACAAACAATCAAGATAGGCAAGCTAAGAAATAAAAGTTACACAATTAGTTTATACAAGTTCACCTTAAACAAGGCTACTCTTGTCCACCCGCCAAGTTGATTTCGCCTTCAAAAAGGACTTAATTCACTAATCTTGAAAGATTACAAACAAACGTTTAAGAGTTAGAAAACACCTTAGCCCTCTCAATTATATAGACTAACACTTAGTCACTTGAGGGAAAAAAATCTCAAAAGATTATAATAATGTCTAAGAGTTAGAATACACCTTATCCCTCTTGAGTATACAGACTATCACTTAGTCACTTGAGAAAAAACAAATATCAAAAGATTATAATAGAAAATGTTTACAATATTGCTTTTTGATAAGAAAATGAAACAATGTTTAAGAACAAATACTTGCTGTTGTACCCAAAAATTTTCCCTCTCATTTTATTCAAAACATACTCATTGAAGTCCTCAACTTGCCCAAGGAGGCCCAAGGATTGATCAGACAAATGCTCTCCTAAGACATTGAACCTCAAACTAGGATTCCCATTTACATCAAGATGGGTGAACTCCAAAGGTCTCAAATCTTCTCCATAGTCTTAATATGGTATCAAGATAATCCATGTCAAGATTCATGCCTTGCACAAGAAGTTTGCTTAGTCAACTGCTCAAATGCCTGAAAATCAACTGTACTAGGTCAAAAGTCAATTGTGGCCCACATGCAGTCAAACTTCAAGATTTTTGGTCAACATCAACATTTTGAAGTGATATGCATCATTTGATAAAGGGTTAATCATGATTCCACAAGAAAGTGAAGGGGTGAAAAACACAAGAAGGGGGGGTTGAATTGTAAAACTGGAATCTTAAAGCAAATGACAAGGTATTTTTATCCTGGTTCGTTTGATCTCAAACTACTCCAGTCCACCCGTCAAGGTGATTTTGCCTCTCTCCAACGAGGTCTTAATTCACTATATTCAACTGAATACAAATCTGCTTTAGCAACTGCTAAAACCTTCTTGATTCAAACCACAATCCGGTTTGTCAAGGCAACACTTTCTTACAAAGGTATAAGCAAATGTGTGTGAATGTTTTCTACAAAAACTATATCACAACTGTGATGTTTACACAAATGAAGCTTAGAAACTTAGAATGCTAAACACTAATGGAGTATCAGAGTTTGTTGGTTTAGCAAAACTGGTAGATGAAGATTATGTTCAGCTTTGTGCGTGTAGAGAGTTTTGAAGCATTAGCCGTGATAATCTTCGAAGCTTGGTTTATATAGCATTTGAGAAGATGAACGTTGATGCAAATATTCTTGATTCAATGCTATTAACAAGCTTTCCTTTTTGAGCAGATCTTGTCTGGAATGAGGCCGTTGGAATTGATTAGCGTTCAATGCAAAGTACCGTTGCTTCTTCAATGCACGATCTGGCTTGGCTCATTCTGATTCTGCTTCGCTGCTGATGAACTATTTGATTCTGTATCAGAGTGTTTTACGCGCAGTTCTGTTCATCAAGCTTCAGCATGTGCAAGCGTTGATCATCTGATCTTGACGTTCTGATTCAGCAACTTCTGATGCTGGTGTATGAAAACATATTCTGATGCTGAGAACGTGATCTTGCTTATTTTAATCAGCATATCTGCAAATTAGAGCATAGTAATTTTAGGCAGCATATAATTCAATCATGAAATATTTAACTACTATATCTTTTCACTTTGTTATCATCAAAACTCAAATATAGGGTACTAGATTCAAACATTGTTCTAACAATCTCCCCCTTTTTGATGATGACAAAAACTAGATATTTTAAATGAAAAATAACGTGAAAAGTTATCAGCGCTATGTATCAGAATAAGAAGTACGGAGAATTCAGAGTTTAAGAGATACTCCCCCTGAGTTTGTTACTTCCCTTTGATATGCGTGTTCTTCAGAGTCAGATCTTTTTCTATCTTTGAGCATCAGATTATAGGTCTTTGACTTATCAGAAAGCAGAGCTTCAGAGCTTTTCCTGTCAGAGCTTTGCTTAGGATCAGAGTGTTAGGACAATCAGAGCTTCATATATCAGAACTTCATATTTGATCAGAGCAACATGAGCTTCTAGTTCTTAGTCTTCATAGTGTTCGGAGCTTCCTTGTGCCTGTAGACTTAACAACAAAACAGAAAAACATTTCAAGTAATAGAGTTAGAATGTTTGAGAATTTCTGTCTAGTTAGCCGTTATTGATTTTAAATATCATTCTTGTTCTCCCCCTTTTTGTCAGCAATCAAAAAGTGTTAGTGATGTGCTAAAACAATTTAGATCAGAAAAACAAGTTATATTAAAATAGTTCAGAGCAAAAGAACATTACACACACATAGTCAAAACATAGTCAAAAGTACATCAGAAAATGAAGAAAATATAGAGAATGTCATGCATGAAAAAAATTTTCAAGGTTGTGGGGGCATGCGTGAGAACAGGCTTTCCAGCATTGCTTGAATCTTTTCAGAAGTTTCATTCTGCTTCTGAACCATGGTGACAACAGTATCAATCTTGCTGTCCTGAACATTCATTCTTGCTTCCATCTTCTGATCATTCTCTTCCATCCGCTGCTGTAGACGCAAGTCATTCAGCCTTAGTTCTTCCAGAGCCTGCCTGTCCAAGGCAGCTTGAGAACTTTCAGCAGGAGGAAGCTTCTCAGAACTTTCAACTACATCTTCTGCTGGATTTTCTTCCTGAAGGGTCTTGTCTTCTTCTGATGGTTGCACCTGGGCAGCTTGAGAATGATTTGAGAAAAAAGGTTTTAAGAAGATAACTCAGAAATATGCAGAGAATACTTAAGAGATTATGAGAAAGCGTAAAGAATAAGATTGAAGAATAATGTGCTTAAATAAAGATTTCAAAAATTATTTTGAAAAATTAAACGTTTTTAAGAGAGAGAAAAAAAATAATGATTGCCATTAACAAGCGTGATTACTTTTGCATTAAATGCTTGCTGATTTTGGGGGATTTGAGAAAGATACTTAAAAACGGTTACCAGACATGTGTCTCAATGCACCCAATCAGCGCTTTCCTTTCTCAGAGGCGTGCACGCGTTCTGCTTCAGGGATTTGCTGATGATTGGATGACACTTGTTTGATGTAGTGATCAGCACGTCTGTATTTGAGATTAGACTCTCAGATTTTTAGACTTGCATCTGATACAATCTGCATGTTCTATCTTTCTGAAAGAAGATTGATCAGAAGTTCACAGTAATATAATTACATTCTGAAGATAAATACATGGAATTAAAACATTTTCATTCTGGGCATACTTTCATGCTGAGATGTTTCAGAATGAAATTAAACCTATCTTCTGAAAGGGGTTTAGTAAAGATATCAGCCCATTGATGGTCTGTATCTATAAATTTCAAGTTTAAAATACCTTTCTGAATATAGTCCCTAATGAAATGATGTTTTATTTCTATATGCTTAGCTCTAGAATGTAAAATAGGATTCTTACTTAAGCAAATAGCAGAAGTATTATCACAAAGAATAGGAATGTTACTCTCAAAAATCTGGAAGTCTTCAAGCTGACTTTTCATCCAGAGCATCTGTGTGCTGCATCCAGCTGCTGCTATGTACTCAGCTTCTGCTGTTGACAGAGCAATTGTTGATTGCCTTTTGCTGGACCATGAGATCAGATTTTCTCCCAGAAACTGGCAGCTTCCAGAAGTACTTTTACGTTCCACTCTGTCTCCAGCAAAATCAGCATCACAGTAGCCTACTAAGCTGTAATCACTAGATTTTCTATAAAACAAACCCAGATTAGTAGTACCTTTCAGATACTTGAAAATTCGCTTAACAACTGTTAAGTGAGATTCTCTAGGATCTGATTGGAATCTAGCACAAATACATACGCTGAATAAAATATCAGGTCTTGAAGCAGTCAGATAAAGGAGAGAACCAATCATACCTCTGTAGACTTTCTGTTCTACGCTTTTGCTTACCTCTTCTCTTTCCAGAATGCACGTGGGATGCATTGGAATCTTTGATGGCTTACATTCTGAGAGGTCAAATTTCTTCAGAAGATCTCTGATGTATTTGCTCTGATGAATGTAAGTTCCCTCTGGAGTTTGATTAATCTGAATTCCTAGAAAGAATTTCAGTTCCCCCATGAGGCTCATCTCAAATTCTGCCTGCATACACTTAGCAAATTTTCTTCCAAGAGAAGGATTAGTAGAACCAAAGATTATATCATCAACATAAATTTGACAGACTAAAATGTCACTCTTAACTGTTTTACAGAATAGAGTAGTGTCCACTTTCCCTCTGGTGAATTCATTTTCAAGCAGAAAGTTACTTAGTCTTTCATACCAAGCTCTGGGAGCTTGTTTCAGACCATACAGTGACTTTTTCAGTTTGAAAACATGTTCTGGATGTTTTGTATTTTCAAAACCTGGGGGTTGGTGAACATAAACTTCTTCTTCTATATAACCATTTAAGAATGCACTTTTGACATCCATCTGATACAGAGTGATGCCTCTATTAACAACAAATGAGATTAAGAGTCTGATAGATTCTAACCTGGCGACTGGGGCAAAGGTTTCTGTATAGTCTATCCCCTCTTGCTGACTATAACCTTGTGCAACCAGTCGTGCCTTGTTTCTGACGACTTCACCTTGTTCATTAAGCTTGTTTCTGAACACCCATCTTGTTCCAATGACGTTGAATCCTTTTGGTCTTGGAACGAGATCCCATACGTCGTTTCTGGTGAATTGATTCAGCTCTTCTTGCATTGCCAGAATCCAGTCATTGTCCAGAAGTGCTTCATCAATAGAAGAAGGTTCAATCAGAGACACAAGTCCCATAAGAGTTTCTTCAGAGTTTCTGAAGCTTGCTCTTGTTCTGATTGGATCTTCCTTTCTTCCTAGAATAGTCTCTTCTGGGTGATCCAAACTGCTTCTGGGTACTCTCTTCTGAGGTTGATCAGCAGCAGATGAAGGATTTCTAGCATTGCTTCTTTCAGACGTTGAAGGAATGTCTGTGTTGAGAGCTTCTGATGACTTGTCTTCAGAACCTGCAAATTCAATTTCTATACCTGCAAGATTTTCATTCTGCTTTGACTTTTCAGAGTCAAGCTTGTCATCAAAACGAACACTGATTGATTCTTCCACAATCTGTGTTTCTGTATTGTATACTCTGTACCCTCTTGAGCGTTCAGAGTATCCTAACATAATACACTTCTGTGCCTTAGAATCAAACTTGTTCAAATAATTCTTAGTGTTTAACATATAGCAAGTACATCCAAATGGATGAAAATACGAAATGTTGGGCTTTCTGTTCTTCCACAATTCATATGGAGTCTTTTCCAGAATAGGTCTTATTGAGATTCTATTCTGAATGTAGCACGCTGTGTTTATTGCCTCTGCCCAGAAAGTCTTAGCAACGTTTGTCTCGTTGATCATGGTTCTGGCCATTTCTTGCAATGTTCTGTTCTTTCGTTCTACAACTCCATTTTGTTGGGGAGTTCTAGGACAAGAGAAATCATGCAGAATGCCTTTGTCATTAAAGAATGACTCAAAATCTTTATTTTCAAATTCTCCACCATGATCACTTCTGACTTTAACGATTCTAAGATCTTTTTCATTCTGAACTAGGTTACAGAAGGTAACAAACACAGAGTGTGACTCGTCCTTGTGTCTTAAGAACTTTACCCATGTCCATCTGCTATAGTCATCTACGATTACTAACCCATACTTCTTGCCACTGACAGAAGCAGTCTTAACTGGTCCAAATAAGTCAATATGCAGAAGTTCTAATGGCTTAGAGGTAGAAACAACATTTTTGGATTTAAAAGAAGGTTTTTCAAATTTGCCTTTCTGACATGCTTCACACAGAGCATCTGAATTGAACTTCAAATTTGGAAGTCCTCTGACCAGATTGAGTTTGTTAATCTGAGATATTCTTCTCATACTAACATGCCCCAATCTTCTGTGCCAGATCCACTGCTCGTTGTTAACAGACAGAAGACATTTTACGTTCTGACTCTTTAGTTCAGAAAGTTTGATTTTGTAAATGTTGTTTTTCCTCTTACCATTAAATAGGATAGTCCCATCTTTCTGACTAACAGCTTTACATGATTTTTGATTAAAGATTATATCATAACCGTTATCACTTAATTGACTTATGGATAACAGGTTATGCATCAATCCATCAACAAGCAGAACATTATTAATAGAGGGAAGATTTCCGTTACCTACAGTTCCAGAGCCAATTATCTTTCCCCTCTGATTGCCTCCAAAGCCAACGTGGCCTCCAGGCTTAAGTTCCAGGCTTTGGAACATATGCCTTCTTCCCGTCATGTGTCGTGAGCAGCCAGAGTCCAGGTACCATGACTGGTGTTTCTGACTTGCTGCTAAAGATATCTGCAACATGTATTATTTTATCCTTAGGTACCCAGATCTTCTTGGGTCCTGATTTGTTAGTTTTACCAAAACTCTGGTTGAATTTTGGTTTCACAAAGTGATTACTACTAGTATATTTGATGTCATGTGTGTGACCATACACAAAGTGTGAATTTAGAGGAGTGTGTTTAATAACTAAATCCATGACATTCTTAGGTGTAGGAACCTTACCTTGGTATCCTATTCCTTTCCTGCCGTTTCCGCTAACTCCATAGATCATTGAAGCCATTCTGCTTCTATCTATGCTTTTAGCAAGGAACTTCTGGAAACTATGATCATACTCCTTGATGATCTCATCAGCGTTGCTGGGAGTTTCAGAAATTGGTACCTTCTGAGAGTTTTGTAAAGAGTTTTCTAATTTTAAAATTTTATCTCTCAGCTCAGAGTTTTCCAATTTGAGACTCTCAGACTTATTAGAGTCAGATTCAAGAGTCCTTTTCAGGTCTCTGAATTTAGCTCTAATCTGCTGATAACGTTCCAAAATTTCATTGAGGCTTTCAGCAAGTTCAGCCTTTGTAAAATTAACAGCGAAGTTAGGAAATACCTCTTCTGTGTCTGATTCTGAGTCAGAGTCAGAAGCTTCACTGTCATCTGGAATGCTAGCCATGAGCGCTATGTTCGCCCTTTCATCATCTGATTCTGAGTCAGCTTCAGACGAGTCAGAGTCATCCCATGTGGCCATGAGACTTTTCTTCTTCTCTCTTCCAAACTTCTTTTTGGGCTTTTCCCTCTGAAGCTTTGGACAGTCACTCTTGTAGTGTCCTTGCTCATTGCACTCGTAGCAGATGATGTCTTTTGTATTTGGCTTCTTGCTACCAGAGGAGCCTTCAGATCTTCTGTATCCAGAGGAAGAATCTGTCCTTCTGTATCTTGAAGAAGACTCGTTCTGATCAGATCTTCTGGGATTCCTGAACTTCCTTTGTCTTTGCTTCCACAGTTGATTTACTCTTCTGGAGAGAAGGGAAAGCTCGTCTTCTTCTGATGAGGATCCATCAGATGTTTCTTCAACTGCCTGCAAAACTTTAGATTCAGATTTTCTGTTAGATTTTAAAGCTATAGGCTTACCTTGCTTCTGAGGCTCGTCAGCTTCCAGCTCTATCTCATGACTTCTGAGGGAGCTTATAAGTTCCTCCAGAGTGATTTTGTTGAGATCTTTCGCCAGCTTCAGAGCAGTAACCATAGGCCTCCACTGCTTGGGTAAACTTCTGATTATTTTCTTGACATGGTCAGCAGTAGAGTATCCTTTGTCCAGAACTTTGAGACCAGCTACCAGAATCTGGAATCTAGAGAACATAGTTTCAATGGATTCAGATTCTTCCATTTTAAACGCCTCATACTTCTGAATGAGCGCCAGAGCTTTTGTTTCTTTGACTTGAACGTTGCCCTCATGCGTCATTCTGAGAGAATCAAAGATGTTCTTAGCTGTGTCTTTGTTGGAGATCTTCTCATACTCAGTATATGAGATGGCACTGAGGAGGATGGTTCTGGCCTTATGGTGATTCTTGAAATCACGCTTTTGTTGATCAGTCATTGATTTTCTTTCAATCTTCTGACCAGTTGCATTCACAGGGTGCGTGTATCCATCTGTCACCATATCCCACAGATCAGCATCATGTGCTAGAAAGAAGCTTTCAATTCTGTCTTTCCAGTAGTCAAAGTTTTCTCCATCAAAGACTGGAGGTTTGCCGCTGAATCTGTCTCTATCCTCATTGTTGTCATTGCTGAAATGAGAGTTGTTTCCTGCCATTGTGTTTTTCTGGCGCTGGATCTTGTACTGACACGGTTAAGTGTTTTAGCTCAGAACCAGGCGCTCTGATGCCAATTGAAGGGGTGAAAAACACAAGAAGGGGGGGTTGAATTGTAAAACTGGAATCTTAAAGCAAATGACAAGGTATTTTTATCCTGGTTCGTTTGATCTCAAACTACTCCAGTCCACCCGTCAAGGTGATTTTGCCTCTCTCCAACGAGGTCTTAATTCACTATATTCAACTGAATACAAATCTGCTTTAGCAACTGCTAAAACCTTCTTGATTCAAACCACAATCCGGTTTGTCAAGGCAACACTTTCTTACAAAGGTATAAGCAAATGTGTGTGAATGTTTTCTACAAAAACTATATCACAATTGTGATGTTTACACAAATGAAGCTTAGAAACTTAGAATGCTAAACACTAATGGAGTATCAGAGTTTGTTGGTTTAGCAAAACTGGTAGATGAAGATTATGTTCAGCTTTGTGCGTGTAGAGAGTTTGGAAGCATTAGCCGTGATAATCTTCGAAGCTTGGTTTATATAGCATTTGAGAAGATGAACGTTGATGCAAATATTCTTGATTCAATGCTATTAACAAGCTTTCCTTTTTGAGCAGATCTTGTCTGGAATGAGGCCGTTGGAATTGATTAGCGTTCAATGCACAGTACCGTTGCTTCTTCAATGCACGATCTGGCTTGGCTCATTCTGATTCTGCTTCGCTGCTGATGAACTATTTGATTCTGTATCAGAGTGTTTTACGCGCAGTTCTGTTCATCAAGCTTCAGCATGTGCAAGCGTTGATCATCTGATCTTGACGTTCTGATTCAGCAACTTCTGATGCTGGTGTATGAAAACATATTCTGATGCTGAGAACGTGATCTTGCTTATTTTAATCAGCATATCTGCAAATTAGAGCATAGTAATTTTAGGCAGCATATAATTCAATCATGAAATATTTAACTACTATATCTTTTCACTTTGTTATCATCAAAACTCAAATATAGGGTACTAGATTCAAACATTGTTCTAACAGAAAGGCTCCTAATTCATCAAAACTCAAAAGTTGTTAAATTAAGGTTTCTTAGGAAAAAGTCAACCAAACTTTGACCAAGCATAACTTTCTCATACTTTATCAAAAATTTCCCATCGAAGGATCATTTTGAAGGGAATTCAATTCCCTACAACTCATCTTCAGTCCTCAAGTTCAAGAAATGCACTCATGGAAAGATATGAACTCAGACATTATAGGTCATTCCAAAAAGTCAACAAAAACACCTTTTGGGTCAAAGCTCCTTACATGAACATGGAAGATCCACTTGAGATGAAAAAAAAGAGGTTGCTTAGGGGACATCCTAAGCTTTCTAAAAAGTCCAAGAACACCCTCTTAGGGTCAAAATTGAAGGAGACAAGCATTGTCAAAGTTGGCCATTTTTGGAGAATTGTCAAAAGTCAACAATGCCCAAAATTGCATTTTTTTGGCAAATGGGCCTAACTTTTTATGCTTGCATCTTACTTTTAACAAAGTCCACGACTCAAACACTCTTCCATATTTTATTGGATTTATTTATTTAATTTATTTTGATTTTAAACATTTAAAAATCAAATTAAATCAAATAAATTATATAAAATATGGAAGATTTATTTTTTGATCTAATTTTGAATGAAATGCAATCCATTTATGCTGCCAAAACAGAATCAAATCGTGCCAAGGTTGATTGGAGTGAGAATGGAATGATTTAGCTTTATTTGGAAAGAAATAATGCAAGGTTGGAATGGAATCAAATCTTAATAATTGGCAAGGATTTGGAGCTATTTTGTTAACCTAATTCAAAGAGATGCATATACATATACATAACACATCCCGAGCATAAGGAGGCAGAAGAATCATGTGAAACGGCAAGAGAAACTTGTGTTTTTTTGTCAAAAAAATCTCAATTTGAATCCCAGATTACATCCACTCTCAAGGAGGTTTAAGGATTGCAATACATTTCTGGACGTCTCTGGAAGCTTTTCCAACCCTTGCCAAGCTCTGAAGCATCAAGAATCACGCTCCATACACATAACGGTTTGACATATTTTTTTGATTTTGATTACGTGTATATAGGATTTTTCCATGTAGTTTAATCACATATTCTAGTTTTCCATAAGGATTCGATGCTTGCTGAATGCTTTAATTGAGTTTTGAGTGTAGGGAAGGAAGATAGCCATTACTAGGGTTTCCAAGCTTCATTTTGGGGCTTCCCTATATAGGAGAAATTAGATCAAATCATGGGTACCATTGAACCTAGGGCATGATTTCTGACTGCCTTGTACCTTTGGTTTACATTTATTTGGCTTGTGTTGCATTTTCAGTTATTACAGGTTTGTAGCCATGGATGAAAACTGTCACTATAACCTTCAGTGACAGTTTTGTCCGTAGGTAAAAGATAGGAATCTAAGACAACAATCCTGAGGAAAGAGATGATTGTGTGGCTGACTTCCATTGGACCATTTAAATTCACGCGCGCGTTTTGGCATGAAACATTGTTGCCATTATATTAGTATTTTGTCACATATATCAACGAATGACAATTTGGCCTGGTGGTAAGGAGGAACGTATGGGAGGCGAGAGTCCTGGGTTCGAGACCCAAGTTTGGCATTTTTATTTTCTAACAATTTGATTGCAGATCTGGTGTGTCTCACCTTCCCAATACCTGCCATGCGCCCCTAATCTCATCCTTGAGATCCATCACCATGTAGATCCCACGCCTCAGCCTTGAAGGTCCATCATGAGTCCTCAAGAGATGACTCCACTGGATCAGGCGTCAGCTTTGGGCCTAACATAAAATTGGCAACACACCCCCTGGATTATTTACAATATCAGGCCCATTTCCTCAATTTTTCTATTCTTTTTACTTATTTTTTTCTTTTAATTTATTATTTTAATTACTTTCACAATAAAAATCATTTTTTTAAACTAAATCATAAAATCATAAAATTACAAAAAATATTAGGTTTAGTTAATTTTTTTTATAAAATACTTATTTGCATTTAATTAATTAGTTTAATTAGGTTAACTTAAACATTTTTTTGTAATTAAAATTTAATAGAAATTAGGATTAATTTGAAAATTGCAACTATTTTTCAATAAAAAATACAAAAATAATATTTTTAATTAATTAGATTTCTTAGGTTCTAATTTGTTCCCATTTTAACTTTCGCGCGCGTCTTTACTTTCATTATTTTTATTAATTATTGTAACTATTCCCAATTTGTAATAGTTAATTAGGTTTACTATTTCGCATTTATCATTTTCCCCGGTTTTTTGATTATGTAATCCCCTCCCCAAAGCCTTGTAATAGCTTTGGTTTTAATTTCTCGCTTTTAATTTCCGCAACTATTAAACTGCTAGATGTATGGACAATAGGCTTGCATGCAAAAGATAAATCAAATTAATACAGTAGAAAACCCTAATTGTGAAAAGATGATTAACTAAAAAACACACTTGCACATGCTCACTCCCAGGGTTTACCCCACTTGGTTGCCTCAGAAATAATGGTCATGTCCCTCGAACGTAGGGATACCTTAGCAATGACCCGCGATTCAAAATCGTCATAAAGATCATAGTCCCTATTTGTCCCTCGAGTTGCTTACAAATTGATCTTATGACGATAGTCCCTTCGAAATGCTAAGGTGTCTCTACTTGTTGCCTTCAGAGACCATTTCGTCCCTTCGAACGTCCCTTTACAAATCCAACGACGAAGTTACCTACTCCTTAATAGTAGGATAACACTGTCTAAAAGAAACTAAAATGAACAGACTTTTTTTTGAGTAGGTAGATAACTGTTAGGTACTTGCTCAAACAAATTTTCACACCACACTTTCAAACATTTTTCAAAAAAAGTTTTCAAAATGCTTTATCACACTCTTGAGGATTGATACAAGAGTTACCATAAAGTGAATCACCGCACTAAGGAATTTTCAAAACTTTTTCACACAAACACACAAGCAATTTAAAAAATGAGCAAGTACCTAAGAGCCCGTGGAAAACCACAGATAGAAAGGGTGCTAACACCTTCCCTTTCTATAATCTACCCCCCGTACTCAGAAATATCTCGAAAAAAGGTTTTTTGTGTTCTTTTTCCTTTTCATTATTTGGATAAAATAAAAGTCGGTGGCGACTCTTGCTTACCGCAACATTTGCGAATACAAAATGTAAACCAGTATAATAGTCGGTTCTGCCACCGTATCACACTTACACACAAATATGAGCAACAACTCTTTGTGTTTTTGAGTTTCTCTTGGATGAATATTTTTTATGTTAATATTTGAACAATAAATCTTTTTTTAATGGTTGTTTAATGGATGTTCCAAAAGTTCTTATTTTCCAATTAAATAGTAATCCCTTTATATAGGCTCGAAAAGTATAATGTTGGATAGTACATACGTCACTTTCAGTGCCAACTTCCATAATGGTAGTGTAACACGGTGAGAGATCTGACTTGGGTATTTTGTGTTTGATCGCAATTGTTGCGGATAGCAAGAGTCGCCACCGACTTTTCTTTTATCTAAAAGAAAAGGTTGAAAAGAACAGGAAAGACCTTTCGAGATTATTTCTTGAGTTTGGGGGGTAGGTTATGAAAAGGGAAGGTATTAGCACCCTTTTCATCTGTAGTTATCTACGGGCTCTTAGTTGCTTACTAAATCACTTTCTTTTGTTTTAAAATATGCTTGTGGTATGGGTTTTGAAAGTATTTTGAAAACGTTTTTGTAATGGTTCTCGTTTATATAAGAACGTGTACAAAGTGTTAGTTTTGAAAATAGTTCAAAGAGGTGTTTGTGGAATGTGTTTTTGAAAGTGATTTTGAAAAGTGTATTTGTAATGATTCTCATTTTTATAAGAATGCGTACAAAGAACTTTGTCTTATGAAAAAGTTTCAAATGAAGGTGTTTGGTGTATAAAATGTTTTTGTTGTGAGCAAGCGAGCAACTGGGAGCATCCTACCTACTCAAAAAGTCTAAGTTTCTTTTCCTCCTCCTTTAGATGTTACTACCTTACCATTGATTTGGTAAGAAGCCCCATCGTTGGATGTGAAGGGACGGGCATGAGACGTTTGTATAGTCATAGAAGGCAACCTATGGGACGTTTTAACAATGTTGTTTAGGGACTAGATCGTTTACCGAAGGAAACATTAAGGGTCATCGAGGGACTACGATCTTTTATCAAGGGTCTTTGCTAAAATGCCCATATTCGAGGGACATGACTATTTTTCCTAGGCAACAAGTGAGATTATCCTAGGGGTGCATGTGTGAATAGTGTATTTGATTTGCATGCATTTAGTCTTTTATTTTGTTGGGTTGTCTACTTGTTGTCTTTATCTTTCCATACATCCTAATTACTAACATTTGTAAAAAAGCAATAAAAATGCAGAAAAATAAATCCTACACTATTATAACCATATTGAATAGCAAGAAAATATAGAGACAAAATAAAATAAAGAAAGGAAAATGGGCTTTTCAATTTGGGAAGCAGAACCCTTTGATTCTGCTTCTCTGGCTCCCTTCAATTTAGCTTGGAAGTAGTGAAGGTGTGCCTTTCGATTGGGTCTGGAATCAACATGAGATGTAGTCTGCTTTTCTGCTTCCTTCGATTGGGGCCTGGAAGTCAGTGTGGGCGTGCCTTTCGACTAGGCCTGGAATCAACATGAAGTACACTCTTCACCTTTCTGCTTCCTTCGACTGGGGCCTGGAAGTAGTGACCAAACGTTAACTTGCATTTAAAGAGTTCTGATTTGAATACAAACATGCCTCTTGGGCTTACAACAACAGAAATGTTCATAAAGTAAACTCCTAAGACATAAAAGTTGTGCGCATCCTCTTTGGCGTAATATATGTGTTTAAACTCCTTTCTTCATGAAGCTCCCTTATGAGCTCTAATATCTTCTTCTCGCTCTTATAGAACTTAGCTTCAAATTTGTCTCGCTCTCTTCGTAACTGAATCCAAGCGTTTTGCAAATATTCAAGGGAAGTAGGCATATCAGGATAGAGGATAGTATGTGGAATGTCTCCCTCAACTACTGGCTCCATGATAACAGGTAAAACGACTTCATAAGGCATCTTGAGGCTTTGAGCGTGAGCCCTCACCCATTTAAGATAAGGTTCCAAAGGAATGGAATTCTTACGCCCCAATGTCTTGCTATCAACTTTGTTAACCATACCCCAAGCTCGTATAAATCTTTGACGGTAACCTTGGGTATCGCTTTCGTAGTCGAATGCAATTCCTTGGATGAGTACCTCATAAGGGCCATCTCTCCCGGCGTATCCAAATTGTTGCAAAGCTAAACAAGAGTTGTAAGTAATGCCTCCCCTAATGTAGAGTAGAGGGACATTGGGGAATTCCTCACAGCGATCAATGATGGTAATGTCTTCCAAAGAGCGATAATACCAACGGATATCAGCATGTGAAAGTGACATCAATATTTTAGACCATCTCATTCCTTGTTCATTCTTCACCACAGATCGAGGTAGGTGAGAAATAAACCACCTGGCCAAAAGAGGAGTGCAACACATCAAAGTCCCCCTTTTCTTCAAAGTGCGAGAGTGAAAAGAATGCAAGATGTCTCCAAGCAATGTAGGCACCGAATTATGAGATATGAAAACCTTAAGCGTATTTACATCTATAAATTGGTCAGGATTGAGAAATAGTACCAACCCATAGATGAAAATAGCCAAAATTTCCTCAAAGGCTTGTAGATCCAAAGTATTCCAACATTCTTGAGCCTTCTCCAACAAAAACTTTGCTAGGAACCCTTTGACACCACTACTTGTTACCCAATTTGCTACTATGTCAGATGGTTGCAAATGTAGGGCTCGAGCAATTTCCTCAGGTTTAGGGTCTCTTTCAATACCGTTGAAAGGTAACTTTACCATGTGTGATCGGTGGAAATAGAACTGACTGTTTTGGAATGCTGGTTCGCGTTTGCGTTTGTTTTCGCAAAATGTCGCGGTAAGCGAGAGTCGCCACCGTATTTTATTTTCTCCAACAAGGAAAGGACAAAAGCACAACAAAATTCCTTTTTGAGATGTTTCTCGGGTTCGGGAGGTAGATTATAGAAAGGGAAGGTGTTAGCACCCTTTCTATCCGTGGTTATCCACGGGCTCTTAGGTACTTGCTCACTATGTTTTCAAAAGGTTTTGCTTTTCCTGTGTTTGTGGGTTTTGAAAAAAGTTTTGTTTGAAAACTTCGATTTAACTCTTGTATCTGTCCTCAAGAGTGTATGAAGTGTTTTTGAAAACTTTGTTTGAAAAAGTGTAAGTGCGAAAAAGTTGTTTTGTTTTGAAAGAGCAAGTACCTGAGAACCTCTACCTACTCAAAAGAAATTAAGCTATGTAAATGTCCTTTAGACAGTGCTATCCCACTATTGAGGAGTAGGTAGCACCGTCGTTGGAGTTTTCGGGTCAATTCAATTTTAGGGACATGTGATCACTAAAGCAATGGTAGGACGCCTTAGCGGTAACCCTAATGTCTTAGATCGTTCTTTATCGAGGCAACCGTTTCGAGGCAACTTCGATCTTTAGACAGGAGGGCTACCTCTAAAACACCCTATACTCAATGACCACGTCGAGGCAACCAAGTGAGGCGTACCCTAAGAGTGGCATGTGCGAGTGTGTCAGGTTTCAGTTAAGTTATCTTTGTACATGTTATGGTGAGCTACGATTGATTTTAAATTAAGGTAAGTCTTGTCATGCATAGCCTAGTTAGCATACATCTAGCAGTTAATAGTTGCGGAAAATAAAACTAAACTATTACAAGGCGTCGGGTATTTACATCGCCAAAAACAAACCCTTGAAAAAGTAAATTGCGGGAAAGTAAATAAAAGCGATAAAAGAGTCCTAATTAAAACTATTACATCCTCGGAGCAAATACAATTATGTGGATAAAAAATAACATGCGCGAGAAAAATTGAATCAGAGAGTTTTTAGGGTTTTGACCCTTTTGAAGAAAGAAAGAGATTTTTATCATTTTTTTGGCATTTAATTAAACCTAAACTAATTAATTAATAAAAAGAAATATTTTTTTGGTTTTTTGAATGTTTTAAATAAAAAAATAAAATGATTAAAAGTTATTAAAAACCCTAATTCTATGTTAATTTTATTTATTGTGAAAATATTATTATTATGCCTAATTAAAACTAAACAAATTAATTATTTATTTATTTACAAAAAATAATAACAGTGATGAATTTAATAAAAATAATGTTTTTGTATTTTCTGATTTTTATTATGAAAATGTTAATTATTTTGTGAGCAATTAATTAAGAATAACAAAAATAAAACAAGCAAAGCAAAATAAAAAAAAAATAATAATGAAAGGGAAATAGAATAAACCCAGGTGTATTGGGCCCAAAAAGGGGGGTCTGAATGGCAATTGTCTGGGCCCAACGTAGGCAGCCTGCTTGACTTTTCTAATTCCCTACTTGTGCGTTGACTGTGGAGTATGGTGGACATCATCTTGTGACCATTGGATTTGCTTTGAAGCCACTTGGCCAGCATCTGGAGAAGGGCGTATAGTGGACCCTGTTTTGAGTGCTACATAGAATTGCCTGAAACAAAATAACATGAATGTTTTGGGGGACCTGGGACTCGAACCCAGGCCCCAATGGACTATGCACGCGCGCTCAACCAACCCAACTGCATTGTTTAATTGTTAATGAATTATATAACAAACAATATATTAAAAACAAAGCCTGATTCCTGAAAATAAAAAAAAGGCGCGCTGGTTTGAACCACCCAACAGGAAGAGGACGCGTGGTCGTCTTCTTCGTTGAAATAACCAGGGTTTTTACCTACGGATTTTATCCGTAGCTAAACTCCTAGGTTCGTCCTAGAATTCACCCTAGGCCATGGAAACGACATCTAATAGCATGAACATGCTCGTCCTCTCCCACTGAGTCCATTCATGCCCTTGATTTACTCTAAATTTACCTGCAATGCAAACGCCTAAAAACCAAGCAAAGAAACGCTAGATTCAGGCATTACAACACAGGCCATGAAAACAAAATTAAGTATTGCAAAAATGTTCTAAATGAAGCGACAAACACAAATATGCAAAGATTTTAGTGAGAGGATGCAATAATCCAAGGTTTGGATTTCATGTTCAGAGCCATAATCGTGACAACTTACAGTGCGTTTCAGGGGGTCTTAAGGGCCGGTTCTGGTTGCTATGGCTTCAGGAGATTGCAAGCAAGAACACCACGTTGATATTTTTAATTGAAGCAAGCTCTAATCCAGAATTTGATCTCTCTCTTTTTCCAAGCTTTTTCAGTTTTGGTTTCTTGATTTTAGGCAGCTTCAGGTCGTCAATTAGGTTTTGGAGGCTTGCTTGCATATAAGGGAATTGAATTAGGTCAAGAGTTGGGCTTTAATCCATGTATATGGGAGAATTAGGTTTTCACTTTTTCACCATTGACAAACTTTCCAAATATGGCCAAATCTGAGATTTTGTGCACAAATAAGCCCTAGCACGAATTGGTTAGTTGTCACATGATATATGAAAGCTGTACAAATCACAAAGATACTATTCCATTGATTTTTAGATTTTATTTGAATTATTATAGATTTAAAATGAATTAAATCAATAAAAATTAAATAAAATAGAAAAATAAATGTTTGGTCATGAAATCAAGCATGGGACACGTGTGTGGCATGGCAAGGCTGAATCAAGTGGAAGAAAGTGAGTCCTTTTGTCAAAAATTGGAGTTTTGAGGATAGTTGACTTTTGCAAATTCATGAAAATTTCCCAACTTCTCCAATGCACAACTTGCTCAATTTTGATCTTTTGGAGGTGTTCTTGGACTTTTTAGAAACCTTGAGATGTCCTATAATCAACCCTTTTAGCTTCATCTCATTTTGATCTTCCATTCTCAAGTTATAAGCTTTGGCAAAAAAGGTGTTTTTGTTGACTTTCAAAAATGACCTATAATGTCCAAAATTGTAACTTCTTGTGAGTTCATTTTATGATCTTGGGGTATGAAGATGGATTTTAGGAAATTGGATCCTATTCAAAATTAGTTTTGGATGGGTCATTTCTCATAAAGTATGAGAAAGTTATGCTTGGTCAAAGTTGAGTTGACTTTTCCTACAAAACCCTAATTTAGCAACTTTTGAATCTTGATGAATTTTGAGCAATCCTTGATGAATCATGATCAACCCTTGATAAAATGATGAATTATCCTTCAAAATGAGAATGTTGACAAAAATCTTGACTTTTGACTGTAAAATGACCATTTTGCCCTTGCAGTTGACTGTAGATCAAATGGAGCTTTTGACTGTGCAAATTGGCACTGTGAGTCTTGAAACTTGGCATGTAGGTGTTTGAGGATGTATATAGGCCTATGATATTTGATTGAACCATTGAGAACCCCAAATCTCTTGAAAGAACCAAAACCCTAGTTTTGAATTGACTGCCTTAGGAGGTGATTTGACTGTCTACCTCTTGAGCAATCTTGAGCAATTTGAAGATCATTCTTGACAAATCTTGAGAAATATGGGAGGGAAAATTTTGGGGTACAACACCATGTATTCTTCAATACTTGAGGTAACCAAACTAAGGATTCGACCATGCCTTTTGGTGAACGGAGAATCTTCAGGGACCCTTGATACTAAATCCTTAAGTTGTGGAGGTATCCTCACGAGGCTGACTTGGATAGTGCCCCTACGAGCGAAAGCCATGTCCTACAAAACAGAACAAAGATGAATTCCAAAAATCCTTGAAATGGTTAGTGAGAATGCTATGGTATGATGTCATGATGCTATGTAAAAATATGCGAGGTAAGCAGATTTATATTCACACAAAGCAAACAAATCCTTAGCTTTAGGCTTGCATGGAGTTTGTAGGTAAGTACCCTCTTGAAGTTTAGTTGGCTTAATCTATCCTAGTTAATAGTAACCGGGTTCTAAGGGATCTCAATATCACTGATCTTTCCCCCAAGTTTCGTTCAATAAGCGATTGACTCACAATCAAACAAAACTCAAGAGTCAAACCTCAATGAGCGTAGCATCGAGTATCAACCAACTCTGGACTGCACCAAAGCCGGTTATCTCGCTACTTCCTAATGGCCAAGTTGGTCAAGTAAGGTTCTAAGGTCAGTTGATGCTTCACGGCACCACGCGGCGGCCCCGTACTCTCCTTGACTAACTCAAGGGTTACCGATACCAACCAAAGTGCCACATCAACACAGCTACTGCTTCAACCGTGTCGGTATACCCCGCACAGTTCCCTCGCAGTTTATTGCTACTTACCTAAAGGGTGTCCCTAAATCCGGGTGTAGGATTTAAAACAAACCCAAACAAGGAACCAAAAATGTAAAGCAAACACATCAAACAATGTAAGCAAGTAAATGCGATCTAACCCTAAGGTAACCCCACTTTTAAGATCCTCCCCAGCAGAGTCACCAGTTCTATGATACGGTGGGAGAATTGACTTGAGGTTTTGCGTTTGTGTTCGTAAGTGTTGCGGTTTAGCAAGAGTCGCCACCGACTTTTCTTTTATCCAAAAGGAAAGGTGAAAAAAGCACAGGAAAGACCTTTAGAGATGTTTTCTTGAGTTCGGGGGGTAGATTATGAAAGGGAAGGTATTAGCAACCTTTCCATCCATGGTTTTCCATGCGCTCTTAGTTACTTTCTAGATCACTTGCTTTTGTTTGAAAATGTGCTTTATGAGGTTTTGAAAGTATTTTGAAAAGGTGCCATCATTTAGGCAAACTTTGTAATGATTCCCGTTCGTAAGAATGTATACAAAGTGTTGAGCTTTTGAAAATATTTCAACGTTTGGAAAGCGTTTTGAAGTTGTTTTGAAAGTGCATGTGATTGTTTTTGAAAATAGCAAGGATGTTTATTTTGAAATTGAGCAAGTAACTAAAAGTAATCTACCTACTCAAAAGGTTTTAAATGTGCTTTTCCTCCTCCTTTAGATGTTGCTATCTTACCATTGATTTGGTAAGAAGCCTCATTGTTGGATGTGAAGGGACGAGCGTTGGGTCATCGTATGACCATGATAGCAATGTTGTGAGATGACTTAGCACTTTTTCTTTAGGGACTAAGATCATTTTGAAAGGAAACTTTGATAGCGTCATCGAGGGACTATGATCTTTGTATTTTTCGATTTGTTTGTGCTAAGACATCCCACATGCATAACATGGCCATTTTGTAAGGCAACAAGTGGAATTACGCTAAGGGTGTAAGTGTGTGAGTGTATTTGATTGCATGCATAATTTGTCTTGAATTAGGGTTTTCTAAACATTGGTTTTAGTCTTGTCATACATACCCTAATTACTAACAATTTATGAAAGCAATAGAAGTACGGAAAATAAAGATTCTACGCTATTACAAACATTAGGGGGATGGGGTGTACAAACTTCAAATTGGGGTTGCAAATTAAATACTAGGTTACTATTACAACCATATTGAATAGGTAAGAATGTACAGGAAATGTAAAATGTTTGTCTGTTAAAAAAGGAAAATAACTTTTGTTTAAGAAAATATTTTGTCTCTCTTTTTTTTTTGTTAAAAGAAAATATAACATGCAAATATAAAATATTTTTGGTGTTTTTTGATTAATAATAAAAAATAATATGATGGCAAAATAATAAAAGAGAAAGAAAACATAATCAGCGCAAGATGCTGAAAATAGAAGAGGTCAGAAGTTCTGACTTTGACTTGCTGCACAAATAGAAACAACGTTAGTAGAAATATGGAAGCTCTAAAGTTCTGGATCTTCTGAAAACTCAGAAGTTTTCAGAAGTTCTGACGCAACTGTCAGAACTTTGCCTCTCTCCATGCCAGTCAGAACATCTGCAACTTAGTTATTTCTTAACAAAACAGAAGTTGCATACATAATAATTATGACAAAATTTATGAAATATCAGAAGCACGAATCAGAAGCAACATGTATTTGTTAATTCTAATTCTTAGTCCTAATTTCTTTATGAAGCTCTGAATAGGGATTTCTTTCTACTTGGGTAGGCAGGTGTATGAATTTTCAGGATATATACATCATCAGGATCAGAATATCTACATTGTGTTAAATAAGCAAAATCTGACAATGCTTAATCAGTATGATGAGAGTCAGCAGAAAACTTACCTTGCAGTTGGAAAGGATTCTGTGAACTGGAGGTTGGTCTTGAATTCTGGTGATGTTTTGAGCAACTTCTTCACGTACTCAGCAGGATGGAAGTTTGCAACTTCTGGAACAGCCAAGGGGTGATATTCTGACTTCTTAGAGGTGGAAGTGAATTGAGAGTGTATGGAAATAGGAATACAGAAGTTAAGGTAGCTTCTAATGTGTGAATCAGCAACTGCGTGGATGGCTTTAGTCAAGAACACTTGAGGAAAAAAAGGAGTTTTAATGTAAGGAATCAATGCTAAGATTTTGGTATTTTGTGTTTATAGTTTCCTGGATTCTTGGAATTTTTGCAGTGATTCAAAGCTTTCTTTCTCAATTTTCTCGCCTCTTTCACAAATTTTTCTGGACCCTTTCTCAATGGCCAATGGTGTTCTATTTATAGGCAAAGTTTTTGTAGTTTGGAGATTTCAATTGGTGCTAACATCATGTGCTAGAAGCTGACTTACTCTTGGAGTAAGCTTAACCAGTATGTTCAATGCATCAAGTGGGGTGGTTAGTAGCGCCTAAGCTGGATCTGTCAGCATGAATTAAGGAAAAGTAGAAGCAACGCATGGGCCTAGAATACTTTTGCACAAAAGTTTGTATTCCTAAGACAATAGGGGTACACGTGGGGAGAATCTCTTGGATAAAGACTTCACAAGTGGTTGTGAGCATTAAATGGGTTCCCATATGAAACTCTGCATCCTTGCCTAACTCTGGATCAGAAGTTCTATTTCAGCGTAGCACCCAATCTTCTGATCCTCTTATCTTCTGGCTTCAGCATGTTCTGAGGGATCCTTCAGAACTTCCAGTATACTTACAACATGCTTTGTTACCTTCTTTAATTTAACCTTTGCAAACTCTGACTGAACCTTTGTGAACACTGGCCCAAAAGTTCTGACCAAACTCTGTCTTGAGAATATCCAGAATTTGCTGAGTATCAACACTGGCCCAGAAGTTCTGAAATTGTCATATTTCTTAAATACTTAGAGGAATTTCTAAGTATTTAGAATTTGGCTTTTCCAAAGCAAAATTTGACTTTTGAAATTCTTGATGAAATATGATTTTTGAGATTTGATTTTTATCCAAAAGTCAAAGTTAGACTTCTCAGTGTGCAAATGACCATTTTGCCTTTGTGAATGGTTTGCTTGGAAAAATTGATAATTCAAGGCCTGGAGACTTGATGAAAGCAAACTTGAGGATCCAGGGTGATTCCTTGAGAAATGAGAGGGCAAATTTTAGGGTACAACAGACATGTATCAAAATCATCACTATTTTTCTTCCTCTTTTTGTCATAATCAAAAAGACTTAACTGGTTTCATAGATAAAACGAAGATAGTTCAAGAGAAAAAATATAACATAAAGAGTAAAAAAACATTAAAGGTTGTCCTAGAGTGTATAAGGATTAGAAGTAGGTGGGATCATCTAAACAAGTTGAGTAGACATGGATGGAGATATAACCGAGAAGAAGGTTTTAGGTTAAAAGGATTAAAAGTGTGGGGAGTGTAGTAGCATAGTGTGTGTGAGGGTGAGAAGAGTAAGTTTTATAAAATGATTTGAAATGGTTACAAAACATTGAAAACGTACAATAAATGAGAGTAATGATGACTTTAAAACCTAATCTCAAGATAACTCATAGCTCGAGGTGTCACCCAACCGTTTCATTATGATTTTAATTGACAGGTGTCTTAACACGTCATAGCCACATGTTGTACCCCGGAATTTTCCCTCCCATTTTTTACTCAACATATGTTTATTGAGACCCTCAACTTGCTCAAGGACATCCAAGAGTTGACCAACAAATCCTCCTCCTAAGACAATGAGCTTCAAACTAGGGTTTCACTCCTCATCAAGATGTTTGAGCTCCAAAGGCCTCATATGCTCTCCATATTCCTAATACGTTCTCAATACTATCCATGCCAAGTTTCATGCCTTGCACAAGAAGTTTGCCCAGTCAATTACTCAAATGCTTGAAAATCAACTGTATTAGGTCAAAAGTCAACTGTGGCCCACATACAGTCAAACTTCAAGATTTTTTGTCAACATCAACATTTTGAAGTGATATCCATAATTTGATCAAGGGTTTATCATGATTCCCCAGGGAATGCTCCTAATTCATCAAAACTCAAAAGTTGCTAAATTAGGGTTTCTTGGGAAAAGTCAACCAAACTTTGACCAAGCATAAATTTCTCATACTTTATCAGAAATTTCTCATCCAAGGCTCATTTTGAAGAGAATTCAATTCCCTACAACTTATCTTCATCCCCCCAAGTTCAAGAAATGCACTCATGAAAAGATATAAATTCAGACATTATAGGTCATTCCAAAAAGTCAACAAAAACACCTTTTGGGTCAAAGCTTCTTACATGAACATGGAAGATCCAATTGAGATGAAACCAAAAGAGTTGTTTAGGGGACATCCTAAGATTTCTAAAAAGTCAAAGAAAACCCTCTTAGGGTCAAAATTGAAGGAGATATGCATTGTCAAAGTTGGCCATTTTTGGAGAATTGTCAAAAGTCAACAATGCCCAAAATTGCATTTTTTGGCAAATGGGCATAACTTTTTATGCTTGCATATTACTTATAGAAATGTCCATGACCCAAACACTCTTCCATATTTTATTAACTTTATTTATTTAATTTATTTTGATTTTAATCATTTAAAAATCAAATCAAATTAAATAAATGATATAAAATATGGAAGATTTGTTTTTGATCTGATTTTGAATGAAAATGCAATCCATTTATGCTGCCAAAACAGAATCAAATCGTGCCAAGGTTGATTGGAGTGAGAATGGAATGATTTAGCTTGATTTGGAAAGAAATAATGCAAGGATGAAATGAAATCAAATCTTTATAATTGGAAAAGATTTGAAGCCTTTTTGTTAACCTAATTCAATCAGATACATATACATAACAAATCCCAAGCACAAGGACATAGGTTAATCGTGTGAAACGGCCAAAAACAAATTGCATTTTTATCAAAAAATATCAAATCGAATTCCATATTACAACCATTATCAAGGAGATTCAAGGCTTGCAATACGTTCCTGGACACATCCAGAAGCTGTTCCAATCATTTGCACGCACTAAGACGCCTAAAACCAGCCTCCACGTCCCTCACGGTTTGTCATATTTTTTGAATTTGGTTATGTAAATTTATGCATCATAAATAATTTCTAAGCATGCTTTCTTGTTTACATCATAATTTAGAACGTATTGGTATGGGTAATTAAGAGTTTTAGCGCATGTACTGATAGTTGCCATTGTTAGGGTTTGAGGTCGTGTTTTAGGGCTTTGTGATGCAGGTAAAATCAGGGCAAAAGAGGGATGCCATCATACTCGTGAGATCAAAACGAGTATATCTGTATGATTGGAATTGATTTATCATGCTTGGCATTAATTTTTGAGATTTGCAGGGCTGTAGTTACAGTTGGTATCCGTAGGTAAAAGGTGGATGTATAAAACAACAGTCTAGGGGAGAAGATGATGGCGCGTTTGATAAACACTGACTGGTTTGAAATTACGCGCGCTTTTGGGCATAAGGCGTGCTTTTCTATTATATTATTGTTTGTTCATTATACTAACAGATAAGCAAGCTAGCGCAGTTGGTCAAGGGAGGGAAGTATGAAGCTCATGTCCTGGGTTCGATCCCAGGCGTGAGCTTTTGCATTTTTCCCATTATTTTCATAGGATCCAGCGTGCACTACCCAAGAAAGCTATCACACACCCTCCAAATCCAGGCAGCGGATCATCTTCAGATCCAGATCTAGCGCCTAGTGGAGAGAAGTCTATGGTGCACCCTCAAACATGGCCAGCACTGGATCCAAACGCATGGTGGGCTTGCACAAATCTGGGCTTGAAAATTCCAATTCAGGGCTTGAAAATTCCAATTCAGACCCCATGTTCTACTAACATCACTCCAGGCCCAAACTCTTTCTCTTTTTATTTTTGTTTATTTATTTATTTGATCAATTATTTTCTCACAAAAATAAAACATTAAAAATCATTTTTTCAATTAAATCAAAAAATCACTAAAAAATTAGATATAGTTTTTTTCCATAAAATATTTAATTTCAATTAATTAATTAGTTTAATTAGATTAATTCAGATCCCTTTTTTGTAATTAAAATTCAATAGAAAATTAGGTTAATTCAAAAACTCTTTTTTTTATATAATTAAAAATAAATAGAAATTAGGTTGATTTGCAAGATTAATTGCTTTTCTCAAAAAATCCAAAATATCTTTTCCACATTCTCATCTTAATTCTTCGTGCGCATTTTTTTATTTTCGAATTATTATAATTGTTTCAAGTTTGTAATAGATTAATTAGGATATTAATTTCCGCATCTTTATTTTCAGTCAAATATTTGTGTATCTGCCCAAAAGCCTTGTAATAGCGTAAATTTTCCTTTCGCACTCTTTAAATTCCGCAACTATTAACTGCCTAGATGTATGAATAATAGGATTGAATGGCAAGACAAATAAATTTAAAACGGTAGATAACCCTAATTGTGTAAAGACAATTAACTGGAAAAAAAAGCACACTTGCACATGCTCACTCCTAGGGTTTCCCCCACTTGGTTGCCTCGGAAATAATGGTCGTGTCCCTCGAACGTAGGGATATATTAGCAAAGACCCGTGATTCAAAGTCGTCATAAAGATCATAGTCCCTCCTTGTCCCTTGATTTGCCTACAACAATTGATCTTATGATGACAGTCCCGACGAAATGCTAAGGTATCCTTACTTGTTGCCTTCAGAGACCACTTCGTCCCTTCGAATGTCCCTTTAAAACTTCGACGATAGGGCTACCTACTCCTTAATAGTAGGATAGTGCTGTCTAAAGGAAACGAAAATGAACAGACTTTTTTCGAGTAGGTAGAAAACTTTTAAGTACTTTCTCAAAACAAAAACTTTTCACACAAACACTTTTCAAAAATAGTTTTCAAAACAACTTCGTCACACTCTTGAAGGAAGATACAAGGGTTATCACGAAGTAAACAAAACTTTTCAAAACAAGCATACACAAGCAATTTAAAAAATGAGCAAGTACCTAAGAGCCCGTGGAAACCACTGATAGAAAGGGTGCTAACACCTTCCCTTTCTATAATCTACCCCCCGTACTCAAACTCTCAAAAAAAGGTTTTTTCTGTTCTTTTTCCTTTCCTTAGTTTGGATGAAATAAAAGTCGGTGGCGACTCTTGCTTACCGCAACATTTACGAACAAAAAACACAAACCAGTATAACAGTCGGTTCTACCACCGTATCACAGAACTGGCGACTCTGCTGGGGAATTAAATAAGTGGGGTATACCTCAGGATATAGGTCATTTTTAAAATTGCTTTCTTATTTTGCTTTGTCTGCTCTATATTCAGGTTTTTGTTTGGATATTATTGAAGATCCTACACCCGGATCGGGGAACACCTTTTAGGTAAGTAACAATAAACTGTGAGGGAACTGTACATGGTATACCAACACGGTTGAAGCAGTAGCTACGTTGATGTGGTACTTTAGTTGGTACCGGTAACCCTTAAGTCAATCAGGGAGAGTACAGGGCCGCCGCGTGGTGTCATAAAGCATCAACTGACCTTAGAACCTTTAATTGCACAACTTGGCCAGTAGGACATAGTGAGATGGCTGGCTTTGGTGTATTCCCAAGGTCGACAAATACTCGATGCTACACTCATTGAGGTTTGACTCTTGAGTTTTGTTCGGTTTCGAGTCAATCGCCTATTGAATGAAGCTTGAGGGAAAGATCGGTGATATTGAGATCCCTTAGAACCTGATTACTATTTATAGGACTGGTTGAACCAATCCAGCTTCAAGGGGGTATGACCTTAAAACTCATGCAGGCCTTAAACCTAAGGACTTGGTGTGACTTATTTTGCTATACACGTGTTTTCTATCATAATCATGACATCATAAGCACGACATATCATACTGACCATTTCAAGGACTCTCTAGGGATCAGTTTTTCTTTGTTTTGTAGGACATGGCATCCACCCGTAGGAACACTATCCAGATTAACCTTATGAAAGTGCCTCTCCAACTAAAGGACTTGGCATTAAGGATTCCTAAAAGCTCTCCCTTCACTGAAAAACATGGTCGGTTGCTCAACTTGGTCACTTCAAAACCAGATGAAGAATTGTTAAAAGTGTTATTTCAGTTCTTCGATCCTTTGCACCACTATTTCACTTTCCCGGATTACCAGCTAGTGCCTACTATGGAGGAATTTTCTCAGTTGTTGGGGGTACCTATTCTTGACCAGTTACCTTTCAATGGTACGGAAGAACATCCAAATCCTGAGGAGATTTCTCGAGCTATGTCTTTACAACGGTCCGACGTAGTAACAAATTGGGAAACTAGAGGAAATGTCCAAGGAATCCCGATCAAATTTATATTCGAGAAGGCTTATTATTTTTTAGATACCCTGGATTTACAAGCTTTTGAAGAAGTATTGGAACTCCTTATCTACGGGATGGTACTTTTCCCTAATGCGGACCAGCTCGTAGATGTGAATACTATTAGGGTGTTTCTGTCTCATAATCCAGTACCTAAATTACTTGGGGATGTTCTACACTTTCTGTATGCTCGTACTCTAAAGAGAAGGGGGACCCTAATATGTTTCACTCCTCTATTGGCTAGGTGGTTTATTTCGCACCTACCCAAGCCCGTTTTGAAGAATGAGCAGGGTAGGAAATAGTCTCTTAGGCTGATGTGCCTTACACATTCAGACATTCATTGATGTTCACGATCCTCGGAAGATGTTACCATCATTGACCGATATGGTGAATTCCCTAATGTCCCTCCCTTAGGCATTAGGGAATGAATCACTTACAACCCTTGTTTGGCACTGTGTCAGTTTGGTTATGCAAGAAGGGATGGTCCTCATGATACGCTTATCCAAGGAATCGCCTTCAACTATGAGAATGATGCTCAAGGTTACCACGAAAGCTTCATAAGAGCCTGGGGAATGGTACATAAAATTGATAGCAAAACACTGGGGCACAAGAATTCCATCCCTCTTGAGCCCTATCTCCGATGGGTACGAGCCCCTGCCCAAAGTCTTATGATGCCTTACACTGCTTTCCTACCAATAATTATGGAACCAATTGTTAAAGGAGACCCTTCTTCTCTTGTTCATTATCCTGACATGCCAACTGATCATGAGGAGTTACAGAAATCCTGGGTTCAACTTAAAGAGGAGCGGGATACATTCGAAGCTCAATTCTATGCCAGCAAGAAGAAAGTCCTAGAGCTCACTAGGCTACTCCATGAAGAAAGGAACATAAACGCCTACATTGCACCAAAGAGGATGCACTCTTGGCAGACCTAGTTTCTTTTTGCTTTGAGTTTTGTTTTGCTTAATTATAATCCTAAAGGGCATTCTTTGTAACAATTCGAACTCTTTAATACAATTAACGTGTGTTTCTTTATGGTTAAACAAATTTGAGCCTTTAAAAATCCTTGGAATCATTGCATACGCATCCCATCCATAGCATTGCATAAACAGATACCATTACAGGTTTCTCATCTTCTTTGCTGTTTATTTCAGCAAAAATGTCTTCTGAATAAAGCATCAAAGATCTTCAGGCACAAAATGCCCAATTTCAACAGATGTTCATAACTCTGGAAAAAGGGCAGGAGGATCTGAAAGCCCTCATCCTGAAGGAGAAGAAGAAAAAGAAGAAGGTCTTTGATGTTCTGAATCTGGGCAAAAGGTTCAGGGGGCCATTAAAGCAACCAATTTATTTGACCTCCTCGTCTAAAGAAGGGGAGAATCAAGAGAGGGAGACAAGGGAGAAGGACCTTAACCCTGAAGTTTCTAACAATGATACAGACTACAATGATGAACAATATCCTTCCACTGAGGATAGATACAAGCAGTTAGAGGATCGGTTGAGCGCTATGGAAGTCCAGAGAATGCCTAGGTTAGACTTTGAAGAACTGGGATTGGTGTCGGGAGTGGTCATCCCGCATAAATTTAAGGCTCTAATTTTTGCAAAGTATGATGGGGTATCTTGCCCAAAGCTCCGTCTTCGTTCCTATGTTTAATACGGTGGGAGAACTGACTTGAGGTTTTGCGTTTGTGTTTGCAAATGTTGCGGTTTAGCAAGAGTCGCCACCAAATTTTATTTTATCCAAAAGGAAAGGTAAAAAAGCACAGGAAAGACCTTTGAGATTGTTTTTGAGTTCGGGGGGTAGATTATGAAAAGGGAAGGTGCTATCACCCTTTTCATCCATGGGCTCTTAGTTACTTGTTTTAGATCACTTGCTTTACTTTTGTAATTGTTTGAAATGGTGCTTTGTATGGTTTTGAAAGTATTTTGAAAAGAGGCCTTTGTTTAGGCAATCTTTGTAATGATTCTCGTTCGTAAGAATGTATACAAAGATGTATGTCTTTTGAAAAATGTTTCAATATTTTGAAAGTTGTTTGGAAATTGTTTTGAAATGTGTGTGTGTTTGTTTGAAAATATCAAGGATTGTTTGCAAATTGATCAAGTAACTAGAAGCTTATCTACCTACTCAAAAGTCTTTCTTGTACATTTTTATTCCTTTGATATTGTTGACCTACCATTGTTTTGGTAGACAACCCTATCTTTGGATGTTAAACGGGATGGGCATGGGTCATCGTATGACCATGATAGCAATGGTGCCAAGTATCTTAGCTTGTTTTTGAGGGACCAAGATCATTTTGTTTTTAGGCAACATTTTGATAGCGTCATCGAGGGACTATGATCTTTTGTTTTGTTTGATTTTTCCAAGATACCTAGCATGCTTACCATGACCATGTTTTAAGGCAACCAAGTGGGTGAAACCCTAGAGGTGTTGTGTGTAATGTGTTTTCATTTTCATGCTTTTGTTTGTCTTGTATTAGGTCATGCTATTTGTTTGATTTTCGTCTTATCATACAAACCCTAATTTACTAAACATGTATATAATGCGATAAATTACGTAAAGTAAATCTAAGCTATTACAACAATATTATGGGATGGGGGATACAAGTTTTGAATGGGGGATATTTGCACAAAATAAAATCCTAATTCGCTATTACAACCCAATTGAATTTATTGTACAATAAATAAATAAACAATTATTTAAATATGCAATAAAATGTAAATATGCAAAAAAAAATTTGGATTTATTTTATGTATGTAAAAATAAATTATTTAAGTCCTAAAAATAAGAAAAAAATAATGTTATTATTTTTGAAAGGGGAAACCCTAGTTTTTTGTTTTAAAAAGAAAATACGTTTTCTATTATTATTTTATTTGTCCATTTTTACAAGAAATAATGAATAAAAATATTTACAAGTATTAAAAAAAATAAAATATGTATGAAAATAATATTTTATGTGTGAAAAATAATAAAATAAAAATGCATGGTATTTTTAAATGTTTTTACTATTTTTTAAGAAAATGAATTTCTATTTATTCTAGTAAACTATTTTATTATGCAAAAAATAAAATAAAAATGCAAAAAATAAAATAAAAATGCAAAAAATAAAGAAAATTATTTTTGTGATTTTTAATGTTCAGAAAAATTATTAAAGTCAATAATCATAAAAATAAAAAGGAAATATGAAAAATAACAAAATATGAATCAGGGGGGTGCAAAAGTAAACTGGGGGGTGTGAAAAGTAGCAAGCCCAAAGCGCCAGGCCTAAGACAGCTTCGTCCCTGTCCTTCAGCTCCCTCCTACGTGCGTTTCTGAGCCAAACCTGTATCTTGCTCTAGCTTGCATGAAATCAAAAACTCATAACATAAAAAGTGTAGCTTGTGAACTCACGATTCTAATGATATAAAATTCATGACCTAACTCTCAAAGATCAGGGAGAATTTTAATAGCCCTAATTTCTGACCTAGTTTTTTCAGCATGTTCAACAACCAAATACTCTTAGCTCAATTAATATAAATGGAAAATATGCATATGTACAGCTTCAGCAAGTTAAGGACTACATCTTTGCTTCACAAATCAAAGCCTAAGGATTCCTAAATAGAGAGATAGAACTTTGAAAAATACCTTGTTCATTTGAGTTTGGATATGGTAATGTGGGAACTTTGAGTGAGGTCTGAGGATCGTGTGAGCTTCCTTGAAGTTCTCTCAAGCTTCTCCAATGCTCAGCTTGCCTTGTAGATGCTTGAATCTCCTTGCACGAGTCAACCTGCAACCTTGTAAAATGAAAATGGTGAAGTGTGAAAATAAGCTCACAGTTGCAAGATGAATGCTTGGATAGCTTGGATGTGATGTAGGGAAGATGTTTCAAGGGTTGAAAGGAAAAACGCACGAGCAAGTTTCAAGTTGGCAAGTGTTCTGCAGATGATGCCCTGTTTTGTGCAGAAAAGTGTGATTTTGGTGTTTGAGAGTGTTTGGGATGTTAGGCAATCATGTATTGGCCTGTAACAAGGTTTTGAAGTTGTTTCAAATGATTCTAAGGCTTCCCTTTATCAGATGGATGAGTTTACTTGACTTTTGCAAGTTTGCTTGCTTTTGAAGAAAGTTGACATGACCAATGCCAAAGTGCTGTACTTGCTAGTTATAGGGATGCAAGGAGTTGGTATGCTTTGCCTGATAACTGTGGACCTTGCTTGTGACAAAGAAACATGTTAAATGCTCAAGGATAGCAAAGTTGTAAAAAGCAAGCTTTATGAAAATGGCATTGTGAACTTTATGCCATTTTTGGATTAATTCATTGTACAATGCTTCAAAGATCAAAATAAAGCCATTATCCAATGTGTTAGCATTCAATTATGGAGTGAAGAAGGGATTAGGACCTGTAATACCAAGTACAAGCATGTTTGAAACATATTTGCAACTTGTAACATTGTGAAAATGCCTTGAACAAAAGTGATAAATTGCCATTTTCCTTTCTTCGATTCTCCCTAACCATAAATGATCTTGGAGAGTTCTTTGACATTTTGGAAATCTTGTAACATGCCCTATAATCCATATTTGAAATTAAACTTGAGATAACTCTTGGAACTAGGTGAAAAGTTGCCATGAATTTAGGTCAAAAACCTGCCTAAACTAGGGCAAAATTTCACTAAGTTAAAAAGTTTATGGACCCTTATTCACAAAATCATAACTTGAGATCCAAACATCCTTTTGGAAAACTTTGTGAATCAAAGTTGTAGATTTCATGGAGGACTACAACTTTCATGTTGGAAGTTTTCTTTGAATCCAATTGCATCATGGTGAAAAAGTTGGGAAAAAATAAGAAATTTTCCATACTTAGAAAAATTCTAAGTTATGAAAAATTTCAAATTAAAACCCTAATTTGCAATTTTAGGTTTCTTGGTCAACAAGTTTCACATTTTGACATATCTTGATGAATTATGACCCTTGGCACTTGATTTTGACCAAAAAGTCAAAGTTTGACTTTTCAGTGCACAATTGATTTTTGATCAGTTGACTGCAAAATTCATTTGTCAATCATATGCATTTGAGATCTTTTGAACCATGTGATTAGGTCAAGATGATGCTATTGAGTCTTTGAAATCATGCTTGAACCCAATTGGTCATTGGCTAGGTAAAAAATCAGAAATTGCCCTTTCTCAATCAAAACCCTAATTTTGACCATTTTGCCCTTTTGATGATTTGATCAAATTTCTTGAGGAGTTGTGATCCAAACTTGATCAAATGGTACATAGGAGCCTATAATGTGATTTTGGATAAAAAATTATGAAGTTTGACTGTAAATTGGACATGGTTGACTTTTCCCCAATACAACTGATTTTTAGGTCAAATGTCCAATTGACTGGTCAAAAATATGATTCAAGGCTTGAAACTTGGTATGAGCAATCTTAAGGGTCCAAGATGGTGTATGAAAGTCACATGAAGCATTTATAATCCAAAAATCCTTGTGCAAACTCAAACCCTAATTTCAGGTTACCAGTGCAAGGAGATGTCTTGAGCTGAGCAAACCCTAATCCTGTCTGGAGTCCAAGAGGTCTTGTGAGGAAAAATCTTGATAATATGAGAGGGAAAATTTTGGGGTACAACAGCTGCCCCTGTTCAATCTTCTTGAACCTGAAGAGTTAGATTGGCGAGTTTGCCGTTCGTGACTCGAAGGTAAAAGATGATTGGACACTAGAGTGCCCGTAAATTTGCACTCGTCAAAATGTAGTTGAGGAAATGGGCTTAAAGATGCCATTTGGAGAGATGATGGAGTCTTGTTGGAGATGGGCTTGTAGATGCCATCCAAGAATGTTTGCTGAGTTGTAAGTTGTAAGTCAGAAGAATAAGTATCAGAATGGTATCCGCGTCTGGAACGTATCTGTACTGTATCTGAGGTTTGAATCTAAATGAGTAATAGAATAGCATCCGCGTCTGGAGCGTCTATGAGCTGGGGAAAATCAGAATAGGTGACAGAATGGCAACCGTGTCTGGAGCGTATCTGAAGTTTTGAATCTGAATGAGTAATAGAATAACATCCGCATCTGGAGCGCATCTAAACTGTATCTGAATCTGAGTTTGAATGAGCAACATAATGACTTCCGTGTCTGGAGTGTATCTGTACTGTATCTGAATCGGAAAACTGAATAAGGGCCAGGATGGCATCTGTGTTTGGAGCGTATCTGAACTAGAATATGAATAAGTGACAGAATGGCAACCGTATCTGGAGCGTATCCGTACTGTATCTGATAGTTAGATCTGAATGAGAAATAGAATGGCTTTCGTGTATGGAGCGTATCTAATATGTATCTGATAGTTGAAATCTGAATAAGTATCAGGATGGCATCCATATCTGGAGCGTATCTGAACTATATCTGAAATCTGAATCTGAATGAGCAACAAAATGACTTCCGCGTCTGGAGTTGATCTGTACTGTATCATGATTGTATACTGTTAATGGTAGCTTGTTAATCTTATCCTGAAAAGGGTAAAATGTTAGCCGAAACACAAAGTTATGTTGCATGAAATGTATGATGCAATAAATGTGTTATATGAATGCTTATGATATATGGATGTAATGTATGCGCATGTAAGCTGATTTGCTGTATTGTTGAGGAAAATAAATCCTTGACAGCTGGGGATGATAAAAGACCCTTGACTGCTGCCTGGGAAAATGAATCCTTGACTGCTGAGGATAAGAAAATCCTGGGCGACTGTTGGAGATTAAAAATCCTTGACAACTTCTGTGGAGATGTGAGGATCCTTCATGTCTTGAAGTTGGAGTATTGACAAAAATTCTGTTGCGAGCAATGCCAAACTGCTGGAGAAATTTGCTTGGGAAACCCAGAGAACTTGACGACTTCTACTGAGGGTTACACAATGGGAATCCTTACTTGGCCGGGGAATAGGTAGAATTCTGATGACTTCTGCGGGGAATTAAGAATGAGAATCTTCATTCTGTTGAGGAGTAATGAAAACCTTGGTGACTTCACTGGGGAAATGAGAATGAGAATCTTCAATCTGCTGGGGAGTAAAAAAAACTCTGTGGGGAAGAAGGCCTACTGCTGGAGAGTAAGTTCAGGAGTTTTCGATCGTCAGCCACTCTATTGGGAAGTTATCCTAGGTTGGGGATAAGACAAAAGTTAACTGTTATCTGGTTGATTTCCAGTCTTCAAGATAACTTGCTGGGGAGTTTGGAGACACTGAATGGTTTCCGCTAGGGATTGATAGTTAGGAATTTTGGCTCCGCTGGGTAAGAAGGTTTCAGCTTCGCTGGGGATCTGTAATTCAAAGTTATTGCTCTGCTGTGGATTGGGAGTTTGAAGTTTTAACTCTGAAGGGGATTAAGGGTTTGAAATTTAGCTCCGTTGGGGATATGTATTTCAAGGTTTTAGCTCCGCTGGGGATCTAGATGAGGTATTGTAGGGATTTCTCCTGGAATAGTCTAAAGACATTTTCCTATCCTTTCAGTCTGTCAGTAATTGTTCTTTTCCATCTTGTTTATTTGCAAACAGTAATTATGTTCAAATGCATATGTTCATCAATGAATCATTGGACGTTTTTGCAAATAAAAACACAAGTGTAAAAAGAAAAAGGCAAACAGTTTTCTGTACTTTGAAAGATATATCTTTGTATTTACTTTGAGTAAGTGTTTTGTACAAAGGAGACAGACATCCTAGTAAGAGGATGATGTCGTATGTGATCGGTGGGAATGAGAACTGACTGTTTTGGAATGCTGGTTCGCGTTTTGCGTTTGTTTTCGCAAAATTGTCGCGGTAGGCAAGAGTCGCCACCGTATTTTATTTTATCCAACAAGAAAAGGACAAAAGCACAGAAAAATTCCTTTTCGAGATTGTTTCTCGGGTTTGGGAGGTAGATTATAGAAAGGGAAGGTGTTAGCACCCTTTCTATCCGTGGTTATCCACGGGCTCTTAGGTACTTGCTCACTATGTTTTCAAAAGTTTGCTTTTCTTTGTGTTTGTGGGTTTTGAAAAGAGTTTTGTTTTTGAAGAGTGTAAGTGCGAAAAGTTTTGTTTTGTTTTTTAAAAGGAGCAAGTACTTAAGAACCTCTACCTACTCGAAAAGGAATTAAATTGTGCTAATGTCCTTTAGACAATGCTATCCCACTATTGAGGAGTAGGTAGCATCGTCGTTGGAGTTTTCGGGTCAATTCGATTTATGGGACGTGTGGTCACTAAAGCAATGTTAGGACGCCTTAATGGCAACCCTAATGTCTTAGATCATTTTTATCGAGGCAACTATTTCGAGGAAACTTTGATCTTTGGACAGAAGGACGACCTCTAAAACATCCTATACTTAATGACCACATTTGAGGCAACCAAGTGAGGTGTACCCTAGGAGTGGCATGTGCAAGTGTGTCAATTTTCAGTTATATTATCTTTGCATGTCACGGTGAGCTACTGTTGATTTTAAGTTAGGAGTTTAATCTTGTCACGCATAGCCTAGTTAGCATACATCTAAACAGTTAATATATGTACAGGAATTTAAAGTGCGGGAATTGTAAATCTTACGCTATTACAAAGCTTCGGGGAGGGGGATTATTTACATGTCCAAAAATTGGGGGAATAAAGCAGTAAAGTGTAAAAGTCTTAGTTTAAGCTATTACAAACCAGTAGACAGTTATAATAAAATAAACGCGCGCGAATCTAAAAATAAACTCTAAAAAATTCTAAGAATAAAATCTTTTTGTTATTTTATTTTATTTTTGGGAAAATGATCTAAATCTATTTAATTTTAGTTTTGAGAAAATGTTAAGATAATTAAGAGATTAATTAACAAAGTTAATTTTAATAGAAAAAATTAGCCTAATGTTTTTTGTGGTTTTCTTATTTTAATGTTAATTAAAAAGATAAAAAGATGTCAATGAAAACAAAAATAAAATACAAGGGGGGATCCTTCGATCCAGGGAAAAAAGGGAGTTTCGACCCAGGGAGGGAATGACAGCTTCGATCCAAACAGGGTCATGGTTCTTTCGATTGGGCCAGACAGTAAGGCGTGAGTAGCCTTCGATCCAGGGAAGAGGATTGTCTTTTGATCATGGAGGTCATGGCTTTCGATCCAGGAATGAGATGCCTCCTTCGATCCAGCATACTAATGGGTTCGATCCAGAGAAGGGGTCTCCTTCAATCTGGGATGTTATACCTGCAAAAGCATGTTAGCGAAATAAAACGCAGGGCCTGGGTACTGAACCCCAGGCCCTTCGATCCTGTGCTTGCTGGGTCTCTTCAGGATATGTCTGTAGCAAGTGTTAGCAAATGATGGACATGGCCTGGGTGCCAAACCCAGGCCTCTTGATCCTGTCTAGGATAGAAAATCAAAGGTAACAACCAGTATGGATGTATTATGCAAATATGAGATTGGATAGTTTACCCTTTCTTACCAGCAAATTGGACTTTTAATTTGGGCGTTTCCTGGATGTAGGCACCTTCGATCTGGGCACTTCCTGGATGTAGGCACTTTTGATCTGAGGGCTTCTGGGCGTGGGCACCTTTGATCTGAAGGACTGCTTTGGCCTGGATCACTTATGAAAATGCTGATGACTTTTGGCAGCGTAACTCCAATGTTTTTTGTTCTCCTGTTGTGTGTTTTTTCGTGTGTTTTGATATGTATGCTGACCCTTGTATTTATAGGGGTGTGAGGGGACAGGAAGACAAAGGTTTAAATGACCTTGATTATGTGTTTGACAGCCATGAATGGGAATTTGTAACGTTGGCTAAACACATGGGATCTTGTCCCTTTTTGAATTGGCCTTCGAATGCTCCCTTTCGAATGGGCTGATGGCCTCCTTCGAATGCTTTTAGAAAGCTTCTTCGAATGGACCTCTATGGAATTCCAATCGAAGGACACCGTTATAATGCCAATCGAAGTACTTGTCCATAATGCCAATCAAAAGGCTCCTTCAAAATACCAATCGAAGGGTCTTTCAGAATGCCAATCAAAAGCCTTGACATAATGCCAATCAAAATGGTTGTCCATAATGCCAATCGAAAGGCTTGACAGAATGCCAATCGAAAGGCTCCTTCAGAACACCAATCGAATGGTCTTTCAGAATGCCAATCGAAATGTACTTAAAGCACCACTAAAATTTTTTCCTTTTCCTTAGGCAAGAGTTTGTGATCAACCATGCAGGGGGAAGACTTTGGGAAACATGAGAGGGCAAATTTTGGGGTACAACAGTTGCCCCTGTTCAATCTTCTTAAACCTGGGGATGTAGATTGGCTTGCGTGCCTTTCGTGATCCGAAGGTGGAAGATGATTGAACACTAGAGTGCCCAGAAATTTGCACTCACATGGTGTAGTATCAGCATTGTGATGTCAGAAATGGGCTTACAGATGCCATTTGGGGATTGTTGGTAGGAGGATGGGCTTATAGATGCCATCTGCAGGAGTGTCGATCGCATAAGAGATTCCTTAGTGAGAACTTGCATACCTGTTGTTGTAGAAGATTCCACTGGGGAAGTCTAACTTCGTTGAGATTTAGGAACCTGCCTGTACTCCAACTGAGAGAATGCTTCAGCTGAGTTTTAGGAATCTGTCCATAATTCAATTGGGGGGAAACATCTTCATCAAGATCTAGGAACTGTCTCGTGCCCACCGGAAGTATACCGTTGAGGTTATAGAATTTATCCACACTATGACGGAGGAAAACATCAAGATCTAGGAACTGACTTGTGCTCAATGGAGTATACCGTTGAGGTTATAGTACTCGTCCACACCATGACGTAGGGAAACATCTTTATCAAGATCCAGGAACTGTCTCGTGCTCAATGGAGTAAACCGCTGAGGTTATAGAACTTGTCCACACTATGACGGAGGAAAACATCAAGATCTAGGAACTGACTTGTGCTCAATGGAGTATACCGTTGAGGTTATAGTACTCGTCCACACTATGACATAGGGAAACATCTTCATCAAGATCCAGGAACTGTCTCGTGCTCAATGGAGTAAACCGTTGAGGTTATAGAACTTGTCCACACTATGACGGAGGAAAACATCAAGATCTAGGAACTGTCTCGTGCTCAATGGAGTATACCGTTGAGGTTATAGAACTCGTCCATACTATGACGTAGGGAAACATCTTCATCAAGATCTAAGAACTGTCTCGTGCTCAATGGAGTAAACCGCTGAGGTTATAGAACTTGTCCACACTATGACGGAGGAGACTGTCGAGATTGAGAACCTTATCTGAAATTCAACCGATGATAATTCAATTGAGATTTAAGAACTGGTCAGATCTTCGACTAAGCTGAGAACTTAACTTCATTTTTCCTGAAAGGTAAAGGTCAGTCATATGCAATGCATGATATGGATCAGGCAATGATGTTCTCAAAATAAATGAGATTGTATTCGTATGATGCGTAATGCATGTCTCATGATGTATGGGAATGTGATGTTTTTGCTGGGGAACTAAATCCTGGAGCTGCTGGAGAATAGAGTTGAGTCTGGATGATTGTCAGAATTGAGTCTGCGTCTGGAGCGTATCTGAAATGTATTTGACTGAGTGACAGAATGACATCCGAATCTGGATCGTATCTGGACTGTAATTTGAAGTGAGTGACAGAATGACATCCGAATCTGGATCGTATCTGGACTGTAATTTGAATGAGTGACAGAATGACATCCGAATCTGGATCGTATCTGGATTGTAATTTGAAATGAGTGACAGAATGACATCCGAATCTGGATCGTATCTGGACTGTAATTTGAATGAGTGACAGAATGACATCCGAATCTGGATCGTATCTGGACTGTAATTTGAATGAGTGACAGAATGACATCCGAATCTGGATCGTATTTGGACTGTATTTTGAATGAATCTGGAATAAGTATCAGAATGTCAGCCATATCTGGGTCGCATCTAAACTATCTCTAGAAGGAGTCTGGAATAAGTATCAGAATGTCAGCCATATCTGGGTCGCATCTGAACTATCTCTAGAAGGAGTCTAGAATAAGTATCAGAATGTCAGCCATATCTGGATCACATCTGAACTGTCTCTAGAAGAAATCTGGAATAAGTATCAGAATGTCAGCCATATCTGGGTCGCATCTGAACTGTCTCTAGAAGGAGTCTGGAATAAGTATCAGAATGTCAGCCATATCTAGGTCGCATCTGAACTATCTCTAGAAGGAGTCTGGAATAAGTATCAGAATGTCAGCCATATCTGGGTCGCATGTGAACTATCTCTAGAAGGAGTCTGGAATAAGTATCAGAATGTCAGCCATATCTGGGTCGCATGTGAACTATCTCTAGAAGGAGTCTGGAATAAGTATCAGAATGTCAGCCATATCTGGGTCGCATCTGAACTATCTCTAGAAGGAGTCTGGAATAAGTATCAGAATGTCAGCCATATCTGGGTCGCATCTGAACTATCTCTAGAAGGAGTGTGGAATATTAAGGTCCTTGCCTGTTGATTGATCTTTCCTGAAAAGTTAAAGAGTTAGTTATATGCAATTTCATGATGTATGCATTGTCATGAGGTATGCATCAAAATAAAATGAGATTTGTGTCATATGCATTTTGTATGCATATGTTATGAATGTTGTTGAAGTGTAATTTTGTCTTGGACTTTGCTCAAAACGTTTCCACTGGGGATCCCTGCTTTGTTTTTTGAGGAGAACTCCACTGGGGGATATTGAAAACTCTGTGGGGAGTATGTTTATTTCTACTTGAGAAAATAGTTTAGGAGTCTTAGTCGTCCGTTGCTCTACTGGGGAGTCGAAGTTGAACTGATACATGGTCGTGTCCAGGTTTCGCAGTAACTCGTTGGGGATTGTAGAGTAGTCTACTGGGGAAGAGGAGTTGTGGTCCTTTGATTTGTAGTAGTCGGAGAGGCAAACTCAAGCTGGGGAGTCCTGGTGTTGTTGGGGAAATAAACCCTATCGTTAGTCTGCTAGAGGGGTGATATCTTCGTTGGGGGAAGTCCTAGAGGATTCTTGAGGTTGATTCAGCTGGGGAAAGGTTTTAAGAGATTAAACCCTTGCTGGGAGTTATCCTATGAGAAGGATTTTGGGGAGATCTGTCATTGCCCCTAGTAGCAAGTGTTTGTGACATTGCCAGAAAATGTTTAATTGCACGTAACCCTTCACTGAGATTGATGTTCAATGCCCCAAGTGACGGAGATGGAGACTTGCCCCTGGTTACTCTGCATTTCTTCAGAGATTTCTTGAAATCTTGACTGGACTGCCCCAGGTGATGGACAATGATCATGCCATGCCCCTTGATTGGAAAGAGATTTGTCAATGGAAGTGTCATCCTTTTTGAAGTGATTTTGTTCACTGAGAGGGCTTTCGTTCATCGGATATTCGTTGTGTGAATTTCTCCGCTGTCAAACAAATAGCCAAATGCAAACAGTGATATTCAAATAATGCAAAGTTTATGCTTGTCTCGAAGTTTTGAAAAATGCGTTTTTAGCAGAAAACTCTTTATAAGACAATTTCAACACAAGATTTAGGGCAAAGCCTTACAGGAGTCAGGATACCTTTTGTAACAGTATGCTTTCGAACTAACCCATGCTTCAGTTAGGACTTTTGAAGGGTTGTAACGTGGCTTGGTTCACGGTTTAAGAAACAAAGGATAAAGGCTCAAAGTATATTTGTACCCACCCGCTCTTCGTGATGTTCTTCAATCCTAAACTCAGTTAATTGTGCATTTGAACTCCAAATGAGTCTGGAACGACATTTTTGGTGATGGTTCACACAAGTTGAATTTGTTGGAAGGCAGTCATTTTTGCAACATTTTTCATGTTGTTGAGGATTTTTAGCGACCTCGTTCTTTTGATTTGTTATCCCTAACTTTTGCCCGACTGTTCCTGTTTTTGAGATTACAGTCAGCGGGATGCCCCAACTTTCTTAAGCCTCCTTTATAGGTTTTGGCTCAGTGGGCTTTTCTCTTTTAAGAGATTGACTGCCTATGAAATAAGGAACCACCACTGTCTTTTGATTCCAGAGGAATGCTTTTGATGTCGTTCGTTGTATTATGAACTGAGAGTTTTGCGACTTCAATGCGCATCTTTTTGAATTAACTGAGAGACTACCCTGCCCCAGGTTTAAAATTAAAGGTTTCAATTTGTGAAAAGAAAAACTCCAACTTCTTTGGCTCGAAGGGGTTGACAAGGGATTATCTTCCTTATAACTCCAGTGTTTAGGATTTGAAAGAAATGCCTGTACATCGTCAGCAAGGTCTGTCCAAAAGCATATTGTATGAGATTGTGGCATTGTTTCGTCATCCTCCTTCTAAAGGCTTGTAACTTTTAGCAAGAGTTGAATGTCATAAAGTGAGTGAAAAGCATAGTTTAAATGTAATGAAAGGATGAATTCAAGACAAACATATGCAATGCATTAGTGAAACAAAGTTTGACATTAATAGATAATTGTTTGAATAACAAAGAGATTATGTTGTACCCCAAAATTTGCCCTCCCATTTCCTCAACATTTTCTCATCACAAGACCCTTGAAGATCAAGATCCAGTTAGGGTTTCCTCTACTCAAGACCTCTCCTTGCACTGTGGACTCAAATTAGGGTTTGTGTTTGCCCAAGGATGTTTTGACCTAAAATGCCTAAGATGACTTTCATGTTTCATGTTTGACTCACAATATTATCCATACCAAGTTTCAAGTCTTGATTCCAAGTTTTGCCCAGTCAATTGGACAGTTGACCTAGAAATCAGCTGTATTCGGGGAAAAGTCAAATGTGGTCAATTGACAGTCAAATCTCATAAAAATTGACCCACATCAACATCATAGACTCATATGGACCATTTGATCAAGTTTGGATCACAATTCCACAAGAAATTTGATCAGATCACCAAAAGGGCAAAATGGTCATTTTTAGGGTTTTGACTGCACAAAGGCAATTTGTGACTGTTTGACCTAACCAATGGCAAACCAAGCTCACATATGGACTCAAGGACTCAATGAAATGGTCTTGACACATTCATCAAGCTCAAAAGATCCCAAGTACACAAGTTTGACAGTTGAATTTCCCAGTCAATTGATCAATTTTGACTGTACACTGAAAAGTCAAACTTTGACTTTTTGGTCAAAATCAAGAGTCAAGATTCATTTTTCATCAAAACATGCCAAATCATGAAACTTGTTCACCAAGAAACCAAGAAATGCAAATTAGGGTTTTAAAATGGAATTTTTCATAACTTAGAATTTTTCTAAGTTATGGAAAACCCTAATTTTTTCCCAACTTTGCCCCACTTTTTCACCATGATTCATTTGGATTCAAACAAAAGTCAAAACATGAAAGTTGTAGCTTGTTACATAATCTACAACTTTGATTCACAAAGTTTTCTCATTTGAAGCTTGTATCTCAAGTTACAATTTTTTGAATAAGGGCACTAAACCATTTTTAACTTAGTGAAATTTTAACCTATTTTGACAAGGTTTTCTACCCCACTTCAAGGCCATTTTCCATACACTTCCACTTGTAATTTCAATTTGCATTTCAAAGATGGATTGTAGTACACATTCCAAGCTTTCCAAAATGTCAAAGAACTCATCAAACAACCTCATGGTTAGGGAGAATCGAATTTCACAATATAGCAAAAACTCACTTTTGAATTGGCCATTTTCCATGTTCATAACTTTGCAATTTGAACTCAGCATGCTTTAGGTTAGATTACAGGTCCTTAAACCAAGTTGCACTCAATAATTTAATGCATATTCATTGTGTTAAGGTGTTGTTCTATGAGTTTGAACATTGTATGCAAGATTAATCCCAAACTAGATAAAGCATTCTTTCCATTTTTGCAAAAGATCACTTTATGTCCAATTGAGAATCCAACAAGTACATTGAAAATCTGGTTGGCACAAGTTTATGTGCTAATCACACTGATCAAGGAAGGATTATGCAGCATATTGTGAGGTCCTCTACAGGCCTAGAAGCACAATTTGCCTTTGTTTGCTTAAGTGTGAAGTAACATAGCATAACTCATAACAACTTCCATCTCAGCTTACAAACACAAGAACAAACTTATCAAACACATTCCAGACATCATACCCAAGCTTTTGCACGAGCCTTTGACCTCCAATCCACCCTCCATCTCGGAATCACTCTCAAACTGCAAAAACAGGGTTGCCTCTGCAGTTTGAGTGCCAACTTCTATTTCTCTCAAGCATTCTTGCCAAAACCAGTTCACATACCTTCCATACTATCTATGCAAGCTAACCATGATCTGAAACCTGACCTGTAACACCTCCAAGCCACTTCACCATTTTTGCTTTTCTGTTTTGCAGTTGAAGTTCACCAGCACGATTCAGGGAGTTTCAAGGCAAAGTAGAACTTGGAATAGCATCCTTACACTTCAAGGAAGCTATACAAATCATCATTTTACTCTGAAACATCCTCCATTGCAAAGCACGATTCCAACTGAACAGGTATCTTCATGAAGTTCTATCTCTCTTATTAGGCATTGTTAGCTTTAGGTTTATGAAGAAAATATGTCACAATCATAGCCCTGAACATGACCATATAGTTAGATTTCATTTATGTTACGTGTGCTGCAAGAATTTTGAGTCTGAACATGGCATAAAAGTTAGGTCAGAATTTGGGGGAGAAGAAATTCTCCTTCATTTTAGAGAGTTAGGTCAAGTTCCATACATGGTTGGAATCGTCTCTTCATGCTGAACATTTGTTATGTTATGAGTTTTTGCTAAAAAGCCAGGAATCAAGAGTTGAAAGATGAGGAACAGGGCGCGCGTTTTTTCAAATGTTGTTGCTGGAGGTTGAAGACAGTGGCCTTTGGGCTGGGCTTGTGTATTTTCTCTTATTCACACCACTTAATTGCTTTTACACCCCCAGGGCCCATTTGCTTATTTCCTTGACTTTTTGACTTTTTACTTTTTTGATTGACTTTGTTTATTTTTTTCTCATGATATAAAAAAAATAAAAATATTTTTTCTCAACATTTTTGATTTTATTAGGCATTTATATAATTTTATTTTAGTTTATACATATATATATATATATATATATATATATATATATATATATATATATATATATATATATATATATATATATATATATATATATATATATATATATATATATATATATATATATATATATATATATATATATATATATATATATATATATATATATATATATATATATATATATATATATATATATATTTTATTTAAAATACTAAAAATAGTGTAAATGCATTTCTATACATTTTTATTTTTGTTTACCTTCTGAAAATATTTCACATAAAAAAATACTTTTTTTTATTAAATATTAAATATATATTATTTTTATATATAATGTATATTTAGAACTTAATATATATATGTTTATTAATATATTTAGGTCAGAATAAAAATATTTGAATTTTTTCCTTTTATTAATATTTGATATAAAAAAATACTTTTTATAATATACTTCATTTTATTTTTATTTTTGTACATAATAAATAAATACTTGTATTAAATTAAATAATAATACATTTTCCTTAATAAAATTAGGGTTTTGCCCTAAATTCAAAATACTCCAAAAAATAATATCCTTTTTATTTTTACATAAATAACACTTTTTTCATACATATACAAAACATTTTTGCATCTTGCATTTTTATTCCATTTTTTTTATTGTACATTAATTAAATTGTATAAGTTCAAATTGATGTAATAGTTTTAGGTTTACATTACTTGTCAATATCCCCATTAGAACATTTGTACCCCCTTCCCATATTTGGTTTTGTAATAGCTTAGTAAATTTATTTTCGCACTTTATTGCTTTCTAATGATAACATGTTAGAATTAGGGTTTGTATGCGAAAAACGACAAAAAGTAGTTATGACCTAATCTCAAGATAAACAAGCATGAAAATGGACACACAAATCACACTTGCACCCCCTAGGGTACTCCACTTGTTGCCTTTCAAAATTGGGCCATATTGCATGTTAGGTCTCTTTGGGCAAAACAAACAAATTGAATGATCATAGTCCCTCGATAACATTTTTTCAAAACAAACAAAAAACAAATGATCAAGTCCCTTAAAGAAAATGCCCAAAGATACTTGGCACCATTGCGATTATGGTCTAAACGATGACCCACGCCCGTCCCTTTCACATCCTAAACATAAGATTGTCCACCAAATACAATGGTGGAACAAACTTGTTAAAAGGGTTAAAACATAGCAATAATCTTTTGAGAAATTTAGGAGTAGATAACCTCTTAGTTACTTGAATCAATCTTGCAAACTAAAACACTTGCCTATTTCAAAAACCACACATCACTACACTTTCAAAATAACTTTCAAAAAACAAATGAAAACCTTTTCAAAAGACGTACATCTTTGTATACATCCCCACATGGATCATTACAAAGGTTGCCACCACATTGGCCTCTTTTCAAAACATTTTCAAACCCACACACTCAAGCACCATTTAAAACAATTGAAAACAAAAGGCAAGTGATCTAAGCAAGTAACTAAGAGCCCATGGATAACCATGGATAGAAAGGGTGCTAATACCTTCCCTTTCTATAATCTACTCCCCGAACCCAAGAAAACATCTCAAAAGGTTTTTTGCTATGCTTTTTAACCTTTCCTTAGGATAAAATAAAAAGTCGGTGGCGACTCTTGCTCAACCGAAACATTTGCGAAAAACAAACGCAAAACCTCAAGTCAGTTCTCCCACCGTATCACAGAACTGGCGACTCTGCTGGGGATTACTTATAAAGTGGAGTAACCTTAGGGTTTAGATCACCTTTGTTTTCAATTGTTTGCTTTGTTTGCTTTTATATTTGTGGGCTTTGCATCGGAGTTTCATAGATCCTAACCCGGATCTGGGAAATACCCTTTTTAGGTAGCATAATCTGTGAGGGACCTGTCCGGCGTAGACCGACATGGGTGAAGCAGTGGCTACGTTGGTGTGGCATCTTAGTCTGTACCTATATCCCTTGTGTTGCAACGGGGAGAATATAGGTCTTCTAAGGGGTCATTAAACACCAACCAACCTTAGAACCCTAAATTGACCAACTTGGCTATTAGGACAGTAGCAGTATGCTACACTCATTGAGGCTAAACTCTCGAGATGGTTCTGGCCGCGAGAAAAGATTGCGATGCTGGAGTTATGACCGATTGAGGGTAGCCAATGATTCGAGATCCTCTAGAACCCGGTTACTTCTGATAGGACAAATTTTAACCAACAAAACCAAAAGAGGGTAATACCTGAAACTCATGCTGGCCTGAAACCTAAGGGTGTCTTGTGTGACTTGTGTGCCTTATTTACCTATGTGAATATTTGTGGTGTGCTTCATCATAGCATCATGCCATCATACCATTGCATGCATCCTGTATAAAGGACTAACCCATTTCAAAGACAAAAGAGTTTCATCTTTGCTCTGTTTTGTAGGACATCATGATGCCCGTGCGTAGGAATACTGTCCGGCTCAACTTTGTTCAACCACCAGTTTTACTCAAGGATTTGGTTGGAAGGATTCCAAACACTTCTTCCTTCATCAACAGACATGGTTCTCTCCTTGGCTTGGTCACTGCAAAGTGGGACCAACAACTGATAAGTGTTCTGACCCAGTTTTATGACCCTCTGTATCATTGTTTCACCTTTCAAGACTTCCAGCTGGTTCCTACCCTGGAAGAATTCTCTTATTTGCTTGGGATCCCTGCCTTGGAACAAACTCCATTCACTGGTTTGGAAAAGACTCCTAGGCCTGAAGAGATTGCTGCAATTCTCCCCTTGACCAAAGAAGAGGTATTGTCCAACTGGGAAACTAGAAATGGGATCAAGGGCTTTTTGGTCAAATTTCTGGTTGGCAAGGCTAATGATTTCTGGAATGACTTGGACTTCAAGGCGTACGAGGATATTCTGGCTCTTTTGATCTATGGTCTGGTATTGTTTCCTAACCCTGACACCTTTATCAGTATCCATGTCATAAGGATATTCATGTCTCGAAATCTGGTACCCACTCTTTTGGGTGATATTCTACAACAACTCTATGCTCGTACTGCTCGAAAACGGGGAACTCCGTGGTGTTGTGCTCCTTTGCTAGTAAGGTGGTTTATTTCGCACCTTCCTAAGTTCGTGCTGAAGAATGGAGAAGGAAAAGGTTGGGCTCAAAGGTTAATGTCTCTCACTGATAATGACATCACCTGGACTCTCAGAGGTTTGGATGAGGTAGCTGTTATTGACCATTGCGGAGAATACCCTAACGTTCCGTTGATTGGTATCCAAGGAGGAATCTCTTACAATCCGTGATTAGCTCTCCGTCAGTTTGGAAGAGCCAGAGGAGATGGGCCTCATGAAATACTGGTTCCTCACTTCCATTTTGAGTTTCAGGCAGACAGTGACAAACTACGCCAAGGATTCATTAGAGCTTGGGACAGAATTCACAAAGCCGACCCACATGAGTTGGGACCAAAGACTTCTCTGCCATTGAAGCCCTATTGCAAATGGGTCCGCATCCGTGCTCAAAGGTTAGGTATGCCCTACGAAGCTGTTAGACCTCTCATCCTTGAGTCTCCTGATGAAGATGGGGTTCCTCCAACTGTCCTCCCTCCTCAGATACCCGCTGATTTTGACACGATGAAGAGATCCTGGGCACAGCTAAAGGAAGAACGGGATTTCTATCGAGAGAAGTTCAACGAGCAGGAACGGAAGATCTAGAGGCTGACTAAGCAATTGGAGGAAGAGCGGGTCCTGAACAACTACATCAGCACTGAGAAGAGGAGGCCATGGGAGCATTGATGAGCTTTGGATATTTCCTTTTATAGTTTTATTTCCTTTCCAGTATTTTTCATTCCTGTAATGCCTAAGGGCAAATTGTTGAACAAATTGAAAATTTTAAACTAATGAAGTGTGTTTCCCTTTTGTCTACAAAGTTGAATCTTGTTTGTCTTTGAAAACATAAAACATACGCATTCCATTGCACCATATGCATAGCAGGTACCCTATTTCACAGGTTGCTTAATCTCCTTCGCTGTTTATACTGAACAGTCATCATGAATCCAGACTCCTCCAGTGAGCAAGCAATCAAGGCCCTTCAGGCCCAAAGTGCACAGTTTCAAGAGATGGTCCTAAGCCTATCCCAAGGTCAGCAAGAGTTGAAGACTCTACTCTTGAAGAAGAAGAAGAAAAAGAGGACTGCGTTGTTCAACACCGGACGCAGATTTGGGAACACACTCCATAATGAAGCTGATCCAACTACTTCTTCTGCTGAGAAAAACAGTCCCCAAGGGGGAGGAGCTCCTAGTCCCGCAGTCTCCGGCAACGAGACGGACTATAACGACGAACAATACCCACCTGCTGCTGACAGATACAAGCAATTGGAGGACCGCTTAAGCGCCATGGAAATTCAGAATGTGCCGGGGCTGGATTTCGGAGATTTGGGGTTATCTTCTGGGGTAGTAATTCCACACAAGTTTAAGGCGCCTGCCTTCGCCAAGTATGATGGGGTCTCCTGCCCAAAGCTGCATCTAAGGTCGTACGTAAGGAAGATCCAACCTTATACGGCGGATAAGAACCTCTGGATTCACTTCTTCCAAGATAGCCTCTCGGGGTCACAGCTTGAATGGTTCTACCAATTAGATGGAACCAGCATCCGACACTGGGAAGATTTGGCAACCGCATTCTACAGACAATACCAATACAATTCTGATCTCGCTCCTACGCATACCCAACTTCAGGGTATGTCTCTAGGAACGGGTGAAGGGTTCAAAGAGTACGCACAAAAATGGAGAGATTTGGCTGGCTGGGTGCAGCCTCCATTGACTGATCGTGAGCTGGTTGATATGTTTCTAGGGACGTTGTCTGGTCCGTTTTTCAATCATTTGGTTGGTAACTCCTCCGCTGGGTTTACAGATTTGATATTAACGGGATAAAGAATTGAAGCTGGCATCAGGTCAGGCAAGATACAAAAGGCTGCCTCCACAAGTGCTAAGAAGAGGCCGTTTAAGAAAGAAGCAAGTGCCGTCTATGGTCCTAGAAGACAAATCAAGCCCGAAAGTCGCCAAGCCGTCAATGCTTTGGTCATCTCGAAACCTGTTGCTGCTCCTCAGCAGTACAATCAACAAAGAAGCGAAAGGCCTAAGAGGCAGTATACTCGACTGAGTATGACCTTATCTCAAATTTTACCCCAACTGTTATCCACCAACCTGGTAACCCTCAAAGAAGCTCCTAAGGTCGTCAACACTGCGTCTCCTAAGTATAACCCAAATGCCCGGTGCGCTTATCATTCTGATAGTCCCGGGCACACTACTGATGATTGCTGGGCCTTGAGAAACAAAGTGCAAGATCTGATCGACGCAAAGGAAATTCAGTTTGAAGCGCCGGAGAGACCAAATGTTGTAACTTCTCCTATGCCCCAGCATAGAGTAAATGCCATTGAGGAAGAATTATATGCTGTTTCGATAAATGAAGTTGTCACCCCTCTGAAGACCGTCAAGAAGAACCTACTGCTGGCCGGTTTATTTCCGAGTTGCAGTGAAGGTTGCCTGTTTTGTGCTGTTTCCCTATCTGGTTGTCCCTTGCTGAAGTTAGGCGTCCAAAGCCTAATGGATAGCAAGGAGATTCTGTTTAAGAAGTCCGCTGTTCAGTTGGTTCCGGTAAAAGAAGTCTCTGTGGTTACCATCTTCAATAATCCAATCAAGGCTCTCCCGAAGAAGCCTGTTCAAATCATGACTGTTGCACCTGTGGTTATTACTGTTCCGGGGCCTCTCCCCTACGTATCTGATAAAGCTGTCCCCTGGCATTATGGGGCAGACGTATATGTAAATGGAATCAAACAAGAATTCGACACTGGCGCCAGTATCTGCGATATCACTGGTCCAGCCAAGGTCACCCGCAGTGGCAGGCTCTTCTCGCCTGACATTGCACCGCCCGCTATTCGAAGACCCCTCCTTATAACACCTACAAGTTTACCTGTTCCTGCTGCTGATCAAGTTGTTTCCCCTGCTGCCGAGTCATCAAATGCTCGGGGAAAAGGGATTGAAGAGGAGCCTGCCCGGATGGAGGCACCGATACCTATAAATGCTGAGGCCTCCCAACAAGAAATGGAGGAGATCTTGAAAATAATAAAGAAGAGTGATTTCAATGTTGTCGAGCAGCTGGGGCATACGCCCTCCAAGATCTCCATGCTCTCCTTATTGCTATGCTCTGAGGCCCATGCTAAGGCCTTGATCTCATTTCTCAAGACGGCCCATGTGCCGCAGGAAACGTCTGCAGTCCAGTTCACTGATTGCGTAGCAAATCTGACAGCAGACAATGGCTTGGGTTTTTCAGATGCTGACCTGACTGCGAAGGGAAGAGACCACAATGATGCCATACATGTCTCTATCGAATGCAGGGGCACTACTCTGGCGCATGTATTGGTGGATACTGGTTCTTCCTTGAATGTTCTACCGAAAAAGGCTTTAGACCGTTTAGATTATGAAGGCCTGGAACTGAAGCCCAGCAATATCATCGTCAGGGCCTTTGACGGTTCAAAAAGGATGGTTCATGGAGAGGTTGACATCCCTATTCGTGTGGGCTCTCAATTATTCGACTCTACTTTTTATGTGATGGATATACGTCCATCGTACTCTTGTCTACTGGGTCGACCTTGGATCCATAAAGCTGGGGCAGTGACCTCCACCTTGCACCAGAAGCTGAAGTATCCTATCAGGGGGAAGATCGTCACTGTGCAAGGAGAAGAGGAGTATATGGTGAGCCATTTGAATTCCTTCAGATACATTGAGATGGACGGGGAGTTTATTGAAACCCCCTTTCAGCATTTCGAGGAGGTGCTTCCAATTTCAGCAGCGGCAGAAACAACAGTCGAAAAGAATGTTCCTTTGAAGATGGCTTCCCTAAAGGATGCCCGGGCTGTGGTGCAGAAAGGCAATTGTGCAAACTGGGGTCAGCTTCCTGACTTTACTCAGAAGAACGACAAGTTTGGTCTGGGCTTTACTGCAGAGGCTCAGAGGGCTGTGCGCAAGGAGAAGATCAGAAAGGCTCCGGTGTTTATCTCCAATCCAAGGGTGAATGCTATCGAGGAGGATGTAGAGGAAGCAGAGTTTGACAGTTGGATCTACCCGACTACCAGCGACGGACCAAGCAACTGGACGACAAAGGATTTTACACCTATCACATTTGTCACGCAGTAATTGATTTCTTTTGATTTCCAAATTTGTAACAAACAATATGTTAAAACTTTGTTGGCTCGGTGTCCTACCCGGGGCATCGTAGCTCCATTTGTGAGGGCTTTTTGTATGACATTTTCATATATCATCAATCAAAACATTGGACGTTTGTTGCATTTCAAATCTTGTGCTCTTTTTCTTTCTGTGTTATACATATTGCAAAAACAGCTATATTTACACACACTCACTTATACAGGTTTCAATCCGCTCTGGATCTCACTGGTAACAGCTCTGCTACCGCCAGTTATGACTTTGAGAATCCGATCAACTTGGCCGAAGACGAAGGTGAAGATGATTGCGAAGTGCCTGGTGAACTCGCAAGACTGCTACTCCAGGAAGAGAGAGCTATTCAACCACATGAAGAGCCGGTGGAGACAATTAATCTGGGTACTGAGACAGATAGGAAAGAGGTCAAGATTGGTGCCAATCTAGAGCTCAGCGTGAAGCAACGATTGATCCAGATGCTACAGGATTACATGGAGATTTTTGCTTGGTCCTATGAAGATATGCCTGGTTTGGATGCCGACATTGTAGTTCATCACCTGCCAACCAAGGAAGACTGCCCTCCGGTAAAGCAAAAAGTCCAACGGATGCGACCAGAGATGTCTGAGAAGATCAAGGCCGAGGTTATGAAACAGTTTGATGCCGGTTTCCTTGTAGTGACTTCTTACCCTCAGTGGGTTGCCAACGTGGTGCCAGTACCAAAGAAGGACGGTAAGGTCAGAATGTGTGTTGATTACAGGGATCTGAACAGGGCCAGCCCCAAGGATGACTTCCCCCTACCTCACATTGATGTCCTTGTTGACAATACAGCTCAACACAAGGTGTTCTCCTTCATGGATGGTTTTTCAGGGTATAATCAAATCAAGATGGCTCCAGAAGATATGGAGAAGACTACCTTTAGACTCAGTGGGGCACCTTCTGTTATAAGGTCATGCCATTCGGATTGAAAAATGCTGGGGCAACCTATCAACGTGCCATGGTTGCTTTATTTCATGATATGATCCATCATGAGATTGAGGTATACGTTGATGACATGATTGCAAGGTCTCAAACTGAGGAGGAGCACCTTGACCATCTGAGGAAGTTGTTTGACCGACTCAAGTTATACAAGCTGAGGTTGAATCCCAACAAATGCACCTTTGGGGTAAGATCCGGAAAATTTCTAGGTTTCATTGTAAGTGATAAAGGTATTCAGGTGGACCCTGCCAAGGTAAAAGCCATACAAGAGATGCCAACTCCAAAAACAGAGAAAGAAGTCAGAGGCTTCCTGGGACGACTGAATTACATTGCCCGATTCATCTCACACCTGACTACTACTTGTGAGCCAATCTTCAAATTACTGAAGAAAGATCAAGTAGTACGCTGGAATGATGAATGTCAGGCCGCCTTTGAAAAGATAAAGAAATATCTCCAAGAGCCACCCATTCTTATGCCACCAGTGGAAGGAAGACCTCTGATACTATACTTGACAGTACTTGACAATTCAATGGGGTGTGTGCTGGGGCAGCATGACGAGTCTGGCCGAAAAGAGCACGCTATTTATTACTTGAGCAAAAAGTTTACCGACTGTGAGTCTCGTTACTCACTGCTTGAGAAAACTTGCTGCGCTCTTGTATGGGCTGCTCGCCGGCTGAGACAGTATATGCTGACTCACACTACTTTATTGATTTCAAAAATGGATCCTATCAAGTACATATTCGAAAAGCCCGCTCTGTCTGGAAGAATAGCGAGATGGCAAATGATCTTGACAGAATATGACATCCAGTATACAACTCAGAAAGCAATTAAGGGAAGTGTACTGGCAGATCATTTGGCACACCAACCTGTGGACGATTACCAATCATTGAACTTTGATTTTCCGGACGAAGACATCATGGTGGTAACTGACTGTGAAGTACCTGGACCGGATGAAGGACCTGAGGAAGGATCCCGATGGTCTATGCATTTTGATGGAGCCTCCAATGCTTTGGGTAACGGCGTCGGCGCTGTAATCATATCTCCCAAAGGAACTCATACTCCCCTCACCGCCCGATTATGTTTCAGCTGCACCAACAATATGGCAGAATATGAGGCATGTATCATGGGTTTACAAGCTGCAATCGACTTAAGGATCAAATTTCTAAGTGTCTTCGGAGATTCCGCTCTCGTGATCAATCAGATCAAAGGCGAGTGGGATACGAAACACCCGAATCTTATTCCTTACAAAGAGTATGTGTCGACCTTGCTTCCCCACTTTGAAGAGATAACTTTCGAACACTTCCCTAGAGAGGAGAATCAGCTAGCGGATGCCCTAGCTACGATGTTTTCAATGTTCAAAGTTAAATGGGACAATGAGGCTCCCCGAATCATTATCTGGAAGTTGGATGAACCGGCATACTGCTGCGAGCTCGAGGCTGAGAAGGTGATTGAAAAACCCTGGTATCATGAGGTGAAGAGGTACTTGGAAGCTCAGGAATACCCTGAAGGTGCGTCTGTCAATGATAAGAAGTTCATGAGGAGGTTTGCTGCAAAATTCTTCCTCAGCAACGGCATTCTCTACAAACGGAATCATGATTCAACTCTACTACGTTGTGTGGATAAGGCCGAAGCAGAGAAGATCATGATAGAACTGCATGAAGGTACATTTGGAACACATTCCAGTGGACACACCATGGCTAAGAAAATCCTTCGGGCAGGATACTTCTGGTCCACAATGGAAGCCGATTGTTACCAACACTCTCAAACTTGTCATAAATGCCAGATCTATGCTGACAAGGTGCATATCCCTCCGGTTCCTTTGAACGTCCTGATGGCACCTTGGCCTTTTGCAATGTGGGGCATCGATATGATCGGTGAGATCCGACCGACGGCATCCAATGGGCATCGCTTCATCTTGGTGGCGATCGATTACTTCACGAAGTGGGTTGAGGCAGCTTCCTACGCCACAGTAACCAAGAGCGTCGTGGCACGTTTCATCCGGCATAATCTGATCTGTCGGTACGGAGTCCCGGAAAGAATCATTACGGACAATGGTACCAATCTCAATAATTCGATGATCACTGAACTCTGTGAGCAATTCAAGATACAGCACCACAATTCTTCTCCCTACCGGCCGAAGATGAATGGGGCTGTAGAGGCAGCTAATAAAAATATCAAGAAAATTGTGCAGAAGATGACAGTGACCTATAAAGATTGGCACGAGATGTTACCGTTCGCTCTTCATGGGTACCGTACCTCAGCAAGGACGTCAACCGGGGCAACTCCCTTCTCCTTGGTCTATGGCATGGAGGCAGTCTTGCCAATTGAAGTCCAGATACCCTCTCTCCGGATAATGAAGGATGCAGACTTGAGTGAAGATGACTGGATCCAGACTCGACTTGATCAATTAAATCTGATTGACGAAAAGAGGCTCACTGCTATCTGTCATGGTCAAACGTATCAAAAACGGATGATCAGGGCATTTAACAAGAAAGTCAGACCGCAAGAGTATCAAGTTGGGGACCTGGTAATCAAACGCATCATCCTTCCTCAAAGTGATCCCCGGGGCAAATGGACCCCTACATACGAAGGGCCATTTGTGGTTAAACGTGTGTTCTCAGGAGGAGCCATGATCCTAACCACCATGGATGGTGACGACCTTCCTCACCCCGCCAATGCAGACATAGTGAAAAAATACTACGCATAAATAAAAGACCCGCTAGGTTGACATACCTAGGCAAAAATAAGGGCTTCCCGGCGAACCAAAAGGGTTCGGGCAAAAATAAGGGATGAAATGAATAAAAATCCGTACACCCGGCAAGTCGAAAACCTGAAAAGGCGGCTTGGGCAAAAATGGGTATCCCGGTGGACTGAAAACCCGAAAGGGCGGTCCAGGCAAAATTAGGGATAAAAGCGTAACACTATGTCTCATTGGATCACTTCGCATCCGGAATTCGGCATCAACTATCTGGCTCAGATTTCGGCATCGACCAATCAGCTTCATCTTCAACTAGGTAGCAAAGCGATGAGACATTCGAAGACATAAAGGCGATAGCAGAGTTGGAACCCAGTGGGATTGTTCACATAGCTGTTTTGGTGTCCTTTTTTTCAAATTGTAAACTCTATGTTATTTGGCGGCGTCCTCTTACTAGGATGTCAGCCTCTTGTACAAAAACGCCTATTCACAGGCAAAGTTCAAATCAATACAAATTCACTTGTCCATACAAATTGCCATTGTTTTTCCCTTTTTCTGTTTTGTCTTGCGAAGAACGTCCAATGTTCATTTTTGATATATGCATTTGACATTAAATTGCTGATTCATAAATATTTGCACATGAAACGAAAGATTAATTACAGGCGACATCAGAAACAGGGGCAATGTGGAGTTGTCTGATGCAGTCTGGTTGTTTTGTATGCCAAGGTACCAAGGTAGATTCGACTGAAGAATGTGACCAAATCATTTCAACATCCCGCAGAGTAAGACAAGATTCAGCAATACTTTCCTTAAGCGGGGTTGATTCCCCGTCAATCCTGTGAAGTCTCAACATCCCCCGGCGGGTCTTAAAGCTCACTCCCCAGTAGATTCTGGAAGCTTGTTCCCTGCAGGATACGGGCGTCTCTCCCGAGTTTTATTCAGAGTTATTTCCTCTCAAGGACTTATAACTGGGTTATCCTCAGCTAAAAACCACAGAAGATCGCCCTCGGCAAAGTTCCTTCAATCCACGGCGGAGTTTATCTTTGGTGCTCCCCAGCGGAGTTTATCATCATTATCCCCAGCGGAATCCATCATTAAAGTCCTCAACAGGCCTCTCATCAAACTTCAGCCAAGTATCTCTTCCACAGAGCAACTCCCCGGCCGGTCGTCAAGGATTTATGTTCCTAAGACAAAACTACATTCATAAACATTTCACATCTTCATACATCTTGCTTACATACATGATAAAGTGCATACAACACTATCTCATGTTGAACAGAATGACATCAGGCATATCATACATCATGACATTACATACAACTTATGTTTTTGCCTTTTCAGGGAAAAAAGACAATCCCAAAGATAACATCCTTCAACTGTCACAATTCCAGATTCGATACCTGTATCTAGCCAGGGCACATCTGAGAGTGATCAGTTTCCAGACTCGATTCCTGTATCTAGCCAGGGCACGTCTGAAGAGTTCGAAGATTCGATTCCTATATCCAGCCATGGCATATCTATCAACTATCACAATTCCAGATTCGACTCCTGTATCCAGCCAGGGCATATCTGTTGACCACATTTCCAAACTCGATTCCTGTATCTAGCCAGGGCACGTCTGAAGAGTTCGAGGATTCGATTCCTGTATCCAGCCAGGGCATATCTATTGACGACTATTTCCAGATTCGACTCCTGTACCCAGCCAGGGCACATCTGTGAACAACCGATTGTAGATTCGATACCTGTATCTAGCCAGGGCATATCTACATAAGGAGACTGAAGATCAAACACCTGTAACAAGCCAGGAAAACATCTGTCTTTCTCAAATACACAAGTTCTCGCTAAGGAATCTCTTATGCGATCGACACTTCCAAATGGCATCTATAAGCCCATTCCCGACAAGGTTCTGTCACACCTCCAAATGGCATCTGTAAGCCCATTCCCGACATCACATTTACTGATACCTCAACATGCGAGTGCAAATTTCCGGGCACTCTAGTGTCCAATCTCCTTTTACCCTCGAGTCACGAAAGGCAAACTTGCCAATCTAACTCTTCAGGTTCAAGAAGATTGAACAGGGGCAACTGTTGTACCCCAAAATTTGCCCTCCCATTTCCTCAACATTTTCTCATCACAAGACCCTTGAAGATCAAGATCCAGTTAGGGTTTCCTATGCTCAAGACCTCTCCTTGCACTGTGGACTCAAATTAGGGTTTGTGTTTGCCCAAGGATGTTTTGACCTAAAATGCCTAATATTACTTTCATGTTTCATGTTTGACTCACAAGATTATCCATACCAAGTTTCAAGTCTTGATTCCAAGTTTTGCCCAGTCAATTGGACAGTTGACCTAGAAATCAGCTGTATTGGGGGAAAAGTCAACTGTGGTCAATTGACAGTCAAATCTCATAAAAATTGACCCACATCAACATCATAGACTCATATGGACCATTTGATCAAGTTTGGATCACAATTCCACAAGAAATTTGATCAGATCACCAAAAGGGCAAAATGGTCATTTTTAGGGTTTTGACTGCACAAAGGCAATTTTTGACTGTTTGACCTAACCAATGGCAAACCAAGCTCACATATGGACTCAAGGACTCAATGAAATGGTCTTGACACATTCATCAAGCTCAAAAGATCCCAAGTACACAAGTTTGACAGTTGAATTTCCCAGTCAATTGATCAATTTTGACTGTACACTGAAAAGTCAAACTTTGACTTTTTGGTCAAAATCAAGAGTCAAGATTCATTTTTCATCAAAACATGCCAAATCATGAAACTTGTTCACCAAGAAACCAAGAAATGCAAATTAGGGTTTTAAAATGGAATTTTTCATAACTTAGAATTTTTCTAAGTTATGGAAAACCCTAATTTTTCCCCAACTTTGCCCCACTTTTTCACCATGATTCATTTGGATTCAAACAAAAGTCAAAACATGAAAGTTGTAGCTTGTTACATAATCTACAACTTTGATTCACAAAGTTTTCTCATTTGAAGCTTGTATCTCAAGTTACAATTTTTTGAATAAGGGCACTAAACCATTTTTAACTTGGTGAAATTTTAACCTATTTTGACAAGGTTTTCTACCCCACTTCAAGGCCATTTTCCATACACTTCCACTTGGAATTTCAATTTGCATTTCAAAGATGGATTGTAGTAAACATTCCAAGCTTTCCAAAATGTCCAAGAACTCATCAAACAACCTTATGGTTAGGGAGAATCGAATTTCACAATATAGCAAAAACTCACTTTTGAATTGGCCATTTTCCATGTTCATAACTTTGCAATTTGAACTCAGCATGCTTTAGGTTAGATTACAGGTCCTTAAACCAAGTTACACTCAATAATTTAATGCATATTCATTGTGTTAAGGTGTTGTTCTACGATTTTGAACATTGTATGCAAGATTAATCCCAAACTAGATAAAGCATTCTTTCCATTTTTGCAAAAGATCACTTTATGTCCAATTGAGAATCCAACAAGTACATTGCAAATCTGGTTGGCACAAGTTTATGTGCTAATCACACTGATCAAGGAGGGATTATGCAGCATAGTGTGAGGTCCTCTACAGGCCTAGAAGCATAATTTGCCTTTGTTTGCTTAAGTGTGAAGTAACATAGCATAACTCATAACAACTTCCATCTCAGCTTACAAACACAAGAACAAACTTATCAAACACATTCCAGACATCATACCCAAGCTTTTGCACGAGCCTTTGACCTCCAATCCACCCTCCATCTCAGAATCACTCTCAAACTGCAAAAACAGGGCTGCCTCTGCAGTTTGAGTGCCAACTTCTATTTCTCTCAAGCATTCTTGCCAAAACCAGTTCACATACCTTCCATACTATCTATGCAAGCTAACCATGATCTGAAACCTGACCTGTAACACCTCCAAGCCACTTCACCATTTTTGCTTTTCTGTTTTGCAGTTGAAGTTCACCAGCACGATTCAGGGAGTTTCAAGGCAAAGTAGAACTTGGAATAGCATCCTTACACTTCAAGGAAGCTATACAAATCATCATTTTACTCTGAAACATCCTCCATTGCAAAGCACGATTCCAACTGAACAGGTATCTTCATGAAGTTCTATCTCTCTTATTAGGCATTGTTAGCTTTAGGTTTGTGAAGAAAATATGTCACAATCATAGCCCTGAACATGACCATATAGTTAGATTTCATTTATGTTACGTATGCTGCAAGAATTTTGAGTCTGAACATGGCATAAAAGTTAGGTCAGAAATTGGGGGAGAAGAAATTCTCCTTCATTTTAGAGAGTTAGGTCAAGTTCCATACATGGTTGGAATCGTCTCTTCATGCTGAACATTTGTTATGTTATGAGTTTTTGCTAAAAAGCCAGGAATCAAGAGTTGAAAGATGAGGAACAGGGCGCACGTTTTTTCAAATGTTGTTGCTGGAGGTTGAAGACAGTGGCCTTTGGGCTGGGCTTGTGTATTTTCTCTTATTCACACCACTTAATTGCTTTTACACCCCCCAGGGCCCATTTGCTTATTTCCTTGACTTTTTGACTTTTTACTTTTTTGATTGACTTTGTTTATTTTTTTCTCATGATATAAAAAAAATAAAAATATTTTTTCTCACCATTTTGATTTTATTAGGCATTTATATAATTTTCTTTTAGTTTAATACATATATATATATATATATATATATATATATATTAATATATATATATATATATATATATATATATATATATATATATATATATATATATATATATATATATATATATATATATATATATATAATATATATATAT
>CATIWC010001544.1:0-397268 GCA_948472305.1 Vicia faba | reverse complement strand
TATACCAAAATAGTAGCAGTAGGCTAAAAACTAAATTGAAAAAGTCAAATATTCAAACAACCAAGTGAAAAATTATTTTTAGACAAGAATCATATATATGACTCAGATGAATGACACGTTTATGCTTAGAAAGGACTAATATTAATTCCTAGTACTAAAACTCCTCTCACAACCTAAAAAAATATGATGTAGATTAAAAGATGGATCTAAATTTGTTATGAATAATGACATGGAGAATTTTTATCAACATATCAGATTCTAACTGGTAGAAGATACCGGTTGAGATTTTATCAAAAATAAAACATTTAAATAACAAACATGGTGTCTTCACCGGAGATCTAGTTTAGATCATTCATCAAGAGATATCTTTAGAATGAGATAGTTTCTGCCTTAGCCTCTTCATATGAGTTTGAACAGAAGAAGCTTTTGTTTGATCATCTTCTGATTTCTCCACTTCTTTGTTCTTCAATAGCAACTTTATTTCCTATCTTTTAGAATATTTTTCCTTCTTCAGAGCTTTTTACAGATCTACTCAAGACAATGTTGATTTGATCAATAAGAGCTTGCAGCGGTTGTCTTTTGGATGACAACTTCAGTTGATGATTTGTATTACTGATTATTTGACCTTTTCTTCTGATGGAGAACTTCTGACATTGAGAAAAAGAATTCCTTTTCCACCAGATACTTGAGAATTCAGAATCTTGAGAACTTGATTCCAGAGATTCTGTCTTCATGTTTTCGATTCTTACCCAGAGTTTTGATTTCTCTACAGACCGAGCTTTAAACCATAAAAGGTTTCTATCATTTGAGTAGCAGGAAGCCATATAGTTTTCTATTGTTGGATCTCTCTACAAGTTAAGTTTTTGATTCTTGAATTAATAACAGATTTGGGCTCTGATACCAATTGAAGGAAGGGAAAACACAAGAAAGGGGGAATTGAATTGGGTTTATAGAAAACATTCCCCTTTAGAAATTATGATCACTCAAATGATAATAGCGATAAAGATAATGAAAAGCAGAAAGAACACAATCGATTTATCCAGGTTCACCTTCAACAAGGCTAATCATGTCCACCCTGCAAGGTGATTTGCCTTAGACAAGGACTTAATCCACTATAACCAAACTGGTAACAAATGCACAAGCAACAACCGGTGACTAACACATAATGACACATTCAGTGATCCTAACAGATATAACGTTCATTGACTCAATAGAATCTGATCACTTAAGATCTACTATCAGGATTTCACAATGACCAGCAACCATTGTCTTCTTGAGATCAGACATTCACTCGGTCACTCAAGGAACCTTCCAATGATATGTTCAGTAATTTGATTTAGCGAATATAACAATCATTGACCCAACAGAGTCTGATCACTTAAGATCTCCTATCAGGATTTCCCATAATGACCGCAACCATTATCTTCTTGAGATCACACCTTCATAAAGTCACTCAAGGAACCTTTCAATGATCTGATTTAACGAATATAACAACCATTGATCCAACAGAATCTGATCACTTAATATCTCATGTTAGGATTTCCCACAATGATCGCATCCACTGTCTTGTTGAGATCATACCTTCACTTAGTCACTCAAGGAATCAATCCATAATAGTTGATAAGGTTTATGTGTTTACATGATTGCTTCTTCTAAGCAGATTACACAAGTGATTTAAGCATATTTTGTTTAACACAATTTTAAGTAAGAACTCTTGTGTTAAAACAATTTACATGAAGAGATCAAAACTAGCCTAATACGAGCAACAACTCTTGTGTACATTACAATGTCTATCAACATGTATTTGATCAGAAGTTGAGTAGCATCTTGTAGTGTTCTTCTTCTTCATCTTCTTGTTGAGCAAGTTACGAGCAATAACTCCTTGCTTCTTCTGAGATCTACCAAGATGTTTGTGATGATATTTTGTATAATATCTTGTAGTCTTCTTCTTCTTTCTTTCTTTTTTATCATTTTTGTGTAGTTTTCTTCAACTTGTTTAGTATTGCAGCTTTGACAACTTCAGCATCCATGACTTTTCAGCTTGATGGGCAAAGGCACTTTACTTTAAATATTTGATCTTCTTTTATAGCCTTGAGAGAGAAAGAGACGTTGAGAGGATAAATAAGTCTTTATCTGCATCAGTGGTTAGTTCTCAATGAATAAAATAAAGTGTAAGAGTTTTGACAGTATAAAATAATGTTTTTCATAGCCTGTCCTTTTTCAATGCTAGCTTTCCACCTTTTCTCTAAATAATATTTTTCTAATAAGCTGAAAATAGAGTTCCGTTAGGGAAAGAAAGTAATTGTAAATCCAGTAGTTTGTTCCCAACGGTCACAATGAGAGTGGTTGACAATACAATATGAAAGGATTATCGTTACGCCACCCTAGAGGGTAGAGGTCACAAAGCACTTTTTGTCCCTTTTGTACACCATCACACATTAACCATTTATAAGTTCTTCTTATCTTTAAGGGCTTCAAATAATTTGACTGTTTGAAGCTTGCTGTAGAAGAATCACTCTTAAGTCTTTAGAACATAAGTTTTGGAGTCTTCAGAACTTGTCATATCAAAACCTCGTCCTCAACGTCTTATGCACTTAGTTGTAAGAACTTGCTTTTCTTCAGATCATCAGAACCTCGTCTTCATAATCTTCAGAACTTGTAACACACAAAAGTAAAGCTTTAGAAGGCCTCCAAATCTTAACCATAAAGTCACAATCAGAACCTCTTGTACTAACATTCCTAAGACCTGTTGCATAAGATGAATTTCAGAATCTTGACTTCAACTATAACATGTAACAACGTGTTTTTATCCAGTAGTATATATGTTCAGAACCTAATGAAGTCACACACCTTGATATCAAATCTAGAACATTACAGCAGTAGCTACACACTATAATGAAACCATTAGAGTATACAATTATTCTTAAAGATGTCATGTAAAGTTATCATCAAAATCTTAAGGTCAGATGTAGAAATACTTCTTGTTCTTACAAAGGAAGAACCTCACACTCTTTTCTTCATTCAAGTGAAGAATCTTAGAAAACGTGAGCCAAAGAGGAAATAACATGCGCCTGAGTTCCTATATACAACTCCACTTCATCAAAGCAGTTGAGGAGGTTGGTCGCAGTTAGAGAAAGTGGTTAGAGAAGCTAACAAAATTCTAAATCTCACAATCTCATCTTCAACCTGGGATCTCTCTCTCTCTCTCTCTCTCTCTCTCTCTCTCTCTCTCTCTCTCTCTCTCTCCTCTCTCTCTCTCTCTCTCTCTCTCTCTCTCTCTCTCTCTCTCTCTCTCTCTCTCTCTCTCTCTCTCTCTCTCTCTCTCTCTCTCTCTCTCTCTCTCTCTTCTATGAGTAGCGGTACATCCCTCGAGTGATTCTTCTTCCTCGTCGACAATAAGCAAAGTAGCTTCAGTCTTCAATGGCCTCCTCTTGGATTTATCGCACAAGCCGTTGAAACTTCACCTTCTCCTCAGATAAGCCACTTTGAATCTGAAGTTCCAAGAGTTTTCAAAGCAAGCAGGCTATTCGATATTCATCATGAAGCTTTGTTGAAGTTCTCAGTAGAGTTTTCTTGCAAGTCCGCTTGGATTCCCAGCACAACGGACGCGTTTCTGTTCGGTAAACCATCATCAACTTCCTTACACTCTTTTCTACATCATATTAAGATCTTTTCATGGTAGATTCATACAATATGTCGCATATGGAGGCCTCTTTAAGAGGTATTATTTGTTGGTTAGCATATGAGACTTATATCTTTGAATCTTGTTTTTGATTAATCTCTGAAACTTGCTTCGAATCTTGCTTTTGAGTACTTGTATGGAGATTGATAGGGAGATTAATAGAATAATTTATTATTAGTATTTTGATGCATTGGGAGTAATTATGTTTTCTAGAATATTCTTAGGACAATTTGGGCTTTAATTATTTATTGGGCCTTTAAGTTTATTAAACATTAGAAGTATTATATATTGTAGTCTCATTGAGACATTAGCATCAAGAATCAAATGAAAAAGTCTTTTATCTTCTTTTATTTTATTTAGTCAATTTAACATTCTTTCCCTTTTAGTGTAGAAATTCTAGTTCATAGCTTTTGATAGGAAATTTTCCTATCAATTGGTGTTTTCAATCATGTACTCAAATCCTCCTATGAATTATCCTTAGCATACACCTTCATTTCCATTTTACCACTCCACCATAGACACCACTCCTACCACACCCTCATTTTCATATTTCTCATGGGAAATTTTTACACCTTATTACTCTCATGTTAAATCATCATCATCAAGTTTGTACTTAAATCATGGATATTAACCTCATACACCTAACTCATATTCATCCTATTCATCATTTCATTATTTATGCTACTACAATAATTATCATCAACCACTACAACCAACAAAAACCCCATCCATGTTTAAAAGAGATTTTGAGAAACATTTACAAGTGTCTCATCTCTCTTTTAAACAAAGATCTCAAAAAAATCTCAAAAACCTTTCCAATTCACAATCAAAGAAATACCTCTAAATCCTAATTTTCATTCGAGCTACGCACAAATCACATCCATTCTTATTTTAAAAAAATACATCACACCTCAACCAACACCTAGCCTTCTCGTTAACTCAATGAACCCTATCGGAGAAGAGGCGGTGCCGCCGTGGTTTCATATTGAAAGAAAGAAATGTCGTGGTCGATACAAAGATGTGTTGTTCTTCAAAACTTCAATGTTGCACACGTGTCACCGATTCAGATTCCTCTCTATAATTTTGCAATAAATCCTACACAATCCATTGTTTCTTCTTCCTTAGATTATCCTCTATTTTCGCATTTTGCCAACGCTATTAACAACCCAAGATTCTTCTCTGTGAAATCAAGCTTTCCAAGTGTTTTGATGAAGACAAACTAGCATGCAAAAATGAATGGATCGAGATAGAAGATTTATCTCAAGCAAGATTCATTGATCAAGATCAACTTTTCAAGACTTATGGCTTAAGGTATATGAAATTTTTGATCTTATGCTCTTAGTGCTCAAAACTATTTTTAATCATGCATTTACTTTATTAAAATAATATTTTGAGTATATACTATGTATGATTGAAGAAGGATGTTTTAAATTGCTTAAAATATTTAAAAAATAATGATTTTTCAATTTTTGTACACAAGCAACCGATTTTCATGCTAGGACAATCGGTTGCAGTCAAAAAACAAAAGTTTCTGTTTTAACAACAATCGATTGTCATCTAGCAGCAATCGATTGTCATGTGTTTTGTTTTAAAAATTTTTGAACGTTGGCCTATGAGCAACCGATTGCTCCTCAATAACAATCGGTTGTCATAGTTATATTTTTCAAATTTTTAAACGTTGCTTTTACAGCAATCGGTTGTTGCTTTAGTGCAACCAGTTGTTGTGCTTTAGATTTTGAAAATTTTCATTTTTCCAACAACTTTTTGTAACACCTTTTCATGGCAATCTTTGTATCTTTTCAAATACTTTTTTCTAGTAAAAATGGTTTAAACATTGCTATGATTCATTGAAGAGGTATTACTACACTATAAATTATTTTTTGTTTTGAATTTTGAAATAACAACAATCACTAACAACTATTACTTTCTATTCTTTTGATCATACTATATATACTCAAGATTTTTGTTCATCATTTTCATATGCATACTGAAAATTGTTCTTGAGCACTTAGAAGAGTATTCCATATTAAATTTCATATTGAATAGAAAATATCAATCAAGTGATTGACATTTCTCTTTCATCTTTCAAACTCTTATACAAATCAAACAAACTATTGTATCCTTGTTTTCAGGATTGTTGGAAACAAGAAAGACACTTAGGGAGGATTGTTCTCTCTGTGGTCTTAGTGAAAATCCAAGAGGATTGTTCTTGGTCAAGAGGATTGTTCTTGGTTGTTTGGTAGTCTTTGTACAAATTACCAACTATAAGGAAATCTCTTTCATGTTGAAAGGGGACTGGAGTACTCTCGGACTGTGAGGGGAACCAGGATACATCTATGTGTTCTTTACTTTTCGCATTTACTGCTTTCATCACTTATCAGAAAAAGAAAGGAAAGAAACTCGTGCAAAAATATTCATACAAACCAAAAAAAGTTTTTAGAACCTAATTCACCCCCCCCCCCCCTCTTAGGCGCATCTGAACTTACACTTGGCATCAGAGCAGGTTATAGGTAACCTGTTCCTACTAGATCCAGAATGGCTTTCGCAAACAACAATTATGTGTTCAGAGACGGTGGCAGTAGCAACAAGCCTCCTCTATTCTGTGGTGAATATTTTGATTTCTGGAAGATCCGTATGAAGGCTCATCTAGAAGAACAAGGAGAAGAAAAATGGGATGCTGTCCAAAATGGCCCTTTTGTTCCGGTAACTGTAGTAAACGGTGTTGGCTCTTCAAAGCCTAAAACTACATGGGATGATGATGATAAGAAAAAGGTCTTGTATGACAAAAAGGCAATAAACCTCCTTCAAAGCGCACTTAGTATGGATGAATTCTTCCGTGTCTCAGCATGTACAACGGCAAAAGAAATTTGGGATACACTGGTTGAAACACATGAAGGAACAACTGAAGTAAAGACATCGAGACTTAATACGTTAAGTCAAGAATATGAATTGTTCCGTATGCAACCCGGAGAATCCATTCTTGATTTACAAAAGAGATTTGTGCATCTAACAAATCATCTAAGGGCACTTGGCAAAACATTGACCAATGATGAGTTGACCCTAAAAGTGCTCAGATCCTTGACTAGAGAATGGCAACAAAAAGTAACGGCAATTTCAGAAAAGAAGAGTCTCGCTACTATGACATCCGCAACTTTGTTTGGGAAACTTCAAGAATACGAGACAGAACTTGGTAGGTTGGAAAAGCGTGAAAATCAAGAAAAGAAGTCTAAGAACATTGCCTTGAAGATTGACTCCAAGGAAGACGAAAAGAAAGATAATCCTGATGAAGATGAAAACTTCATGCTTCTCGTTAGAAGACTTGGAAAATTATTTGGTAAAAATGACAAAGTCTTCTCGCACTCAAAGAAGAAGAAACACTTCAAGAAGAAGGAATGATCCTCATCAACACAAGAAGTTACTTGTTATGAATGTGGTAAACAAGGTCACATCAAACCGGATTGTTCAAAACTTTCAAAGAAAAGTGGCTACAAAGGCAAGAAGGAATCAAAAGATAAGAAAGCATATGTTGCATGGGAAGATGTTGAACTAAGTTCGTCATCCGACTCCGATAGTGACGAAAGTGCAAATCTTGCGTTAATGGAATCACACCACTCCGAAAGCGAATATGATGAGGTAAGCTTGACGACCACTTCAAATCTATGGTATCTCGATAGTGGTTGTTCCAAGCATATGACGGGAGATATTGACAAATTTTCACATCTAACGCTTAAGGCCAAGGGTTATGTGACGTATGGAGATAACAACAAAGGAAAGATTCTTGGCATAGGCAAAGTTGGTGGTCCACCTTTCACATCAATTAAAGATGTTCTTTATGTCAAAGGACTAAAGCACAATCTTCTAAGTATTAGCCAACTATGTGACAAAGGTTTCAAGATCAAGTTCACTAAAGATGAATGTTTGATAGAAGATGAAGTCACACATGAGGCTAAACTTAAAGGTAAAATAGTAAATAATATTTTTATGATTTCCCTTAACGATTTGTCTTTGAAGGTTAAATGTCTAATGGCAAACAACAACGACTCATGGCTATGGCACAAGAGGATCCCTCATATTCATATGGAGCACCTAAACAAATTTATTAAGAATGACCTTGTTGTTGGACTGCCTAAGATAAAGTTCATCAAAGATAGACTTTGTGATGCATGTCAAAAGGGAAAGCAAACAAAATCAACTTTCAAATCCAAGAGAGTGGTATCCACTACTAGGCCACTACAAATGCTTTATATGGACTTGTTTGGCCCTTCTAGAACGAGGAGCTTCGGAGGTAATGTATACGCTCTAGTTATTATTGATGACTTTTCTATATATACTTGGACACTCTTTTTAGTGCAGAAAAATGATGCATTCAAGGCGTTCAAGAAATATGCAAAGCAAATTCAAAATGAGAAGTCACTATCTATTGCCTCCATAAGAAGCGACAATGGTGGAGAATTCCATAATTCCTCCTTTGAAGATTTCTGTGAAGAACATGGAATATCACATAATTTCTCAGCACCAAGGACTCCTCAACAGAATGGAGTTGTAGAAAGGAAGAATAGGTCTCTTATTGAACTTGCAAGGACAATGCTTAGTGATTCAAACCTTCCAAAATACTTTTGGGCGGATGGTGTAAGCACGACATGCTTTGTAAGTAATAGAGTTAATATTCGACCTATCTTGAAGAAGACTCCGTATGAACTCTTTCGAGGAAGGAAACCAAATATTTCATTCTTTTATGTCTTTGGCTGCAAATGTTTTGTCCTTAACAACGACAAAGATAACCTTGGTAAGTTTGAAGAAAAATCGGATGAATTTATTTTTCTTGGATACTCCTTATCTAGTAAAGCTTATCGGATTTACATTAAAAGAACTTTAACTATTGAGGAATCTATGCACGTATCATTTGATGAATCTAACCCCTCCGAGGAGGATACTATTGTTTTAAATGATGATGATAAGATTTTAGATATTCCTCAAGAAGATGGCTCCAAGACCAATAATGAGAATCAATTGGAACAACAAGAAGAACAAATTCCGGATGAATCAAATGTCAATGATCTACCTAAGGAATGGAGAACCCATAGAGATCACCCTATTGATAAAATCATCGGTGACATCAGTCAAGGCGTTTCAACAAGATTGAATCTCAAATATGCTTGCTTGAACATGGCGTTCGTTTCTCAAATCGAACCTTCCAAAGTCGATGATGCATTAGGAGACGGCCAATGGATGATTGCTATGCAAGAAGAATTAAATCAGTTCGAGAGAAATCAAGTTTGGGAACTTGTTCTTAGACAAAGTGACAAACACATCAGAGGTACCAGATGGGTGTTCAAAAACAAACTTGATGAGAACGGTATAATTGTTCGAAACAAAGCAAGATTGGTAGCCCAAGGATACAACCAAGAAGAGGGAATTGACTTTGAAGAAACTTTCGCTCCGGTTGCAAGGTTAGAAGCTATCCGTGTTTTACTTGCTTACGCCTGTTCATTGAATTTCCAGCTTTACCAAATGGACGTCAAAAGTGCATTCTTAAATGGCTACATCAATGAAGAAGTCTATGTCAAACAACCCCCGGGCTTTGAAGACTTCAAGAATCCTTCACATGTCTTTAAGTTGAGAAAAGCTCTTTATGGCTTAAAACAAGCACCTAGAGCATGGTATGACAGACTCAGTACATTCTTATGCGAAAAAGGTTTCAAGAAAGGTAAAGTGGATAAGACCTTGTTCATAAAGAAGATCAAAGGTAACACTTTATTAGTACAAGTCTATGTCGATGATATTATATATGGTTCAACTAACAAAGATTTGTGTGAAGAATTCTCGTTGATGATGCAAGGAGAATTGAGATGTCTATGATGGGCAAGATGAATTATTTCCTTGGATTACAAATTAAGCAACTGAAAGATGGTATCTTCATCAATCAATCAAAATATTGCAAGGAACTTTTGAAAAAGTTTGATATGGATTATTGCAAATCAATGCACATGCCAATGGGCTCCGGTACTTATGTTGATCAAGATGAATCCGGTATTTCCATTGATATTACTAAATATCGAGGCATGATTGGCTCACAGTTATACTTGACGACAAGTCGTCCTGACATCATGTTCAGTGTATGTCTGTGTGCACGATTTCAAGCAAACTCGAAGGAATCTCACCTTATGGAGGTAAAAAGAATCATGAAATATCTCAAAGGAACAACCAATGTCAGCCTATGGTACCCAAAAGGTAATATATGCAATTTAATTGGTTATTCTGACGCTGATTATGCAGGATGTAAAACAGATAGAAAAAGCACAAGTGGCACTTGTCACATTTTGGGAAATGCATTAGTCTCTTGGGCATGCAAGAAATAAGCTTGTGTGGCTCTTAGTACGGCCGAGGCAGAATACATTGCAGCGGGTAGTTGTTGTGCGCAAATTCTATGGCTCAAGCAACAACTTCATGACTACGGACTCGACCTTGGGTGCATTCCACTCTGATGCGATAACACAAGTGCAATCAACATTACAAAAAATCATGTGATGCATTCTAGAACAAAGCATATCGACATTAGACATCACTTTCTTCGTGATCATGTACTTTAAGGAGATGTCGAAGTCATCTTCATGGATACGCATAATCAACTAGCAGATATCTTCACTAAACCGTTGGCAAGAGAACCATTCTTCAAGATCCGAAGAGAGCTAGGTATCTTGGACGAAAATGACATTATCTAATTAAGGTGCATGGCTATGATCTTAATCTTAACTTTATGGTAATATATCATGATCCATGTTTTTATTACTAAATTTTTGATATATGACCATGAAATCCCCAAAAATTAAGTATTTTTTTCACTTTTTCACTAATGACAATCGGTTGTCATAGAGTGACAATCGGTTGTTGCTAAAAATTCTTAGTTTCTGTTTTCACAACAATCAGTTGTCACTCCACGACAACCAGTTGCTCTCTCAATTTTTTCGCCCCTGTTTGAATTTTTCAAAGGGTGCAATCGGTTGTCATCAAACAACAATCGATTGCACAGTTCAAGATTTTGAATTTTTTTTATTTTTTTCAGTTACACTCTCTTTTATTCTTTCTCTTCCATTGCCATTAGTATTATTTACTTTGTACCATATTTTTATTCTCTTTTTGAATGTTTTAAGTGTTTGGTCAACAACTTTTTAATGCTTAGTCTTTTCAATGACACAATATTTTGGATAGTCACACACTCAAGAATCTCCATGCTACAAGTCTTTATCATCTTGACTAATCCATTGAATGCCTTACCTATCCATTGAATGCCTATCCATCTATAAAAGCCCAACCAAAACCTAAAAACTTCATATATCCTCTTTTGTCTCAAGAAACCCTAAAAACACCAAATACCCTTTTCCCATTCCAATTCTCTCATCCCTCACCATGTCAACATCAAAGAAAGGCAAGGGAAAAGCTTCTTCCTCATCTCAAAGTGATGATGTCTCCAAACTCATTCCATCAAGAATCCAAAGGGAAAGATTTGTGTCTCACTTTCAGAAGAAGACGGTTCTTCTACCAAGGTTCGGTAATCTTGACAACTTCTATTCCGAATGCTTCAGTTTTCCAGCATTATTTAGATCTCAAGGGATATACAAGTTGATTGGTGTTAATGGACCCATTTACCCCACTTTGGTTAGGATTTTCTACAGCAATCTAACCATTAGCAGAGGATGCATGATCTTAAATATCAAAGGGGTTCCTATAGAACTCACAGTGCAGAATTTTGGTGAAGCTTTGGGTATTCCACATGATGGTGCTTGCATTAAACTTCTCTCAAATGCAAATCTTCCTGGCTACAACAAAAGAGACTTCTACTATGGAATTACAAGAATTCCCGAGCGTGATTTTATTCAGAAAAGGAAAAGGCTTATTGGTGGAACTCCGAAGAGGAACTCTTGATCTGCAAGAATTCTCACTATTGATGATCGTTTGATCCACTACTTTTTGGCTTATGTTGTTATGCCAAAGTTTTCAAACATTTCCAACGTTAACGATTGTGAGATGTAGATTCTGTATGCGATAAAGAATGGGATTCAAATCAGCTGGTCTTATGTGATTCTACATCATTTGGCACTACATAATGAAAATGCTTCTGCTCTTCCTTATGGCTCCTGGCTTACCCTTGTGTTTGAGAAGTTCAATATTCCCTTTTCTGGTGAATACATGGTGCCTATGACTAACCCCAAACATGAAATCTCTCCAAAGAAAGTATGTAATACCAAAACTGGCGTCAAATTTGATCCGATTAATAGAACCATCACATACATTCATACTCCTCCACAAAACCAACCTCCACAAGAACAACCACTTCAAAACCAACCTCCACAACAACAACCACTTCAAAACCAACCTCCACAACTAATGGAAAACTCTTTCAATCAAGTTTTTGACTACCTTCAATACATGAACAACAACATGAACACTCAATTTTCTCATCTCTATGCCCATACAAATGTCCCTCCTTATGAAGTTCAACCCTATCGTTACCCTTTCATTCAACCTCAAACCAATGAAAGCAATGATGGTGAAGATCAAGATGATGAAGACTTTGTTAAAAGCATGGATGATTAGTTTTTAAGTTATTATATTTCTTAGTACTTTATGTTCTTATGTTTTATGTCGTTTTTCTAGTTTCGTTTAAGACACTTCATGTATTGTGATCCCTTTCGTTTTGTGCACTTTGTTTTTGTTATATCTTTGTATGCAAACTTTATTTATGCTATGTTGTTTCTATGTGCAAAAAATTTATGATCTGCTTTCCCATTCCTTTTTGCTAATGACAAAGGGGGAGAAGACTTTGTAGTTTCTTTGTGTTTCTCTAACCCAAATTGCAGCAAGCAAGCAATCTTCAAAACCCTCATGCAATAGATCAAGGGGGAGTATTTGACTTAGGGGGAGTTTTAAACAACTTGATTAGAGAAAACCAAGATGCACTCCAAACTTCAAGCAATGGTTGTCATCATCAAAAAGGGGGAGACTGTGAAATCAAGCTTTCCAAGTGTTTTGATGAAGACAAACTAGCATGCAAAAATGAATGGATCAAGATAGAAGATTTATCTCAAGCAAGATTCATTGATAAAGATCAACTTCTCAAGACTTATGGCTTAAGGTATATGAAATTTTTGATCTTATGCTCTTAGTGCTCAAAACTATTTTTAATCATGCATTTACTTTATTAAAATAATATTTTGAGTATATACTATGTATGATTGAAGAAGGATGTTTTAAATTTCTTAAAATATTTAAAAAATAATGATTTTTAAATTTTTGTACACAAGCAATCGATTGTCATGCTAGGACAATCGGTTGCAGTCAAAAAACAAAAGTTTATGTTTTGACAACAATCGATTGTCATCTAGCAGCAATCGATTGTCATGTGTTTTGTTTTCAAATGTTTTGAACGTTGGCCTATGAGAAACCGATTGCTCCTCAATAAAAATCAGTTGTCATAGTTATATTTTTCAAATTTTTTAAATGTTGCTTTTACAGCAATCGGTTGTTGCTTTAGTGCAACCGGTTGATGGAGACTTCATTGTTTTGATGATTTTTAGCCGGTTGTTTCAGCTGGTGACTTCACTAGGGAAAGGTCGACCAATTGCTCGTCCATCCCGGAGTCGCTCCTAGCTCTTACTTTCTTTTCTTTGGGTGTTTATTTTTATGCTTTCAGTTTATTCGTTCATTTTAAATATACCTGTGCATATGTATGTATTACATTTTACTGTCTTCCATGTACTGCTGTTATACTAGATCTGCTTCTTGTTGGGTGGGTGTTACTATTGAGGTAAAAGGCCCAGTACCCAGGCCAGAGTGCACTGGAACACTAGGAATATCGTGGGGGCATGACGGCTATAGGACATGGTCCAATTAGTGCAGTCATGTCATATACCATGCTCGGATGAGGTTCAAATGAATTACTATTGGCACCCACGTCTGTGGGTAAGCCCATAGCACTTTCAGGCGGACCCGTGATTTGCGAGTTACCCTTGCCTTACCCTGACCTATTCTTCACCCGTGAGCAGGGAGAGAATTCTTATTACAGGTACAGTTGGTGACTATGTTCAAATAGTTACTCATGTTCAGATAGTGACTATGATCAGACAGTGGTTATTGGTTCTAATGTTTATGTTATGGGTTTATGTTGGTGACTTATGCATATGGTGTTCTGTTGGTAACTATATGGTTCTTAGATTTATTTTCTGAGTTCCTGATTTGCTTACTTGGAAGTTCATTCGAGCCTTCGATCTGGGCATTCCCAGCCTATTCAGAAAAGGCTCAACGGTATCCAGTTCCAGAAGCCTTGATCCCGTACAATCAATTATCTACGTAGTACTTGGATCTTATATGTGCAGAAGCTGTGCCAGACCTCTAATCTAGTGATATTCATATGGTTCAGAAGCAGTGCATCAATCATATTCAGAAATGATGGAACCTTGATCCCATTTGATCTCATGTCTTTGCATGCATAACATGGTTAACTACATGCTTAACATACATGTTCTGTTACTTCCAAGGAATCATATTTGTAAGCCTTGTGCCAAACTCTTTCATCCTTACTTACGTAAAATCAAAATCAAAGCACGTAAATTCCTTGGAAATAACAAAACATGACATGGAATCCGTTCATGCACCCCATGCATATTCATGAATCCATAACAAATACTCGAAGATTAGGGATTCTTGCCCAGACCATGTGTTCTCTTCAGAGGTTCAACTTGATTCTTACTATCACGTGCTCAGGGATCAGTTAGGGAATAACTCCATGTGGTATACAGGCAAGCTTTGGCCCGTGGTTAGAAATCTCTTCAAGCAGGAAGATAATTGATCGAAAACTCAGATGAGCCAGGTCATGAAAGCTCTAATGACGATGTCAACAATCTTGCACCTACTGTCACAGCAGGAGATGGTTCCCATTTACTGTAGGACCTTATATCAGTGCTTCGCTCTTATTAACCAAAGTCAGATGTGGTTGCCACACCGGGGCATTCGACTATTCATTCAGAGGCATTCCACAACTTTGTGTTCACTGATCTGTTCAACAGCGACCAGTCTTTATTCCCCAAGTGAATTCATGGGGAAAAGCTTTTAAGCAAAGACAGGAGAATCCTGATGAGCATGTTGATGTGAGCCCAATGCATTACATCCTATTATTCCCAGTTCTTCCTAGCTCTGATCTTTGAGGTCTTCCTCCCACAAACATCTCTTCTGATTATGATATGTATGCTAGATGCATCCCCTATTCTAGGATACCCGGTTTTGATATTGAAGACTACAAAGGGGGTTGAAATATAAAGTCAAGCACATGTTTGGCGTCTCTTACAAAGGTCCAATTCCTATTTGGCCAACTGCCACACTCTTTTTCACCAGGTGGATGTCTCTTTAGTTCTGATAGAAGACAAACTGTATTTTTTTGTGGCGCAATATGCCTGATGATGCAGTTTATATCAATTCGCTTGGTAAAGCATTCATTTGTTCTCCTGAAAGAATCTTCTACGCGTATTATTTTGGGGCAACTAATCATTCAATTGAAGATGGTATGTCATCTAGAGACAAGGTCCAAGACGAGATCAATCTGGAGACTGTGGTGTCCAAATCATATCAGAAGAGGAATTCTCTCATTCACCTCATGCATCTTCATGCCTCTTCATGCATCCATACTAGATTCAAGTTATGGAGGAACTTCGTGGGGAATTGGACGAGATGAAAGAACAGATGGGTTTTTTATTGCTAGACATGCAGGATTTGGTTTGCGGACAATAATTCTTGAAAGAAGAGAACACTCTGTTGAAGGCTCAATTGAGTTTGATTATGGAAATTTGGGGACAGTGTTGAATAAAGAAGATGGTTTTATGCCTGCTATAATAGGAGCTACCGTTCCTCCCTATAATTTGGGGACTCTTTTAAGTCAGGGAGTATCCCCCTCTACCGCCTTGTGTTCCAGGATCTTCCCATCCGCAACCAGTTGTCACTTCCCAAGAGGACCCAAAAAGACAAAGTCCGTCAGCAGAGGCCAAAACAGCCTGAACGACAATTTGATCCTATTCCAAAATTGTATGCACAATTGCTTCCTCCCCTGCTAGAATTTCATTTGGTAAAACTCTGAATCTTCACTACACATGAAAATCGCCCTCAGGGCTTTGACGATAATGCTAGGTGTGAATTTTATTCTGGGGTACCCGACCATGATACTGAAGATTGCATAGCTTTTTAAGCACCAAGTCCATGATCTACTTGATGCAGGGGCATGTCTCTTCACTCCTGAAGGTCTGAGCATGCAAATCAATCTCATGCCAACTGCTACAAAGATTAGGGCCACGTCTTATCTTCTTCAAAGTTCAATCTCACGACTTGAGTCACATAATCCACAACCTATACTCTCATATAGTTCTCACCAACAGCTGTTTACAAGTTATAGAAATCAGATGGTTAATCAAAATCAGAATGTTCCTCATGTTCATCCAAGTTTGGTATATTCCTCAGCGACAAACCTATCCACAAAGACGTATGCAACAAGATAAACAAAGGGATAGGAAGCCAAAGAGGGTGCTCGACATTGTTCCCATGACTTATGGCCAGTTGTTCTCTCAGTTGCTTAAGCTTTCCTTAGTGGAACCCAAGCCACTGAAGCCTGTCATTCCTCCTTATCCTATGGGTTTCAATCCTAATGTGAAATATTATTACATGCCGGGGAACTAGGTCATTCCATTGAAGACTGCAGGCCATTCAAAGAAAATGTGCAAGACCTGCTTGATGCAAAGGCTATCAATTTCGGGCCAACTAGTCAGATTTAAAGTCTCCGTTGAATCAGCAGATATCTAGACTGCCAGATCATCGTCTGAAGCAACAAGTCCATACGGAGACTAGTCTCCTCAACATGGCATTTTCAAATTACATTCGCATTCTGATTTGTAATCTTTCTTGTTTTGGTTCAGTACTTTCTTGTATGCAAAACTTGCTTATTTTTTAATATTAATCAATGCATTGAATATGTTTGTCTTCAATTAGTCCATTCGTATTCACTCATGAATGTTTTGATTTGCTTTTTTATACTTAACTCTTGTTAAATAAAGCAAGGTACCTCTGGAGGGAGGAGGATGAGTAATATGCCAAAATTCAAACAATGTGTTTTTGAATAGGACCCTGCTGACGATGTGCAGACCTTGTTTCAAATTCCCAAACACCGGAGATATAAGGGAGTGAAACCCTCGTCAACCCCTTTGAGCTTTGAAGTAGGAGTTTCTTTTCTATTCAAAAAAAACCTCACATTTAACCCGGGGTAGGGTAGATTTCAGTTAATCTGATTGAGCGTTCAAAACTCATTAGGAGTGCGCATCAAAGGATATAACAATGGTTATCCTTCAGAAGGTTCAAAAAGAACAAAGCCACAATGGATAACTCTCATCTATCAGTAGTGTGCATCAACAAGAATGATATCCCAAAGAATATCTCTCGTACATCAAGAGGTCAAAAGATGAAGATACCATAATGGTTATTCCTCGTCAATTAAATAGCAAGCCAGTTACACCTTTTTCAGCAAATCAAAAAACGATTCGAAATCACGCGACTGGTCTAAACTAAAAGAAAAAGACAAAAAGCCCCGCTAAGTCAAAACTTGAAAAGACAAGTCGCTTAGGCAAAAGTCAGGGCATCCCGCTGGACTTCAAAGTCAAATTCAAAAGGAATTTGTCCAGGCAAAAGTTAGGGAATACAAAAAGAAAGCGAAAAGTGCGAAAAGCGAAAATGGATTACTGAATAAAGATCTTCCACAAAGAATAAAGTCATCTGATCAAACACAAAGGATGAAAGAGATGAGTAACTGCCATATCCACCTCAACCATGGTAAACTCCTTTTGAAGGATGGGTGCTCGTATCGGTTTAACTGAATTTAGGACTAGAGAACATCACGGAGAATGGGTGGGTACCAAATACTTTGAGCCTCAAATCCTTTTTTGTAAAAACTGTGAACCAGGCCACGTTACAACCCTTAAAAGTCCTAGCTGAAGCATGGGTTAATTTGAAAGCACACTGTAATGAGAATACGGTAATCTGACTCCCATGAGGCTTGCTAAAACTTTGGAGTTGGTATCATTCCATATTTTACTTTCTCTCACATAGAAATTTTTTATGTTTAAAATTTTCAATAAAAGTTTCTTAAACTTCAAGACAAATATGAGCTTTGCATTACGATTATCATTCTTAGAATAAACATTCTTTGCATATGAACAAGTTCTTAAACATCGAGTAAGTTTGTATAATGAGCATCAGATGAAAATTTGATCATCTCAAGGGACAAATTGCTTCAGGATACCGTTTTAAGGTAAATCATTTGTGAGAATGTTCTAAACCTGGGGGAAATCTTCTGTTGACTTTGTTGAGTAAAATAATGCCAGTTCGAGAAATGATCTGAAGTGGATTGCAAAAGGTGGTTGCCTAGAGTCTCTGTCAAGCAGCGGTGCATTACTTTCAGTTGGTCCCGAGGGGCAGACTTCGTCAAGTAGCTGATTAGAGATTGAAGTAGTTCAAGTCGAGAAGTATGGTTGTGAAGTAACCTGCTTTCAAGATATGAGCTAACCACTCTAAAGGTTATGTTGTCTTCAAAAAACCTTAAGTTCTCATCTCTCTGTGAGTGTAAGGTAAAGGAAAAGGTTTGTCCAGATTCTTTTGAGCAGAGGCAAGTGTGTTGAATACTCCGTCGAGTAGGTATTCAGCCAATCTAAGGCATTCAAGTCGGGATGCGATCCCTCAAATTATAGTCAAACTGGGGCAGTTATACTAATATTTGACAAATCTCTCTGAGAATATTTTGGTCAGAGGAGAATCTTCCCTGAATTTGCAGATGTATGGGCATCCACTCAAGCATAGTTGGAATCACCCCCAATTTTGGTTATCTAAAACATCATGTTCCAAAGTTCATAACACTGGGGCAGATTATCTTCGATAGTATAAATCTCAAAAAGTCCTCTCGAGGCAATTTTCTGCAAAATCCTTACAGACTGGGGCAAGAATTTATGTAAGGGCTTTCTCTCTTATTCATTGGTTGATTAGACCAAGTCCATACGCAGGCTAAATGACCTATGAATTTGAAAATCATGCCGAGAAGTCAGGATTGTTATCTTCGATTTATCAGAGACTCAAGTCCATTTACTGATCTCCTTTGTCCTAAGTCAAGGTTATTATCCCCAGTTGAAGTTTGGATTGCTATCCTCAGTAGGATATGAGCAGTGACGTAAAGATCATTTGGGTTTGTTTACTCGTACAAGACTTGATGTAAATATTGCTTCCTAAGGAGATACCTCCTCCCAGTAAAAGACCCGGTGCCACTCGACGAAAATCTGTCTACCAAGGGGTTTCTCTTCTGAGATATTTTCTCCCCAGTGAAGCATCCTATTTTCTCTGCAGGGGGAGAATGTTCTTTCTCCCTGGAAATGTAAAAGTTGTGTAAAGTCTAGATCGATCCCTTTTCATTGGACTGCAATTTATTTTTGCAATATCTCCTATAAAGTCCACTTTTCAGTGGCATTCCTTCTCGGAGTTGACATATTATCACAGTTCTTACCTAGTGGTTGATAGTTCAAGTTGTCTATTCTTCAGTGAGATTCTCCATTCCAAACAGGGGCAGGTCGCCCCAACTTCTGTTTTCGCAAGTATTGTTGGTCTTTCATGACAAGAAGCATACCAACAAATGAATCAAGAAGGGTTTGTATGTGACTAACATGAGGATTTTCGTATAATGAGATCCAATTTCCCCAGTGGAACTATTCTTATTTCCCCAGTGGAGCAAGTGTCCTATCTCTCGGGTGAGGTGTACAGGAGAATTCTAGTCATAACTCTTTCATTACCAGTGATAGAAGATTTTGTTGAGATATCCCCGATGGAGTTTTTAGCCCAGAATGTTCATTTCTTCCCCGAATAAGGATCTTTTACCTCCCAACAATGTTATCCCCAGGGTGGTCTGAGTAGAATTCTTTTTATTTAAGAATTTCTATACTTCCCAACAGAAGTTATCTTCGTCAAAGAATTTCTATGTCAGAAGCTTCCATTCCCAACAAAGCTTTTCTCTTTCCAACAAAGGATAAAGAATTCATTCCCCGTGAAGTAGGGAGTTTGATCAGAATTCAATATTTTCAATGAACTACAATTTATTTTTGTAGTGTTCTCCCCAAGAAGTTACTTCCTCAGTGACATCAATCTTTAGAGTTTGGTGGTTCCGAGTCTCAATGCCCCATTGAAGTTCATATGGCATGCTCTCTGTCGAAGATCATATGTACAAGAATAATCATTTGAAAGTTCATTGTCTTCTCAGCATTCAATTATTGATGTGATTTCCCCAGTGGATTACTAAACATGCGTAATTACATTGTATCATTACATTGCATCTACTAAAACGTGTAGCATTTCCATTGTATGGAGCATTATGCTATAAAAATTCAAACATGCATGAGTATAAGCCAATTATGTCCACTTGTAGTAACCAGATTGTTATGCGCTCAGATTTGATTTATTTCTACAACGAGCCTAGGGTAATTCCATTATGTTTCCCCAGCAGAGTTTGTTTTGATTCACCACCAGTCGAGTCTTTGGTATTTCTCCATTTCCCCAGTAAGTTTGTGGTTTGCGCTTGCCTTTGCAAGCCTTTGGTTATTTTACCCGTGTGTTACTTTGCCGTTAGTGTGTGAGTAAGAGTTGGTGTATAACCTTTCTTGCTTATCAAGTGTTTGAGTATTCATACTTGGTGTGTGATAATTCAGACAATTGCCACTCTTGAAGAATTACACCCCACCTCTGGCCTGAGGGATTTTTAGTTCTTGCGTATTTGTAACCTATCGAAAGCCTAACGTGTTTTGGCAATCTTTGTTAGAGTCTGCTTTGACCAGCCTCTTTCTCTTGTAGACTTCACCTTCGATCGGTGCTCTTTGAAGGTCCTGCTTAGTCGGTTCCTTGTTTTGGTTTATCCGCGTTAGTCGGGTCCTCCTTTCGTTAGTTTAGCTAACCTTTTATGTTAAGATTCCTTCAGTGTCTCTTCAAAGTCCAGTTGTTTGGCGTCCTTATTTAGACAAATGCGTCCTTTTTGTTGGGGCTTTATTCAGTCAGTCTCGTTCCTGTGCTCACCATCAACTCTAAACATTTGTTTCTTGATGCTTAATTTCACTCTTGTGTATCTAACTCTGACCAGATATGCATACTTGTATCCTTTAAAACCCCGCTTCGGCTGGTACCCTTTGTTAAAACCCTGCTTCGGCTGGTATCCTTTCAAAACCCCGCTTCGGTTGGTATCTTTTGTTAAAATCCCGCTTCGGCTGGTATCCTTCAAAACTCTGCTTCGGCTGGTATCTTTTGTTAAAATCCCGCTTTGGCTGGTATCTTTTGTTAAAATCCCACTTCGGCTAGTATCTTTTGTTAAAATCCCTCTTTGGCTGATATCTTTTGTTAAAATCCCGCTTCGGCTGGTATCTTTTGTTAAAATCCCGCTTCGGCTGGTATCCTTTGTTAAAATCCCGCTTCGGCTGGTACCCTTTGTTAAAATCCCGCTTCGACTGGTACCCTTTGTTAAAACCCCGCTTCGGCTGGTATCCTTCAAAACCTCGCTTCGGCTGGTACCCTTTGTTAAAATCCCGCTCTGGCAGGTATCCTTTAAAACCCCGCTTCAGCTGGTACCCTTTGTTAAAATCCCGCTCCGACAGGTATCCTTTAAAACCCCGCTTCGGCTGGTAACCTTTATTAAAATCCCGCTCTGGCAGGTATCCTTTAAAACCCCCGCTTCGGCTGGTACCCTTTGTTAAAATCCCGCTTCGGTTGGTATCCTTCAAAACCCCGCTTCGGCTGGTATTTTTTGTTAAAATTCCGCTTCGGATGGTATCTTTTGTTAAAATCCCGCTTTGGCTGGTATCTTTTGTTAAAATCCCGCTTCGGCTGGTATCTTTTGTTAAAATCCCGCTTCGGTTGGTATCCTTTGTTAAAATCCCGCTTCGACTGGTATCCTTTGTTAAAACCCCGCTTTGGCTGGTATCCTTTGTTAAAACCTCGCTTCGGCTGGTATCCTTTGTTAAAACCCTGCTTCGGCTGGTATCCTTTGTTAAAATCCCACTTCGGATGGTGTCATTTCTTTTAAATCCACCTTTGACCGGTATCATTTGTCAGGAGTCCCATTCGTTTGGTCTCTTCCCGCGGTAAGTACGCCTTCGATTGGTGTTCCTTCGTAAGAGCTTTCTCCGGTCTGTCTCTTTCTTACATATCCGATACCGACCGCGAATATGTATTTTCGATACCTGTTTCATATGTCTGCTACCAATCCCAGACATGTGTTCTTGATATCTTTGTAAGAGCTTTCTTCGGTTTGTCTCTTTCTTACGTATCCGATACAGACCGCGGATATGTATTTTTGATACTTGTTTTATATGTCTGCTACCAACCCCAAACATATGTTCATGTATCTTTGATGTATCTTTCGTACGTATCCGATACTGACCACAGATATGTATCTTTGATGTCTCTTTCTTACGTATCCGATACCGACCACAGATATGTATCTTTGATGTCTCTTTCATACGTATCTGATACCGACCACGAATATGTATCTTTGATGTCTCTTTCGTATGTATCCGATACCGACCACGAATATGTATCTTTGATGTCTCTTTCGTACGTATCTGATACCGACCACGGATATGTATCTTTGATGTCTCTTTCGTACTTATCTGATACCGACCACGGATATGTATCTTTGATGTCTCTTTCGTATGTATCTGATATCGACCACAGATATGTATCTCTGATATCTCTTTCGTATGTATCTGATACCGACCACGGATACGTATTTTTGATATCTCTTTCTTACATATCCAATACCGACCACGGATATGTATCTTTGATATCTCTTTCTTACGTATCTGATACCCACCACAGATATGTATCTTTTCTATCTCTTTTATGCATATCCGATACCGACCACGGATATGTATCTTTTCTATCTTTTTCGTGCATATCCGATACCGACCACGAATATGTATATTTTCTATCTCTTTTGTGCGTATCCGATATCGACCACGGATGTGTATCTTTTCTATCGCTTTCGTGCATATCCGATACCGATCACGGATATGTATCTTTTCTATCTCTTTTACGCGTATCTGATACCGACCACGGATATGTATTTTTGATGTCTTTTTCTTGTGTATCCGCTACCAACCCCGGATATGTATCTTTGATATCTCTTGTGTACGTATTCGCTACTGACCCCGGATATGCATCTTTGATACCTTTTTCGTATGTCTGCTACTGACTTCAGGCATATACCTTTTGATATCTTTCTTACCGGTGTTTGGTACTAGATCCCAACAAGTGTTCCTCGATAACCAAGTTGTTCTTCTGTGTGTCAAACTCTGGTTAGACATACATCTAACCCTGATAACAAAGCAAAAAAAAAAAAAATATATATATATATATAATATACAGAAAACCAAAAATATAGTGTATACCTGACTGGTTTCGGAGCGCAAATTTTTGGGTTCTTTTAGTATTTAATCTTCTTTTACCTTGAAGGTTCGAAAGGCTGGCGCCAATCTCACCTTCAGGTCTAAGGCGATTAAATAGGGGAAGCTGTTGCACCCCAAAATTTTCCCTCCTAATTACACTTTTATGTTGGCTTAGACTTTTGCATTCATCTGCATCATTCCAATAGGTCACGTGCATAGCACACATTTTTCATAAAATAGATCGCATGAGGCTCAAAAGATCAGCAGTTAGGAAGCTAGGGTTTACAGCTGACTTGAGGTGTATGTGTTGAATAAGTTTGATTATCCAGGGTCTTCCCAGTGTACAAGGTTTTTGAATTAAGGTTTTGGTTCAGGCTCATTTTTTGGACTTCTTCTCCACCAAGTTACATGGCTAATATCTTCTGATAAACAACTGGTTGTAGGTCATTCTGGTCAAGAACTCCAGGGCGTGACCTAGCATATGTGGGCTCTGAATCATGGCGTCTCTTCCTATAAGTATGCCAATCATTTGATTTGGATTAATGACTGTAACATGACATTCATCTACTCTTCAGTTAATCGATTTAGGTTTTGTTGAATCATGGTTCAAAAAATGTTTCATCCGGATATTTCTCTGTGCATCTAAAAGGGGAATCAAGATTATGAGGTGTGGATAACAGGATTTATTTATCTTTAAGATATAATTGCTTTTATCCAGTCTTGGAAAGTACTGGGGTTTTCATTTATGCGACTAGGGTTTCACGTCAAGGGAATTCTTCTGTGATTCATACTTTATCATCCATATGTAAGATGTTCCTCATGACACTAATTTCAAGTTGAAATAACCGATTGCTAAGGGCATGGGATCGAATTGTGAAGCGTTGTTTATGGCATAAGATATGAATGTGTGGACTTCTTCGTAACCAGGGCAATCATTGTCCTTATCATTGTCATTTTTCATCTGCAATACAAGTAGATTTGGATTGAAATAGGCTTCTCATGGAAGAATTCATGCAAAGTAATTCAAGGTTCAAGGCATTCAAGGCAGGGTTTTGTTCAACATGGCATACCTGATTGATGGGCTTATAAGCTCTTATGAGACCTTCAGATGCATAATCATGGGCCAAGTTTAAAGATATGTGGATAAGATTTGTTGACTTCGGTTAAAGTAAGCTTTGAACAATTAACTCTCGGACCAAGGTCTCCCTCGAACTTTCATCTAATATGTGTTAGGCATTCAAGTTGCACTTGAAGAATGGTATGGAAAAAGGAAAATAAATATTGGTTCAGAAAAGAAAATTTCATTAAAAATTAGGGTTTCTATTCGTTGATAAACGTTCAATCATGTGGGCTATAAATTTAGTATTACCAAGCGATCAATTGGTATGATTTAAGATTTTGGTCCATGGATTCTCTATGGCATCAAAATTGATTCGTCAAGGATCAATACAAGGGGTGCATTAAGATTTCTTGAGGATCCACATTTCGTCAATTCAAAGAAGTGTCGTTGGCTTGGAGTGCAAGGTGTGGACAATATGAACTTCAACATTGAAATGAAATTCAAGCACGATGTGGCATTTGATTAAGGTCCAAGTATTGATTCAAGATCTTGTTTTGAGTTATAAGGCAAGCGTCATGGTTAGAGCGAGTATTGGATTCATTTGCATTTTGATAACATAAAGCCAAGATTTTGATTGACAATATTATTTCAAGTATGTAATTGGAGTTCAACTATAGTGGAACTATGAAAGGTGCATAACTTGATTCAAACATCATGGAATTCATCGTTCAAGTATTGATCTGAGTCCATGCAAATAATCAAACATCATTTAGGGTTCTAAACAAGGTTCTTCAAATCCCATTAAAAATACATATGAATCCATTCAAGTGCATTTCGTCACGCAAGTTCAAATACAAGTTCAAGGTGTCATGTAGCTTATTACGAAGTTTGAAACTTTAACAATGTCTTCTTGTTCTCGTTATCCTATTATGAACAATGCCTTATTTTCTCTATTTCTTTTTGTGCTTATTGCAAAAATTAGCCTTTGCTTTACCACCAAGGTTTATGTTGTTTATATGGGAAGCAAAATTGGTGAACATGAACACCCAGATGATATTTTGAAGGAAAATCATCAAATGCTTGCTTCTGTTCATAGTGGAAGTATGGAACTAGCACAAGCTTATCATGTTTATAGCTATAGACATGGTTTTAGAGGGTCTGCAGCTAAATTCAGTAATGAACAACATTCACAATTTTCTAAAATTGCGGGAGCAGTTTTTGTTTTTTTTTTCAAATTCTAAAAGAAAGCTTCATACAACTCATTCATGGGATTTCAGAGGACTTTCACTTGGTGCTCAATCGCCACAAGGAGATTGTTGTACCCCAAAATTTTCCCTCCCATTTTTCACAGAAAGCACAACCCTAGGGTTACTCAGATGTTCAAGTTGGCTCAGGAATCGATCAGACAGATTTTCTCCTGTGGCAGTAAACCAGCAATTAGGGTTTTTCTTGCAATTCTCACAAGAAATGAATTCTCAAAGATCCAATTGGCTGTCACATGTTTTCATGCTTCCTCAAGTTTACTGAAAGGTTAACCAGATAATTTGTGTCTTTTAGAACATTTGCTTGTTTATGGAATACACAGTGCGTGTTTGTTTGGAATGCAGTTGCAAGATTACATAATTATTGGATTACTTGGAGTTTAGGTTATCAGATGGGAACATTTTGTTTCAATTATCTTGATAGGGAATCTTTAAGATTTAGTTAAGATGCGAAGAGAAAATTGCGAGTTATTGACAGTAAAGGATTTTAATGGACATCAGAATATCTCATAAGACTTTCTCCATTTATTTCAAAAGTTGTTACAAAACAATTTATTATTTAAATACTTTAGGTTTTACAACTTATCGTATTTGAAAAATAAATTAGTACAATTGATTGAATGTTTCTCTCTAAATTACAAAGAAATTGAATCTATGCCTAAGGTGGACTGAGCTTCCTTTGCTTCCATGCTTGCCACAGAGTCTTTTGCTTCCCCTGCTTTTCCACCATCCAGTTGTGCTCACATGAAAATGAAAGACAGAAAAATAGTTAGTACAAAAACAATTTTGGCATAAGCGAGAATTTTCAAAAGAAAGAATGGTGTTCATCATTAAAGTTTGCAATTTGGAATCAGAAGGCTATTTTTAATTCATCACATTTTTTATTTTTCTCTATTTGCAAATCACAAGAGAATTATTCCTCTTTGTTCACAAAAAGAAGAAATAGGAAATGCAAGCAAATTGTCCAAACAAGAAATGCAACAAGGCTATCCAAACAAGAAATGCAAACAATGGCCAAACATATTCCAAACTGGATGCAAGCAAGCTGCACAAGCTAGGCAACAAACAACAAGTTGTCCAAACAGCATAAACTAGACAGCAACACATCACCAAGCAAACAATGCAGCAAAATTGGACAAAATACAAACAGCAGCATAACAGCATAAGCAGGCAGCAAAGAAAGTATAGCAGTATAATAACTAAGTCAACAAGCAAGAGGCTTGTTCAATAAGCCATAATCATCATTTTCCAAGTTATTTGCAAACTTTTCAGAAAAAAGGTGAAAGAGAAATTGGCTCTTAGGGTCATTGAGAGAGAGAGAGAGGAAAGAAGTCACCTAGGGATGCTGCCATGCTATCAAAATTGCACAAGAATTGCTAGAAAACAAAAACTGCAAGAAAAAGAGCATGAGAACAATATGCCAAATATTCAAAATTTGGTGGTTTTTCTACCATTTTGAATAAGCTGTCAAACCAAAGAAACTAATATAACAGTAGATAGGGCTCAAGCAAAAGGGAGAGAACATTTATCAAACTCAGAAAAAACTGAAACAAAAATCTCAAATATCAAAAATTGTCAAAACATAACCAAGAGCAAAAACTCCCAGCATCTTCCATCAAAACATAACCAAAGCTTGTTAACCAATATTCAAACCTGTAACAAGTTCAAACCACAAAAAACCATCCTCAAAACTGTTACAAACCATTTTCAAATCACAAAACTCCCAAACTGTCAAACCAACATTCAAACTATAACAACCAACCTTCAAACTCCCAAACCATAACCAATATTCAAACCTGTAACTCAGTTCAAACCTCAAAAAACTGTCAACAAATCCAAAACAACAAAAACATTCAAAACCATAAGCCAAATACCTAAAACCATAAAAATAACCATCAACCAAACCTGCAAACTGTAACTCAGAAAAAAAAGCTCAAACCAAACTGTAACGAAATCACCATCAACAAAACCTGTCCAAGTTTCAAACCTCAAGAACCAATATGAGTCCCAACTAAAAAACAACAGTCATCCTCAAGAACCAAAACTCAAACCAAATATGAACCAACATCTCAATACCATCAAAACCAAACTGATAAAACATCTCAAATACCAAAAATACCAAAAACATATCCAATCTCAAAAAACAAGAAGTACAACATCATCATCATTCAAAGCTCAAAGGACAGAAAGAGGTTACCAGAAGCACGTCCTCAATCATCTTCATTTCTACCCCCCTTTGTTTCCGGCCACCAAGGATTGCTACTCTCAAGCTCACCTTTCCTTTTCATTTCACAGAAATTTCCAAACAGGTATGAATCCTTCTCTTTCCTCAAAACATTTCCTACATCGCAATGGACAATACAGTAGGTTAACAGAAAAAAAATATGAACAGGATAAAACAACAACAAAAAAATCGTTCAAGTTTAACAAAAACAGAACATCACCTTTTCACGAAAGAAATCGTTAGCGCTTGGTTAGAAGGTGAGGTTGAGAGGCGCTCCAGCAACGGAAACTTGGGAGGGAAGATCAGAATAAGCAAAATTCGAACATTTAGGGCATAAATTAGAACTTAGGGTTTCCAAAAAGGGGCGCAAATCAGGTTGAATCAAAGAGGCTAAAAGTAGTTTGTTCATGAAACTAGGAGGAAGCGAGTATTGATATTAGTTTAGAGATAGAAAGATGAGCAAAATTGGAAGAGAGGGACGAAAGGGACAAAGAGTGTCGCTGTAAGCCAAAGAACCCTAATTCATGTTTCCCCTAATCAAACGCGTTAAGCAGAGTTAATGCATTGGGTCGGTTCTGTTTACAAATTTCTAAGGCCCCCACGCGCTTTTGCTAGTTTTCCCCCACCTGACCTTTGTTTTGTTTCAGCAAATAACACATCTATTATTCGTTGGGCCTAACACCCCTAAGTCTCATAAGCCCATATTTTCCTTTTCTTTAATTTGTTTTTGTTTTGAAAAATTGCTAGATAAAATTTAAAACATTTATATTAAATTAAGTTAGGATTTTAGTGTTTAATTTCTATCATTTATTTTTTTTTACATAAATTTATTTTATTAATTTTCTTACATTTAATAAGACACCAAAAAAAGAATTAACTTAGCTTATTTTCTTTCTTTAAAATTAGTTTACATGATTAATAAAATACACAAAAAATATTAATAAAATTTATAATTCAAATCAATTTCTTTTTTTAGAATAGGTTTTATTTTTCTTTTTCAAATAAATACATTGCATTTCATACTTTATTAATTTTTTTTATTTTCATAAATTGTCATAGCTTTATATTAAATCGCACAACAATTAGATTTGGTTGTATTGCTTGATATTTGGATTCATCCCCATTTGTAACAATTGTACCCCCATTCCCGAATACTTTTGTAATAGCGTAGAATTTCAATTCCCGCAATTTACTATTTTCCATATACTGTATAGTAACTAGGCATGTATGGAAAGATTCAAAAATCAATCGCTAGATGACCTAATCAAAGAATAAATAACTTGAAACCAACACACTTTTTCACACGTGCACCTCTAGGGTAACCTCGCTTGTTGCCTCGGAAATACAATCATGTCCCTCGAATATGAGACACTCTAGCAAATGACCCTTCGATAAACAAAGACCGTAGACCCTCGATAACCCTCGATGTTGCCTTCGATTAAAACGATCTTGTCCCTTACAAAAATTGCTAGAGCGTCTCACAAGTTGCCTTCAATGATTGTAAAATTGACCCGCGTCTGTCCCTTAACATCTAATGACGGGGCTTCTTACCAAATCAATGTTAAGATAACACCATTAAAAGGAAGAAGAAAATAACAACTTAAGACCTTTCGAGTAGATAGATTCGCTCTTAGTTACTCGCTTGCTCACGACAAAAACTTTTACACCTACACCTCCATTTCAAAACAATTTCAAAAAGTTAAAACATTTTGTATACGTTCTTATAGAGACGAGAACTATTGCAAAACCTCTTTTTCAAAACACTTTTCGAAACAGGATTCACAAACACTTCTTTGAAACATTTTTCGAAACAAAACTTTGTATACGTTCTTATAGAGACGAGAACCATTACAAAGAGATTTTTTAAAAATACTTTCAAAGCCCACACCATAAGCATACAATCAAATAAAAGCAAGTGATCTAAAACGAGTAACTAAGAGCCCATGGAAAACCATGGATGAAAAGGATGCTAGTACCTTCCCTATTCATAATCTACCTCCCGAACCCGAGAAAATTCTCGAAAGGTCTTTCCTGTGCTTTTTTACCTTTCCTTTTGGATAAAAGAAAAGTCGGTGGCGACTCTTGCTAACCGCACAAGTGCAAACGAAATGCAAAACATCTAGTTAATTCTCCCACCGTATCACAGAACTGGCGACTCTACTGGGGATTATAATAAAAAGTGGGGTTACCTTAGGGTTTTAGATCACCTTTGCATGCTTATCTGGCTTGACTTGTATGCTTTATCTTTTGGTTCTATTGTTTGGGTTTGAATCCTCTACCCATATTTGGGGCACCTTTTTTAGGTAAATAGCAATAGATTGTGGAGAGTGTACGGCGTAGACCGATATGGTTGAAACAATGGCTATGTTAGTGTGATGCATTTGTGGGTACCGGTATCCCTCATGGTGAATCGAGGAGAATACGGGGCCGCTGAGTGGCGTCACGAAGCACTAATTAACCTTAGAACCTTAATTGAACAAACATGGCCATTAGGACGTAGTGAGGTAATCGGTTTCGGTGTAAAGCTGAAAATTGGTTGACACTCGATACTACACTCATTGAGGCTAGACTTTTGGGATATCTCAGCCGCAAGAAAAGATTGATTGTGCTTAGACAATGCCTAAAAGAAAGGTCGGTGATATTGAGATCCTTTAGAATTCGATCATTATTTCTAGGACAGGTTGAGCCAACTAAAACTTCAAGAGGGTACTTACCTACAAACTCATGCAAGCCTGAAACATAGGGATCTGTTTGTTGTGTGTATATATGTATGCTTGTACATAAACATCATAAACATCATCAACATCATATGCATGCTCACTAACCATTTCAAGGATTTAGAAATTTATCTTTGTTTTTGTTTTGTAGTAAATGAATCGTCTCCAAAGAAACACCATCTGAATTAGCTTTGTAAAAGCACATCCTCAACTTCAAGAGCTAGCCTCAAGAGTGCCCAGGGATTCTCCTTTTACCAAGAAGTATGGTCGACTTCTCAGTTTGGCTACATCGACTTATAGCAAACCCAAACAAGGAACCCAAAAGTAAAGCAATCAAAGCAATCAAAGCAAGTATGTAAAGGTGATCTAAAACCCTAAGGTAACCCCACTTTTAAAAATCTCCCCAGCAGAGTCGCCAGTTCTGTGATACGGTGGGAGAATTGACTTGAGGTTTTGTGTTTGTATTTGCACTTGTTCGGTTTAGCAAGAGTCGCCACCGACTTTTAATTTTATCCTAAGGAAAGGTTAAAAAGCACAGGAAAAACCTTTGAGATGTTTTCGTGGGTTCGGGGGGTAGATTATGAAAAGGGAAGGTGCTAGCACCCTTTTCATCCATGGTTATCCATGGGCTCTTAGTTACTTGTTTTAGATCACTTGCCTTGATTTTCAATTGTTTGAAATGGTGTTTTTGTGTGTGTGTGGTTTTGAAAATGTTTTGAAAAAGATGCCTTGTCTAGGCAACCGTTGTAACAATTCTTTACTCGAATGTTTTACAAAGGTGTTTGTCTTTTTGAAAAGATGTTTCAATGTTTTTGAAAGTTGTTTTGGAAGTTGTGTTTGTGAAGTGTGTTTTGAAAGTAGGCAAGTGTGTTTTGCAAGTTTGATCAAGTAACTAAGAGTTGTCTACCCCTAAATTAACTCAAAGATCTTTCCTTATGTTTTTAACCCTTTTAACAGTGTTGTTTCACCATTGTATTTGGTGAACAACCTTGTGTTAGGATGTTAACGGGACGGGCGCGGGTCATCGTTTTAGACCATGAATGCAATAGTGTCAAGTGTCTTTGGCATTTTTTCTTGAGGGACTATGATCATTTTGTTTAGGCAACTTCGAAAGCGTCATCGAGGGACTATGATTATTTAATTTGTTTTTGTTTTGCCAAAGTACTTGACATGCAAACATGGCCCATTTTTGAAGGCAACAAGTGGAGGAACCCTAGGGGTGCAAGTGTGAATTGTGTATTGATTGTCATGCATTTGTCTTGTATTAGGTTATCTAGCGGTTGATTTTGAATCTTCGCATACAAACCCTAATTACTATACAGTATATAGAAAGCGATAAATTGCGAGAATTTAAAGTCTAAGCTATTACAAATAGGTATCCGGGGATGGGGGTACAAATTTTTACAAATGGAGATGAGTCTTATCAGGATAGTAGTGTCCAAATAATATTTAAAACCAAATCGAATCGCATTCTCAATGTAAAATATAGCAATGTATAAGAATAAAAGAGAATCAAAAGGATTGTAAAATGTATGTGATTATTTACAAATGATGCAAATATTAACCTAATGTACTTATTAAGTATTTATATTATTTATTTTTGTGTTTTTGTTAATTAAGTATAAACAAAAGTTTTAATGAAAAGAAAATTTTAACTTTTAAAAATTCTATTTTTTATGTATTTTTTTTATTAATGTTTTATATACAAGGTTTAAATTAAACAAAAAAAAGGTTTTAATAAAGAAAAAATTGTTAACCTAATAAATCTAATATTTACATATTTTTGTAAAAGGTAATAAACATTAAGAGAAGTTTTGTACAAAAAGAAAGTTAATGTATTACTTTATTTAATAAAATAGGTTATAAAAAAAGGAAATAAGGTGATTAAAAGTATTAGTTTGAAATAAGAAATAAAAAAAAGAGTAAGAGATTAAATGGGCTTTTAGAGGAAATGCTTGGCCCAAACGAAAAACAGACAAGATTTAGGAAAAGAGGGGGTATGTGCCAGAATCTTGGGCTTAAGGGTTTTGAAGGGGCAGGCCCAACCGGGTTTGACAATGTTTTGTTGGGGGTTTGTTTTGTTTCTTTCAGAATAGGGTTTACACAGTTTTGATGAGCGGCGATGTTCTCCTTCTCCTTCCTTCGTCCTCTTCATCCTTCTTAAGCAAAGCTTCTGAACGAACTCCCTCTCCATAGTTGCCAGAGCGCCACCATCCATCTCCATCTCTCCATGGTCGTTCAGACAGTGATAAAGAAAAGGTAACGATTATGTTTCTCCTTCATGCACTTTAGGGTTTCAAGTTTTGCATGTTATTGGTTTTTTTTGACAAATTCTGATCTTTATGTTATTTGATATTTGCTTGAAGTGTTAGAAAAAGGGAAAGAAGGACAATACCTTTGGAGAGGAGACGGAGGAGGACGACGGCGCTTCTCAGGTGGCCGGAGGCGGAGGGATGCGGTGATGTGCTTGCTGGCCTTCCTGGTACTTTGTATCTTGCTTTTGTTAGGTTTAGTGATGAGTATCTGAAAACCCTACTTTTAGTTCTCTCTTCTTCTTCTGATTGCTGGCCTCTGAGTATTTGAATGTTATTATTTCACTTCTGACTTCTGATGAACTTTGTTGTTCTTTTACAATGATGATGATTTCGAATCTGAGAGTTGTTTGCTTTAATGTGTTTTGCTTTTGAGTAGATTTTCCTCTCTTGATGCTGTGTTGGCTTTCAATGATGATGATGATTCTGAGTTACCTATGTTATGTTGGCCCTATGATGAATTTGATTCTGAGGGTTTTGTTGGTGTTTTGATTTTTGAAATGGTTTGGATATTTGGATGTGTTGATTCTGAACAAAGGTTTGTTAGGGTTAGTGATGTTTACAGCTTCAGGGCTTATGCTTGTTATGCTTGGCTTGGTTACAGACTTGAAGACAGTTTTGACAGTTTATTAGGCTTTGGCTTGAATCAAGCCTTGGTTTGCTTAGGCTTGAGATAGTTTGGCTTGAAGCAGGCTTTTCTGGTTTGGCTTAAAGCAGGATTTTCTGGTTTTTGTTTTATGTGTTTTCAGTTTGGTTCCAGGCTTGCTTCTGGTTTGGCTTGAAGCAGGCTTTTCTGAACATGTAGGCTTGCTTATGTTTTATGCTGGCCTTTTGGCTTGTGTTTTAAAACAGGCAGGTTAAGGCTGGATATTTTATGCAGGTTTCTGGTGTTCTTAACACAGGTTTGAACTTTGAGGCTTGTGGTATATTTTTTCTATGTGGTGTTCTGCCTCCCTTTCTTAACAGTGTTGATCTGTTATATTTATTTGTCTTTAGCCTGCCCACTGTAAGCCTCTACTTCTCTCTCTCTTTTCTCTTTCCACATATAAAAGCATTTTTTATTCCTTAAACTGTACTTTTTTCTGAAAAAGTGTTGGTTGGGAAATGATGAAGGGATTTTGACAATATTGCTTGCTTGTTACTTTAGCTTTCCTCTGCATCTTGTACTTATCTCCCAGATTTTATGCATTGCTTTGATATCTTATTTGGACAATTTTGACAGCTTAGTTGACATTTTGACAATGCAATTTGGTTTTGGCATTTCAGTTTGGTTTGCCTTTTCAGTTTGCAATTTGGTTTGAAATTATGCAGTTTTGTGCATTTTGTTTAATATGTTGCCTTGTATTAATTCATATGCTTTCAAACATATTTTCTTTCCCTCTTTGTGAACCAAGAAGAGAGTCTTCTTGCGATTTGCAGAGAGGACGAACAAACTGATTCTAGCCAACACTTTTAATGATGAGTTTTTGATTAACTGTCTGAGAATGCTTTTCCAAATTCATATGTGTTTGACTTCTTTCTTTTTTGTCTTTGCAGATAAATATCAGTTGAGCATAGGGGAGCAGCAGTAGAAGATGAAGATTTCAAGAAATTTAGAATATAGATTTAATTTATTTTTAATCATTGTAATAAATGTCATTGTAACACTGTAAATAAATTTACTGTATCAAATAAACATTTGTAACAACAATTGAAAATGAATAAAAAATCCTTTGTCAGTTAATTCTTTAATTCTTCTGCATTTATTTATTTAATTACTTAAATTTCTTGAATTATAATAATTGGAAATTATCCAATAATTTTAACTTAGAAATTATAAATAATCAATAAACGTCCGGTGTTCCGAATAACCAAAAGCATTGAACAGTTAAACAAACAAACGTCCATATGTCCTTTATCTCACTGATCAAACTCAAACTTCAAACTTTCAATCAGAAGCCTCAAACCATGTCCCAGAGTCAATTGAAAAGAACTGTAGAATTAATTCCTTCTGAGAATGCACGCGCAAACCCTAATTCTTGATTTATTGTCAAAGAAACGCCCGCCTGATCAAACCCTGAGCCAAACTCAACCAAACCCTAATAATCTGCTTGAACTGATTCAAAATCAATGGAAACCCTAATTTTGTCTGACTGATGAGAAAAATCTATTTGACCGATTCTTAAGCCAATCTGAAAAATCAGGAAAAGCCCGAAGCTGTGATTTCTTGTGGAAAAGAGAGGGCAAATTTTGGGGTACAACAGTTGCCCCTGTTTAATCTTCTTGAACCTGAAGAGTTAGATTGGCAAGTTTGCCGTTCGCGACTCGAGGGTAAAAGGAGATTGGACACTAGAGTGCCCAAAAAATTTGCACTCGTCAAAGCGTAGTTCGAGGGAATGGGCTTAAAGATGCCATTTGGAGAGGTGACAGAATCTTGTCGGGGGATGGGCTTAGAGATGCCATCTGGAAATTGTTGGTAGGAGGATGGGCTTATAGATGCCATCTGAAGATGATTGTATCTTGTTGGAGATGGGCTTGTAGATGCCATCCAAGAATGTTTGTTGAACTGTATGTTATCGGTGAGTGGACGAGTATCAGAAAGGTATCCATGTTTGGAACATCTCTGAATTGGGGATCTGAATAAGCAATGAATTGACATCCATGTTTAGAATCATCCGTAAACTGTTTTCAGTAGTTGAATCTGAACAAGCGATAGATTAACATCCGTGTTTGGAGAATCCGTAAACTGTTTTCAGTAGTCTTGAATCTGAAAAGCGATAGGTTAACATCCGTATCTGGAGAATCTGTAAACTGTTTTCAGAAGTTGAGTCTGAACAAGCGATAGATTAACATCCGTGTTTGGAGAATCCGTAAACTGTTTTCAGTAGTCTTGAATCTGAACAAGCGATAGGTTAACATCCGTATCTGGAGAACCCGTAAACTGTTTTCAGAAGTTGAGTCTGAACAAGCGATAGATTAACATCCGTGTTTGGAGAATCCGTAAACTGTTTTCAGTAGTTGAATCTGAACAAGCGATAGATTAACATCCGTATCTGGAGAATCCGTAAACTGTTTTCAGAAGTTAAGTCTGAATTAGCGATAGATTAACATCCGTGTTTGGAGAATCCGTAAACTGTTTTCAGTAGTCATGAATCTGAACAAGCGATAGGTTAACATCCGTATCTGGAGAACCCGTAAACTGTTTTCAGAAGTTGAGTCTGAACAAGCGATAGATTAACATCCGTGTTTGGAGAATCCGTAAACTGTTTTCAGTAGTTGAATCTAAACAAGCAATAGATTAACTTCCGTGTTTGGAGAATCCGTAAACTATTTTCAGTAGTGTTGAAGTTGAATAAGAAATAAATCAGCATCCATGTTGGGAAGCGTCCGTAAACTGTTTTCAAAAGTTGAATCTGAACAAGCGATAGATTAACATCCATGTTTGGAGAATCCGTAAATTGTTTTCAGAAGTCTTGGAATAGAGAAGGAACCGGTGTAGGTTTTCCTGATGATGAGTCTGTGTAAAACTGCATCTTGGAAAGAGAAGGAACCGGTGTAGGGTTGCCTGATGATGAGTCCGTGTAAAACTGCATCTTGGAAATAGAAGTAACCGGTGTAGGGTTGCTTCATGATGAGTCAGTGTAAAACTGCATCTGAAATTTTGAGAAGGAACCGGTGTAGGGTTTCCTGATGATGAGTCCGTGTAAAACTTCATCTTGGATTTGAGAAGCTGTTGTCGACCTTTTGCTGAAAAAGGTAAATAGTTAGTTGAAATACAAAGTTATGTTGCATGAAATGTATGATGCAATGAAATGCGTTTCTTCAATGTTTATGATATATGAATGTAGTGAATGCGCATGTAAGCGGAGTAGCTATCTTGTTGAGGAAGGTGAATCCTGGATAATGAAATCTTTGACTGCTGCTGGGGAAAGTAAATCCTTGACTGCTGCTGGGGGATTGTTGGAAACGAGAAATCCTGGAACCACTGTTGGGGAATCAGGAGCTTAGGTTGTATGCCAATCTACTGGGGATTCTTGTCTTGAGGAGATCTTCACTGGGGAATATCTGAATATCCCGTAAGGGACTGAGAATGAGAGTCTTCATTCTGCTTGGGGATTGATAGTTGGAAGTTTTAGCTCTGTTGGGGATTGCAAGAATCTTTTGATTGCTGCGGGTATTGATCTGGGATCTTGAAAAGGTTGGTCGGTGAGATAGTTGTCCTGGCTGGTTTCAGGTATTAATCTCTGACCTGAGAAAGAAAGATAGTTTTCCTGGCTTGTTAGAGGTATTAATCTTCAATCTCTTCATGTAGATAGTTTTCCTGGCTGGTTTCAAGTATTAATCTATAATCAGTCATCCACAGATAGTTTTCCTGGCTTGCTACAGGTATTAATCTGGAACTTGGGTTATACGCCACTTTGAGAATGAGAATCTTCATTCTGTTGGGGGTCAGAAATTGGGAGTATACCAATCTTCTGAGGTTTCAAGGATGAGAGTCTTCATTCTATTAAGGGTTAATTATTATCTGGTTGATCTCCAGGCTTTCACAGAAACTTGTATTGCTATCTGGTCGTAATCCAGGCTTCACAATAACTTGTTAGGGATTAAACTATTATTCGGTCAAATCCGGGCTTCATAGCTTGCTCTTAGGAGATACCACTATCTGGTCGTAATCCAGGCTTCGCGTTAGTCTGATACTGTAACTGGGATCTGAATGAGTGACAAAATGGCTACCGTGTTTGGAGCGTATCTGAAACTGTATCTTGGAGTTGAGATCTGTATGAGTAGCAGAATGACTTCCGTGTCTGGAGTGTATCTGAAACTGTAACTGGGATCTAAATGAGTGACAGAATGGCTACCGTGTTTGGAGCGTATCTGAAACTGTATCTTGGAGTTGATATCTTTATGAGTAGCAGAATGACTTCCGTGTCTTGAGTGTATCTCAAACTGTAACTGGGATCTGAATGAGTGACAGAATGGCTACCATGTTTGGAGCGTATCTGAAACTGTATCTTGGAGTTGAGATCTGTATGAGTAGCAGAATGACTTCCGTGTCTGGAGTGTATCTGAAACTGTAACTGGGATCTAAATGAGTGACAGAATGGCTACCGTGTCTGGAGCGTATCTGAAACTGTATCTTCCAACAGGTGATGAAGGAATTTGTGATGTTGATCGTAACTTCAAGCAGGTGATGAAGGAAATTGTGATGTTGATCGTAACTTCCAGTAGGTGATGAAGGAAATTTTGAACGACCTTGAGATTGACATTCGAATGCCCCAAGTGATGATAAAGGAGACTTGCCCAAAGTTCACTGAACTTTTGAGAGATTTGTTGAAATCTTGACTGGACTTCCCCAGGTTAATTGAACTTTGAAAGATTTGTTGAAATCTTGACTGGACTGCCCCAGGTGTGCTGGATAGTGACATGTCATGCCCCCTTGTTGATAGGAGATTTGTCAATGGAAGTGTCATCCTTTTTGAAGTGATTTTGCTCACTGAGAGGGCTTTCGTTCCTCTGAACATTCGTTGTATGAGTTTCTTCGCTGTCAAACAAATAACCATGTGCAAACAACGATATTCAAATGATGCAAAGTTTATGCTTGTCTCGATGTTTTGAAAAATGCGTTTTTTAGCAGAAAACTTTTTTATAAGACAAATTCAACACAAGATTTAGGGCAAAGCCTTACAGGAGTCAGGATACCTTTTGTAACAGTATGCTTTCGAACTAACCCATGCCTTAATTAGGACTTTTGGAGGGTTGTAATGTGGCTTGGTTCACGGTTTAAGAAACAAAGGATAAAGGCTCAAAGTATATTTGTACCCACCCGCTCTTCGTGATGTCCTTCAGTCCTAAACTCAGTTAATTGTGCGTCGAACTCTATTCGAGTTTGGAACGACTTTTTTTTTTGTGATGGTTCACACAAGTTGAATTTGGAGGGCAATCATCATCTCCTTTTTTCTTTTGCAACATTTTTCATGTTATTGAGGATTTGTAATGACCTCTTTCTTGATTTGTTATCCCTAACTTTTGCCTGACTGTTTCTGTTTTCGAGATTACAGTCAGCGGGATGCCCCAGCTTTCTTAAGCCTCCTTTATAGGTTTTGGCTCAGTGGGCTTTTCTTTTTTTGAGAGATAATGACTGCCTATGAGATAAGGAACCATAACTGTCTTTTGATTCCAGAGGAATGTTTTTCTCTTTTTTTTTCTTTTTTTTTTGATGTCGTTCGTTGTATTAGGAACTGAGAGTTTGCGACTTCAATGCGCACCTTTTTTGAATTAACTGAGAGACTACCCTGCCCCAGGTTTAAATCAAAGGTTTTAATTTGTTTAGAACAGAAAACTCCTACTTCTTTGGCTCGAAGGGGTTGACTAGGGATTATCTTCCTTATAACTCCAGTGTTTGGGATTTGAAAGAAATGCCTGTACATCATCAGCAAGGTCTGTTCAAAAGCATATTGTATGAGATTATGGTATTGTGTCGTCATCCTCCCTCTAAAGGCTTGCAGCTTTTTATCAAGAGTTAAATATCATAAAGAAAGCATAAGAGTAGTGAAAACGAATAGATGAATTCAAGACAAACATATGCAATGCATTAATGAAACAGAGTTTGACATCAACAGATATTTGTTTGAATCCCAAAAGAAATTACAACTTTGAAAATTCAAATGGAACAAAAGTCTCTCAGTTCGAGCTTTGTCATTTCAGGTGGAGAAACCCTTAACGAAAGATTTTCATCTCGCCATCTGGCATGAATCTCACCACTCCAATGTCAATCAGATCTTGAATCTTGTTCTTCAAGGCCAAACAGTCGTCGGTGTCATGTCCCGGACTATAGGAGTGGTATACACAAAATGCGTCGAGATGATAGCTAGGAGCGGAGGTATTGGGCTTCCGAATAGGATCCCTTAAAGCAGTCAGATTGACCTCCAACAAGTGTTCCAGTATTAGAGATGACGGTATGTCAGTCTCAGTGAATTGTCTTCCAGACGTAGTTTGCTTACACCGATTACCCCGTTGACGCTGACGCAGTTGTTGATGGGCTTGTGACCCTGAAGCAAGTAGAGGAGCCTTTCCCTTGTCTTCTTGTCTCAAAGGGGGTTGAATGATGACTTGCTCTTCAACCTCAGATGTTTGCCCCACTTGGTTGTCCCGAAGCAGTTGGTTGACGAGAACTCTGAGCTCCTCTTGTCTTTGAGCCAAGTCCTGGATGAGAGCCATCTGGCCCACCAGTTGTCCCATCATTTGGATCCTCATTGTAGTCAGCTCAGACTGAAGCTCTTCCAACTGATCACTCCTGGCATTGCTTGAATTCCTCTGGACCATGCCCCTTGTGAGAAGAGCTTTCACTTCTTCTTTCCCCTGGGACAGGTTCAAGAACATTTCTTGAAGTTGAGCATTTTGGTCCTGGATATCTTTGACAGCCCTCTCTAGAGCCATCTCTACTGAAATAAACAGTAGGAGAATAAGGAAACCTGAAAAGGAAAGAACTGTTATGATGCAATGCATGATATGTGGATGCATGTTTTCAAGAATCTCTCGGGGTAAACACAAGAAAATGTTAGAGGTTGAACTTTGACCAACATCTTTGATTGGAGAACTTTGTATCAGTGGATGTCTTTCCACGAGAATCAAGCTCACCATGTCAAGTGGGTCATAGCCCCTGATTCAAGTTGTTGCACTTGATCTTTGATGGCATTTGTTTAGAGGAGAACCCTTTTGCCCTTTGGTAGACGTCTGGTTCAACGTGACCATGCATCAAAAAACCCTCGATATCCTTAAAATGGTTATTGAAAATGCTATGGTATGATGTTATGTACATGTATGCAAAAGCAAGTAAGTGTATATACAGGTAATCATATTCACACAAAGCAAACAAGTCCTTAGGTTTAGGCTTACATGAGGTTTGTAGGTAAGTACCCTCTTGAAGTTAGTTGGCTTAAAAAACCTGTCCTATAAATAGTAATCGGGTTCTAAGGAGCTCAATATCACTGGATTATTTTCCGTGTTCATTGTTTTGGTTTAGCCACTTAACTGGCGACCAAAATATTCCAAGAAAACAATCCTCAATGAGTGTAGTATCGAGCATCTACCAACTTCGGACTGCACCAAAGTCGGTCATCTCACTACCCCTAAAAAGGCCAAGATGGTCAAGTAAGGTTCTAAGAGTTCGTTAGTGCTTCATGACATCACTCAGCGGCCCCGTATTCTCCTTGACTACTCAAGGGCTACCGATACTCACAAATATGTCACACTAACATAGCTTACTGCTTCAACCATGTCGGTATACCCCGCACAGTTCCCTCGCAGTTTTATTGCTATTTACCTAAAAAAGGTGCCCCCAAATCCGGGTGTAGGATTTATAGCAAACCCAAACAAGGAACCCAAAAGTAAAGCAATCAAAGCAATCAAAGCAAGTATGTAAAGGTGATCTAAAACCCTAAGGTAACCCCACTTTTAAAAATCTCCCAGCAGAGTCGCCAGTTCTGTGATACGGTGAGAGAACTGACTTGAGGTTTTGCGTTTGTATTTGCACTTGTTCGGTTTAGCAAGAGTCGCCACCGACTTTTTATTTTATCCTAAGGAAAGGTTAAAAAGCACAGGAAAAACCTTTGAGATGTTTTCGTGGGTTCGGGGGGTAGATTATGAAAAGGGAAGGTTCTAGCACCCTTTTCATCCATGGTTATCCATGGGCTCTTAGTTACTTGTTTTAGATCACTTGCCTTGATTTTCAATTGTTTGAAATGGTGTTTTTGTGTGTGTGTGGTTTTGAAAATGTTTTGAAAAAGATGCCTTGTCTAGGCAACCGTTGTAAAAATTCTTTACTCGAATGTTTTACAAAGGTGTTTGTCTTTTTGAAAAGATGTTTCAATGTTTTTGAAAGTTGTTTTGGAAGTTGTGTTTGTGAAGTGTGTTTTGAAAGTAGGCAAGTGTGTTTTGCAAGTTTGATCAAGTAACTAAGAGTTGTCTACCCCTAAATTTACTCAAAGATCTTTCCTTATGTTTTTAACCCTTTTAACAGTGTTGTTTCACCATTGTATTTGGTGAACAACCTTGTGTTAGGATGTTAACGGGATGGGCGCGGGTCATCGTTTTAGACCATGAATGCAATAGTGTCAAGTGTCTTTGGCATTTTTTCTTGAGGGAATATGATCATTTTGTTTAGGCAACTTCGAAAGCGTCATCGAGGGACTATGATCATTTGATTTGTTTTTATTTTGCCAAAGTACTCGACATGCAAACATGGCCCATTTTTGAAGGCAACAAGTGGAGGAACCCTAGGGGTGCAAGTGTGAATTGTGTATTAATTGTCATGCATTTGTCTTGTATTAGGTTATCTAGAGGTTGGTTTTGAATCTTCGCATACAAACCCTAATTACTATACAGTATATAGAAAGCGATAAATTGCGGGAATTTAAAGTCTAAGCTATTACAAATAGGTATCCGGGGATGGGGGTACAAATGTTTACAAATGGGGATGAGTCTTTTCAGGATAGTAGTGTCCAAATAATATTTACAACCAAATTGAATCGCATTCTCAATGTAAAATATAGCAATGTATAAGAATAAAAGAGAGTCAAAAGGATTGTAAAATGTATGTGATTATTTACAAATGATGCAAATATTAACCTAATGTATTTATTAAGTATTTATATTATTTATTTTTGTGTTTTTGTTAATTAAGTGTAAACAAAATTTTTAATGAAAAGAAAATTTTAACTTTTAAAAATTCTATTTTTTATGTATTTTTTTTATTAATGTTTTATATACAAGGTTTAAATTAAACAAAAAAAAGGTTTTAATAAATAAAAAATTGTTAACCTAATAAATCTAATATTTACATATTTTTGTAAAAGGTAATAAACATTAAGAGAAGTTTTGTACAAAAAGAAAGTTAATGTATTAGTTTATTTAATAAAATAGGTTATAAAAAAAAGGAAATAAGGTGATAAAAAGTATTAGTTTGAAATAAGAAATAAAAAAAAAAGAGTAAGAGATTAAATGGGCTTTTAGAGGAAATGCTTGGCCCAAACGAAAAACAGACAAGATTTAGAAAAAGAGGGGGTATGTGCCAGAATCTTGGGCTTAAGGGTTTTGATGGGGCAGGCCCAACCGGGTTTGACAATGTTTTGTTGGGGGTTTGTTTTGTTTCTTTCAGAATAGGGTTTACACAGTTTTGATGAGCGGCGCCGTTCTCCTTCTCCTTCCTTCGTCCTCTTCATCCTTCTTAAGCGAAGCTTCTGAACGAACTCCCTCACCACAGTTGCCAGAGCGCCACCGTCCATCTCCCTCTCTCCATGGTCGTTCAGACAGTGATAAAGAAAAGGTAACGATTAAGTTTCTCCTTCATGCGCTTTAGGGTTTCAAGTTTTGCATGTTATTGGTTTTTTTTTTGACAAATTCTGATCTTTATGTTATTTGATGTTTGCTTGAAGTGTTAGAAAAAGGGAAAGAGGGACAATACCTTTGGAGAGGAGACGGAGGAGGACGGCGGCGCTTCTCAGGTGGCCGGAGGCGGAGGGACGCGATGACGTGCTTGCTGGCCTTCCTGGTACTTTGTATCTTGCTTTTGTTAGGTTTAGTGATGAGTATCTGAAAACCCTACTTTTAGTTCTCTCTTCTTCTTCTGATTGTTGGCCTCTGAGTATTTGAATGTTATTATTTCACTTCTGACTTCTGATGAACTTTGTTGTTCTTTTACAATGATGATGATTTCGAATCTGAGAGTTGTTTGCTTTAGTGTGTTTTGCTTCTGAGTAGCTTTTCCTCTCTTGATGATGTGTTGGCTTTCAATGATGATGATGATTCTGAGTTGCCTATGTTATGTTGGCCCTATGATGAATTTGATTCTGAGGGTTTTGTTGGTGTTTTGATTTTTGAAATGATTTGGATATTTGGATGTGTTGATTCTGAACAAAGGTTTGTTAGGGTTGGTGATGTTTACAGCTTCAGGGCTTATGCTTGTTATGTTTGGCTTGGTTACAGACTTGAAGACAGTTTTGACAGGTTTTTAGGCTTTGGCTTGAAGCAAGCCTTGGTTTGCTTAGGCTTGAGATAGTTTGGCTTGAAGCAGGCTTTTCTGGTTTGGCTTGAAGCAGGCTTTTCTGGTTTTTGTTTTATGTGTTTTCAGTTTGGTTCCAGGCTTGCTTCTGGTTTGGCTTGAAGCAGGCTTTTCTGAACAGGCAGGCTTGCTTATGTTTTATGATGGCCTTTTGGCTTGTGTTTTAAAACAGACAGGTTAAGGCTGGATATTTTATGCAGGTTTCTGGTGTTCTTAACACAGGTTTTAACTTTGAGGCTTGTGGTATATTTTTTCTATGTGGTGTTCTGCCTCCCTTTCTTAACAGCGTTGATCTATTATATTTATTTGTCTTTAGCCTGCCCACTGTAAGCCTCTACTTCTCTCTCTCTTTTCTCTTTCCACAGATAAAAGCATTTTTTATTGCTTAAACTGTACTTTTTTCTGAAAAAGTGTTGGTTGGGAAATGATGAAGGGATTTTGACAATATTGCTTGCTTGTTACTTTAGCTTTCCTCTGCATCTTGTACTTATCTCCCAGATTTTATGCATTGCTTTGATATCTTCTTTGGACAATTTTGACAGCTTAGTTGACATTTTGACAATGCAATTTGGTTTTGGCATTTCAGTTTGGTTTGCCTTTTCAGTTTGCAATTTGGTTTGAAATTATGCAGTTTTGTGCATTTTGTTTAATATGCTGCCTTGTATTAATTCATATGCTTGCAAACATATTTTCTTTCCCTCTTTGTGAGCCAAGAAGAGAGTCTTCTTGCGATTTGCAGAGAGGACGAACAAACTGATTTCGGCCAACACTTTTAATGATGAGTTTTTGATTAACTGTCTGAGAATGCTTTTCCAAATTCATCTGTGTTTGACTTCTTTCTTTTTTGTCTTTGCAGATAAATATCAGTTGAGCAAAGGGGAGCAGCAGTAGAAGATGAAGATTTCAAGCAATTTAGAATATAGATTTAATTTATTTTTAATCATTGTAATAAATTTCATTGTAACACTGTAAATAAATTTACTGTATCAAATAAACATTTGTAACAACAATTGAAAATGAATAAAAAATCATTTGTCAGTTAATTCTTTAATTCTTCTGCATTTATTTATTTAATTACTTAAATTTCTTGAATTATAATAATTGGAAATTATCCAATAATTTTAACTTAGAAATTATAAATAATCAATAAACGTCTGGTGTTCCGAATAACCAAAAGCATTGCACAGTTAAACAAACAAACGTCCATATGTCCTTTATCTCACTGATCAAACTCAAACTTCAAACTTTCAATCAGAAGCCTCAAACCATGTCCCAGAGTCAATTGAAAAGAACTGTAGAATTAATTCCTTCTGAGAATACGCGCGCAAACCCTAATTCTTGATTTATTGTCAAAGAAACGTCCGCCTGATCAAACCCTGAGCCAAACTCAACCAAACCCTAACAATCTGCTTGAACTGATTCAAAATCAATGGAAACCCTAATTTTGTCTGACTGATGAGAAAAGTATGTTTGACCGATTCTTAAGCCAATCTGAAAAATCAGGAAAAGCCCGAAGCTGTGATTTCTTGTGGAAAAGAGAGGGAAAATTTTGGGGTACAACACTTACCCTTCTATCCTTCCTGTCATCATTGAGCCTGTTATTGAAGGAGACGTCCCATACATTGTTCTTCATCCTGACATGCCTACCTCTCTCGAAGACCTGTAGAAAGCCTGGATTCAGTTGAAGGAAGAGAGAGACACCTTTGAAACCCAGTACTACGCCAGTGAGAAGAAGGTTCTGGAGCTCACCAAACTGCTTCATGAAGAGAAGAATCTGAATACTTTCATTGCTCCAAAAAGGATGTGTTCGGTCTTTTTGTCTTGAGAATTTTGTTGTACTTTAGTTTCTTTCTTTGTAAGCCCAAGAAGGCATGATGTATTCAAACTTGGTTTTATTTAATATGATGTGCGTTCTTTTTGGTTTGGGCAAATTTAAAATCTTCTAAATTTCCTTGAAATCATTTACATATCGCATCTTCATTCATCATATGCATAAGCAGGTCTTCACACCAAGTTTCATCATCCCTTTGCTGTTTATTTCAGAAACATGGATCATGAACAAACGGTTAAAGACTTACAAGCTCAGAATGCACAATTTCAGTAGCTACTCTTGACCTTGCCCAAGGGGCAGGAGGAGCTCAAGACTTTGCTGGAGAAGGAAAAAGAGAAAAAGAAGAAGAAGAGAGCTGGTGTGGCTATCTTAGGCAAAAGATTTGAAGGACAAGCGAGACAAACTTTGGATTTCCCCTCAACATCTGATGAAGGGGTAAGAAAGGGAAAAGAAACTGCAGTGCCCTCTGATTCTAAGGAAGAAGAAGAAGAAGAGGATAATGACTATTCTGAACAGCAGTACCCTCCAGCCGATGACAAATACAAGAACTTGGAAGAACGTCTAGCTGCCATGGAGATAGAGAGAGTGCATGGGCTGGAATTTGAAGAGTTAGGGCTGGTATCTGGAATTGTAATCCCTCCTAAATTTAAAGTACCTCTGTTTTCTAAATACGATGGGGTGTCTTGTCCAAAGATGCACCTACGATCTTATGTCAGGAAAATTCAACCACATTCTTCTGACAAAGACATGTGGGTCCATTTCTTCCAGGACAGTTTATCGGGGACACAACTGGATTGGTTTTACCAGTTGGAGAGGTCTGATGTGCATAATTGGGAGGATTTGGCAGCCGCATTCTATAAATAGTATCAATACAACACCGACTTGGCGCCAAACCGTACTCAGCTACAGAGTATGGCCATGGCTACCAATGAGGGCTTCAAAGACTATGCCCAGAAATGGAGGGACTTAGCTGGAAGGGTGCAACCACGGTTGTCACAAAGAGAGCTAGTATACATGTTCCTGGGTACCCTGTCAGGTCCTTTCTTCAATCACTTTATTGGAAGTTCGTCTGTTGGGTTCACTGAGTTGATTCTAACTGGAGAAAGAGTAGAGGCCGGTATTAAAAGCAGAAAAATTCAAAAATATGCATCTACTTCCGCTGCCATCAAAAAGACTTTTTCAGCGAAGAAGGAAGTATCATCTATCTACTTCCAAAGAGGTCAAGGAAGAGTTGAGCGTCGGCCAACGGTGGGGGCCATAATGATTCAAAAGTCTGCAACTGATCAGCCCAGAAACAATCAACCCAGAACCAACCAAGCAAGGGTGGAAAGGCCTGTACGGCAATTCACCCAGATAAACATGACTCCTGCTTAGGTTCTACCCCATCTCTTGAAGTTAAACCTTTCCAGTCTGAAAGAGACCCCGAAGAATCTGAATACAGCTTCTCCTTACTACCATTAGGATTCCAAGTGTGCTTATCATTCAGGGAGTATAGGGAACGACACCAACAATTGTTGGGCCCTGAAGAATAAAATTCAGGATCTGATAGATGCTAAATAAGTTGAATTTAACGCACCTAAAAAACCCAATGTTATCTCTGCTCCAATGCCAAGGCACGGCCACAATGCCCATGCTGCTGAGGAGGATATATTTGTTGCTACTGTAGATAATTTGATGACTCCACTCCCTATAATAAAGTTAAATTTGTTGAAGGCTGGGGTTTTCCCAGGTTGTGAAGAAGATTGTCACCTTTGTTCATCCTCATTAACCCACTGTCCATTGTTTAAGATAGGCATCCAACGCCTAATTAATGATCAAGAAATCCTATTTGAGAAGTCTCATGTTTTATCAACTCCTATTAACGATGTTTCAATAATAACCATATCCGCCAATCCTTCCAAGGTCCCTAGAAGACCTGTTAGGATTACACCTGCTCTGAAGGCTGCACCTTTGAAGATAACCATGCCCGAGCCAGTCCCGTACAAGTCCGACAAATCAATACCGTGGAACTATGGTGGAGAAATCTACTACCACGGTATTAAACAAATTGAATCAACTGAAGAGAGTTCTGATGAAGAGACTTCTGACATTGGAAACATTGCCGGAACGAGCAAAATCACCCGCAGTGGAAGAATTTTCTCTCTAGAGATTGCCCCTCCAAAGGCAATCTTTGGACCCTCAGCTACTCTTAAGGTTACCCCTGCACCGAAAAACATATATGCGAGAACTCCAATTATTGAAGAAGTTGTAACCCATGTGGTTATCCCCTCTGCTGCTACTGATGTTCGAGGGAAAGGGATCCAAGAAGAGCCCGTCAGGACGAGGGCTCAGCCGTTGATCATCCCTGAAACCTCTCAAAGAGAAATGGAGGAAATTTTGAAAATAATCAAGAAAAGCGATTATGATGTAGTGGAACAACTGGGGCAAACCCCCTCAAAGATCTCCATGTTGGCCCTGTTGCTTTGTTCAGAAGCTCATGCTAAGGCTCTGATAAGATTTTTGAAGACGGCCCACGTGCCACAAGAAACCTCCGCTGATCAGTTCCAGGAATGTGTGGCTAGTTTAACAGCTGACAATGGTCTAGGATTCTTCGATGCAGATTTAACTTCGAAAGGGAGAAAACATAATGATGATTTGCATGTCTCGGTGGAATGCAGAGGGACAACCCTAGCACATGTACTGGTAGACACTGGTTCGTCTTTAAACGTTTTGCCAAAGAAAGCCTTGGATAGACTGGATTGTGAAGGCTTAACCCTGAAACCTAGCAATATCATTGTCAGAGCCTTTGATGGTTCTAAAAGGATGGTCCACGGGGAGGTGGACATCCCGATTAAGGTGGGAACTGAGACCTTCAACTCCACATTCTATGTGATGGACATTCGTCCTTCCTATTCTTTCTTGTTGGGAAGACCCTAGATTTACAATGCTGGAGCCTTCACTTCTACTCTGCATCAAATGCTCAAGTACCCTGTCCAGGGGAAAATCATAACTGTTCATGGCAAAGAGGAATACATGATAAGCCATCTAAATTGTTTCTGCTATGTAGAATTGGATGGTGAATTCATCGAAACCCCTTTCCAGCATTTTGAAGAGGTAGCTCAGGAGATTGTGGCAACCAAAACAGTGGCTTCTGTTCCCATGATTACCAGACCTCCGCCTCGGATGTCATCTCTCAAAGATGCAAAAGCAGTGGTTGAAGATGGAGGAAGCACAATCTGGGGGCAGCTTCCAGACTTTCCTTACAAATCAGATAAATTCAGATTGGGGTTCACTTCTTCTGCTCAAAAGGCTGCACGTCGCGCCTGTGCTGGAGGGCCACCAGTGAAGATCACCCATCATGGAGTCAATGCTTTGGAGGATAGTGAAGAGGAGACCAGCCTGGAAGACTGGATATTCCCTACCGTTGACAGAGGACTGTGCAACTGGGAAGCAAAAGACTTTGTTCTGATTACTTTCATACCGCAGTAATTTATCTTTTCCATTTCTGTTGGATCTGTAATAATTCTCAAACAATTCCTACTTTTTAACCTTGTGTCTTACCCGAGGCACAATGGTCCATTTGTAAGGGTTCTTATTTTTCATCTTCATAGGCCATTTAATGAATCACGGACGTTTTCACATATAAACTTCTGTGTTCATTGTCTTTCCTTTTAAATTTTATTTGTTTAAAGGTGGCTATACCCTTACACACACCCACACTCGCAAATGCAGGTACTCTTCCACTCTGGATCCCATGGGTAACGATACTGCTATAACCTTCAGTGACTCTGAAGATCTGGTCTACCAAGCCGAATACGAAGGTGAGGAAGATTGTGAGGTGCCAGGGGAATTGGCTAGACTTCTACAACAAGAGGAAAGGGCTATTCTGCCTCATGAAGAGCAGTTGGATACAATCAACTTGGGAACTGAGGAAGACAGAAAGGAAATCAGAGTGGGTGCCAACCTAGAGCCGAGTGTCAAGGAGCGCTTAATTCAGCTACTGCATGAGTATGTTGAGATCTTTGCCTGGTCATACGAAGACATGCCAGGACTTGATACAGACATTGTGGTACACCATCTACCTACAAGAGAAGACTGTTCACCAGTGAAACAAAAGGTCCGCCGCATGAGACCTGAAATGTCAAAGAAGATCAAAGCAGAAGTTATGAAGCAGTTCAATGGTGGATTTCTGGCTGTTACTTCCTATCCACAATGGGTTGCTAACATTGTGCCCGTGCCTAAGAAGGACGGAAAAGTGAGAATGTGCATGGATTATAGAGACTTAAATAGGGCCAGCCCTAAAGACGACTTTCCACTTCCACACATCGACATCCTGGTCGACAATACAGCTCAGCACAAATTATTTTCTTTCATGGACAGATTTTTAGGTTACAACCAGATCAAAATGGCACCTGAAGACATGGAGAAAACTACTTTCGTTACACAGTGGGGTGCGTTCTGCTACAAAGTGATGTCATTCGGACTGAAGAATGTCGGGGTAACCTATCAACGCTCCATGGTAGCTTTGTTCCATGATATGATACATCATGAGATAGAGGTCTATGTAGATGACATGATAGCCCGTTCACAAACTGAAGAAGAACACCTTGATCACTTGCAAAAGCTGTTTGTCAGGTTTAAGGAGTACAAACTCAGATTGAATCCTAACAAGTGCACATTCAGAGTCCGATCCGGTAAACTCTTGGGATTCATTATCAGTAACAAAGGCATCGAGGTTGATCCTACCAAAGTTAAAGCTATACAAGAAATGCCCGCTCCTCGCACTGAGAAGGAGGTCAGAGGTTTCTTGGGACGCCTAAACTACATTGCTAGGTTCATTTCTCACCTAACATCTACTTGTGAACCAATCTTCAAGTTGTTGAAGAAAGATCAGGTAGTTAATGGAATGATGACTGTCAATTTGCTTTCGATAAAATCAAGGAGTATTTTCTAGAGCCTCCTATCTTGATGCCACCCGTCGAAGGAAGACCGCTAATCATGTATCTGACCGTCCTAGAGAATTTAATGGGGTGCGTACTAGGGCAACATGACGAGTCTGGCCGAAAAGAGCATGCCATTTATTACCTTAGCAAAAAGTTTACCGACTGTGAAACAAGATATTCATTGCTCGAGAAAACTTGTTGCGCTTTGGTATGGGCTGCTCACCGGCTAAGGCAGTACATGTTAACTCATACCACTTTGCTGATATCTAAGATGGATCTGATCAAATACATCTTTGAGAAGCCTGCTTTGTCTGGAAGGATAGCTAGATGGCAGATGATCCTGACAGAATACGACATACAGTACACGAACCAAAAAACTATAAAGGGGAGTGTGCGAGCTGATCATTTGGCTCATCAAGCTGTCGAAGATTACCAATCCATGAAGGTCGACTTCCCTGACGAAGACATCATGACATTGAACAACATTGAAGATCTCAGACCATATGACAGACCTGAACAAGGATCCCGGTGGACCCTGTACTTTGATGGGGCCTCCAATACACTTGGTGTGATACGGTGGGAGAACTGACTTGAGGTTTTGCGTTTGTTTTCGCAAATGTTTCGGTTTACCAAGAGTCGCCACCGACTTTTTATTTTATCCTAAGGAAAGGTTAAAAAGCATAGGAAAAACCTTTGAGATGTTTTCTTGGGTTCGGGGAGTAGATTATAGAAAGGGAAGGTATTAGCACCCTTTCTATCCATGGTTATCCAAGGGCTCTTAGTTACTTGCTTAGATCACTTGCATTTGCTTTTCAATTGTTTGAAATGGTGCTTTGTGTGTGTGGTTTTGAAAATGTTTTGAAAAAGATGCCTTGTCTAGGCAACCATTGTAACAATTCTTTACTCGAATGTTTTACAAAGGTGTGTGTCTTTTTTAAAAGATGTTTCAATGTTTTTGAAAGTTTGTTTTGAAGTTGTGTTGTGATGTGTGTTTTGAAAAATGTCAAGGATTGTTTTGCAAGATTGATCAAGTAACCAAGAGCTATCTACCCTAAATTTCTCAAAGATCTTTCTCATGTTTTAACCCTTTTAACAGTGTTGTTTCACCATTGTGTTTGGTGAACAACCTTGTGTTAGGATGTTAACGGGACAGGCGCGGGTCATCGTTTTAGACCATAGAGGCAATAGTGTCAAGTATCTTTGGCATTTTTCTTAAGGGACTTGATCATTTTTTTGCTAAGGCAACTTGATAGCATCATCGAGGGACTATGATCATTTGATTTTTTTTTTTTGCCAAAGACACTTAACATGCAACTATGGCCCATTTTTGAAGGCAACAAGTGGATTGAAACCCTAGGGGTGCAAGTGTGCATTGTGTTTTGATTTTCATGCATGTTTATCTTTGAATTAGGTCAAGCTATTTGTTGATTTTATTTGCATACAAACCCTAGGTCTATCATGGCATAATTGAAAGCTTTTAAATGCGGAAATTTAAATGCTAAGCTTATTACAACAATGATTATGGGAATGGGGGTACAAGTTTGAATTTGGGGATATTTGACAAGAAATTAAATTCTAAGCTTATTACACCCATATTGAATATACAAAACCAATATCTAATACTTAAATAAATACAAACAAACAAATATCAAATAAAAATGCATTATGCTAAAAAAGGGGATTTTTTATGTATCTAAAAGTATCTTTTAATGTGAAATATAAACAAGATAAAAAAGTCAATTTTGTTTATTTTTATTGTTTTAGGGTTAAACCCTAATTTTTTGAATAAACATTATTATTTATTGATTATATACAAAACAAATTATATTATGCACAAAATAAAAAGTATATGGTTAAAAAGGTGTTTTTGATGTCATATATTAATAAAATAAAAATGTATTATTTTCATATTTTTGTCCTAAATATTTAATAAAATATGTATAAGTATATATATATATATATATATATATATATATATATATATATATATATATATATATATATATATATATATATATATATATATATATATATATATATATATATATATATATATATATATATATATATATATATACAAAAAATAAAATATTAATTATTTACAAAAATGCATTTTTAAGAGAATGTTTTCAAAATGTAAATAAAAAATAATAACTAAAAAATATATATTTGTATTATTTTCTAGTGTTTTGAATCAAAAGGAAATATATTTATTTACATGTATATGCTAAATAAAACAAATAAATGCCAAATAAATGCAAAAATGTATGGAAATGAGTATCAGAAAGGTGTCCATGTTTGGAATATCTCTGTACTGGGGATCTTGAATAAGAAATGGATTGACATCCGTGTTTGAAGAATCCGTAAACTGTTTTCAAAAGTTGAATCCGAACAAGTGATAGATTAACATCCGTATCTGGAGAATCCGTGAACTGTTTTCAGAAGTCTTGGATCTGAACAAGCGATAGGTTAACATCCGTGTCTGGAGAACCCGTAAACTGTTTTCAGAGGTCTTGAAGTTGAATAAGCAATAGATCAGCATCCATGTTGGGAAGCGTCCGTAAACTGTTTTCAAAAGTTGAGTCTGAACAAGCGATAGATTAACATCCGTGTTTGGAGAATCCGTAAACTGTTTTCAGAAATCTTGGGTCTGAACAAGTGATAGGTTAACATCCGTGTCTGGAGAACCCGTAAACTGTTTTCAGAGGTCTTGAAGTTGAATAAGCAATAGATCAACATCCATGTTGGGAAGCGTCCATAAACTGTTTTCAAAAGTTGAGTCTGAACAAGCGATAGATTAACATCCGTGTTTGGAGAATCCGTAAACTATTTTCAGAAATGTTGGGTCTGAACAAGCGATAGGTTAACATCCGTGTCTGGAGAACCCGTAAACTGTTTTCAGAGGTCTTGAAGTTGAATAAGCTATAGATCAGCATCCATGTTGGGAAGCGTCCGTAAACTGTTTTCAGTAGTTGAATCTAAACAAGCAATAGATTAACATCCGTGTTTGGAGAATCCGTAAACTATTTTCAGAAATCTTGGGTCTGAACAAGCGATAGGTTAACATCCGTGTCTGGAGAACCCGTAAACTGTTTTCAGAGGTCTTGAATATGAACAAGCGATAGGTTAACATCCGTGTCTAGAGAACCCGTAAACTGTTTTCAGAAATCTTAGATTAATAATTTTATCCTGAAAAGGGTAAAATATTAGCTGAAACACAAAGTCATGTTTGCATGAAATGTATGATGCAATATGTGTATATCAATGTTCATGATATGAATGTAATGAATGCGCCTGTAAGCTGACGACTTGTCTTGTTGCGGATAGAGGAATCCTGGATTGCCGGAGATAATAGAATCTTGACTGTTGCCAGGGAAAGTGAATCCTTGCTGCTGCAGGGGAGTGTAAGAATCTTTGATTGCTGAAGATGAGACATCCTTGTTGATTGTTGACTGCTTGGGGAACAAGATCTTCAATTGTTGAGGGATCTTAGGACCACTGCTGGGGATTGGAACTCCTTGGTGACTTGTAGGGAATGAAAATTCTGATGATCTCTACTGGGGAGTCCGGAACCTGGTAGGCTTAAGTTGGAGAAGTAAAATTGAGAATCTTCAATCTGATGGGAAGTATCTTTATGGGGAGAAGGTTCACTAGTCTAGTTCCACTGGGGATTGATAGTTGTAAGTTTTAGCTCCGCTGGGGATTGATAGTTTTGACTTCAACTGGGGATAGGATTTTCAGATTTTTAAGGCTCCACTGGGGATACTGAAACTTAACTCTGAGGGGAATTAAGTTCTGGAAGGCTCTCTTAGCTGGGGAAATTAGTTTTGAGAAAGCTTTTGTTCTGCTGAGGATCCTGAAGTTTAACTCTGTTTAGGGAATTAAGTTCTGGATTTTAACCTTGTTGAGGAATTTGGAGTTTAATTCTGTTGGGGATTTCTTCTGAATGGGCATCAAGACATCTATCTGTACCTTCAACCTATCAGCAGTCATCTTTCTTGATTTGTAAAAAAATGATTATGTTCAAATGCATATTCCTATTTAACAAAACATTGGACGTTTCTCAAATAAAACATAAGTGTAAAAAAGGAAAAGGAAGACAAAGCAAATTTTTGTATTGGGAAAAGTATTTGTATTAACTTTTTATGAGTATCTTTGTACAAAGGAGACAGGCATCCTAGTAAGAGGATGTTGTCATAAAAAATTGAAAATTTTATACAAAAGAAAGATGGCTATGTGTAACAATTCCATGGGATTCCCATTCTGCTATAGCCTTCACAACTCTGAATATCTTGCCCATCCAATGCTTCATCCATCGATGATTGGATTGATCAGAAGTTCGGAGCTTGTTGATGAAGAGATTGTTCTTTAAAATGATCGGACGAGACATAGTCATACGCTTTAATTCCCTAACTTTTGCCTGGATCGCCCTTTCGGGTTTTCAATCCACCGGGAAACCCCTTTTTGCCCAAGCCGCCCTTTCGGGTTTTCGACTTGCCGGGTGTATAGATTTTTTTTGTTTTATCCCTAATTTTTGCCTGAACCGCCCTTTCGGGTTTTCGGTTCACCGGGATGCCCAATTTTGCCCAAGTCGCCCTTTCGGGTTTTTGACTTGTCGGGTGATTTTATGCGTAGTATCTTTTGACTATGTCTGCGTTCGCAGGGTGCGGCAAATCGTCGCCGTCCATGATGGTCATAATCATTGCACCACCAGAAAAGATGCTCTTGATTACAAATGGTCCTTCGTAAGTAAGAGTCCATTTGCCCCTGGGATCACTTTGCGGCAAGATAATCCGCTTGATTACGAGATCTCCGACTTGATATACTTGACGTCTGACTTTCTTGTTGAAAGCCTTGATCATCCGTTTTTGGTACGTCTGACCATGGCAAACAGCAGTGAGTCACTTCTCATCTATCAAATTGAGTTGATCAAGTCGGGTCTGAATCCAATCGTCTTCACTCAAACCGGAGTCCTTCATAATCCTTAAAGAAGGAATCTGAACTTCCATGGGTAGGACAGCTTCCATGCCATATACCAAAGAAAATGGGGTTGCCCCTGTTGAAGTACGTGTCGTGGTACGGTATCCATGCAGAGCAAATGGTAACATCTCATGCCAGTCCTTATAGGTCACTATCATTTTCTGAATGATCTTCTTGATGTTTTTGTTCGCAGCTTCAACAACACCGTTCATCTTCGGCCGATAGGGAGATGAATTGTGATGATAAATCTTGAACTGTTCGCATAGAGCGGTGATCATAGTATTGTTCAGATTAGTTCCGTTGTCCGTGATGATCCTGTCGGGGACACCATACCAGCATATGAGGTTTTGCTTTATGAAGCGGGCAACCACATTTTTTGTAACGGGGGCAAAAGAAGCTGCTTCGACCCACTTGGTGAAATAGTCAATAGTGACCAGGATGAAGCGATGTCCATTGGATGCAGTGGGCTTGATCTCTCCAATCATGTCAATGCCCCATATTGCGAATGGCCAAGGAGCTGTCAGAACGTTGAGAGGAACAGGAGGAATATGAATCTTGTCAGCGTAGACTTGACATTTGTGGCAAGTACGGGAATGTTGATGGCAGTCAGCTTCCATGGTAGACCAGTAATAGCCTGCCCTTAGAATCTTCTTAGCCATCATATGTCCACTCAAGTGGGTGCCAAATGTGCCGCTGTGTATCTCAGTCATGATCAGCTTTGCTTCAGCTTTGTCTACACATCGGAGTAAAACACAATCATGGCTGCGTTTATAGAGGATGTCGTTGCTTAGGAAGAACTTGGCAGCAAATCTCCTTAGGAACTTCTTGTCATTTACGGAAGCTCCTTCGGGATATTCTCTAGTCTGGAGATACCTTTTGATTTCGTGAAACCAGGGTTGTTCCACTACTTCTTCGGTATTAATCTCATGATAATGCGCAGGTTCATCCATTCGCTCGATGGTGATTTGGGGAGCCTCGTTATCCCAATTGAGTTTAAACATGGAGGACATTGTTGCCAGATCATCTGCAAGCTGATTTTCTTCTCGCGGGAAGTGCTCGAAGGTGATCTGCTCGAAATGAGGCAGCAATGTCAAAACATGTTCTTTGTATGGGATAAGATTAGGATGTTTGGTGTCCCACCCTCCTTTGATTTGACTGATAACCAAAGCCGAGTCCCCAAATACGACCAAAGATTTGATCCCCAAGTCTATAGCAGCCTTGAGACCAAAGATGCAAGCTTCATATTCGGCCATGTTGTTGGTACAGCTGAAACAAAGTCGGGCCGTGAAAGGTGTATGGCAACCTTCCGGGGAAATGAGTACCGCACCGATACCGTTTCCAAGTACATTTGAAGCACCATCAAAGTACAGGGTCCATCGGGATCCATTTTCAGGTCCATCATACGGTCTGTTACCTTCAATGTTGTCCAAAGTCATGATGTCCTCGTCCGGGAAGTCGAATCTCATGGATTGATAATCTTCGATAGCTTGATGAGCTAGATGGTCAGCTAGTACACTCCCTTTTATAGCTTTTTGGGTAGTATACTAGATGTCATACTCAGTCAGGATCATTTTCCATCTAGCGATTCTTCCAGATAAAGCAGGCTTCTCGAAGATTTACTTGATAGGATCCATTTTGGAAATCAACAGAGTGGTATGAGTCAACATATACTGTCTTAGTCGGCGAGCAGCCCATACCAAAGCGCATCAAGTGTTCTCGAGCAGTGAGTAGCGAGTCTCACATTCAGTAAACTTTTTGCTAAGGTGATAAATGGCATGCTCTTTTCGACCAGACTCGTCATGTTGGCCCAGCACGCACCCTATTGAGTTGTCCAAAACAGTCAGATACATGATCAGCGGCCTTCCTTTAACGGGTGGCATCAGAATAGGAGGTTCTAGCAAATACTCCTTGATCTTATCAAAAGCAGCTTGGCAATCGTCGTTCCATTCGACTACCTGATCTTTCTTCAATAGTTTGAAAATTGGCTCACAGGTAGACGTCAGATGAGAGATGAGTCTGGCAATATAGTTCAAGCGCCCCAAGAACCCTCTAACCTCCTTTTCAGTACGGGGGGTAGGCATTTCTTGTATAGCCTTTAGTTTTGCTGGATTGACCTCAATGCCTTTGTTGCTGACAATAAATCCTAGAAGTTACCAGACCTAACTCCAAAAGTGCACTTACTTGGATTCAGCCTGAGTTTGTACTCCTTCAACCTGGAAAACAGCTTTTGCAAATGTTTAAGGTGTTCCTCCTCTGTTTATGATCGAGCTATCATGTCGTCTATGTAAACTTCGATATCATGATGTATCATATCATGAAACAAAGCTACCATGGCGCGTTGATAAGTTGCCCCTGCATTCTTCAGTCCGAACGGCATCACCTTGTAGCAGAAGGTACCCCATTGTGTAACAAAGGTTGTTTTCTCCATGTCCTCGGGGGCCATTTTGATCTGGTTGTATCCCGAGAATCCGTCCATGAAGGAAAACACCTTGTGCTGAGCCGTGTTGTCAATCAAAATGACGATATGTGGTAGCGGAAAATCATCTTTAGGGCTGGCCCTGTTCAAATCCCGGTAGTCCACACACATTCTGACTTTGCCGTCTTTTTTAGGTACTGGCACGATATTAGCAACCCATTGTGGATAGGATGTGACAGCCAGAAAACCAGCGTTGAATTGCTTCATTACTTCAGCTTTAATCTTCTCATACATGTCGGGCCTCATTCGGCGGACTTTTTGCTTGATCGGTGGACAATCTTCTCTTGTAGGGAGACGATGTACCACGATGTCTGTATCTAACCCTGGCATGTATTCATAAGACCAGGCGAAGATTTCAACGTATTCATTTAACAGTTGTATTAAGCGCTCCTTGACACTTGGTTCCAGATTGACACCCACTTGTACTTCTTTCCTGTCTTCCTCTGTTCCTAAGTTGACAGTTTCCAACAACTCTTCGTGAGGCAAGATGGCCCTCTCTTCTTGTTGTAGAAGTCTGGCTAGCTCTCCCGGTACTTCACAATCTTCGTCATCTTCGTATTTAGCCTGATTGACCAAATCTTCAGAGTTATTGAAGGATACAGCAGAATAGTCACCCATGGAATTCGGAGTGGATGGGTACCTGCATTTGTGAGTGTGGGTGTGTGTAAGGGATAGCCATCCTTAAACAAACAAAAATGCAAAAGGAAAGAAAATGAACACAGCAGTTTATAAATGAAAAACGTCCAATGAATCATTAAACATGGCATATGATTATGAAGAGAATCAAAACCCTTACAAATGGACCTACATGCCCCGGGAAAGGCATGAGGTGAAAAATAGTGTGCAGATTGTTTTAGTAATTATTACAGACCAACAGGAAACGTTCGAAAGATAAATTACTGATTGATGAAAGTAATGGGAACAAAGTCTTTCGCCTCCCAGTTGTGCAGTCCCCCTTCAATGGTTGGGAAGATCCAATCTTCAATGTTACCCTCTTCGTCTTCGTCTTCCAAAGCATTGATTCCCTAAGGAGAAATCTTGATGGGTGTCCTTTCAATTTTTGAGTGACGCATAGCTTTTTGCCCCGCAGCGGTAAATCCTAACCCAAACTTGTCTGTCTTGTGAGGAAAGTCAGGTAACTGGCCCTATGTTGAGCTCTTCCCCTCCTTTATTGCAGCCTTTGCGTCTTTCAGAGATGCCATCCTGGCCACCTGCTTGGGTACCTCAGCCACTGCCTTTGCTACTGCAACCTCGAGAGCAATTTCCTCGAAGTGTTGGAACAGCGTTTCGATGAATTCGCCCTCCACTTCCACATACCTAAAGGAGTTCAGATGACTTATCATGTACTCCTCTTCACCGTGTACAGTTATGATTTTACCCTTAACATGGTATTTCAGCATCTGATGTAGAGAAGAGGTGACTGCCCCAGCATTATGTATCCACGGTCTTCCTAGCAAGCAAGAGTATGATGGGCAGATGTCCATCACATAGAATGTGGAGTGCAATACTTCAGTGCCTACCTTGATGGGAATGTTGACCTCCCCATGCACCATTCTTTTAGACCCGTCAAAGGCCCTGACAATGATATTACTTGGTTTCAGCTCCAAGCCTTCACAATCTAATCGGTCCAGAGATTTCTTAGGCAGCACGTTTAGAGAAGAACCAGTATCGACCAATACATGGGAGAGAGTAGTCCCTCGGCATTCAACTGACACATGCAATGCGTCATTGTGCTTTCTTCCCTTCGGAGTCAGGTCAGCATCAGAGAAACCCAGGCCGTTGTCGGCGGTAAGGCTGGCTACACAATCCTGGAATTGATCGGCTGAGGTTTCTTGGGGCACATGGGTTGTCTTCAAAAACCTTATCAAGGCCTTGGCATGAGCCTCCGAACAAAGCAGCAAAGCTAACATGGAGATCTTCGAGGGGGTTTTCCCCAGTTGCTCCACCACATCATAATCACTCTTCTTAATTATTCTCAGAATCTCCTCCATTTCTTTCTTAGAGGTTTCGGGGATGACCAATGGTTGAGCCCTCGTCCTGACGAGCTCTTCTTGGATCCCTTTTCCCTTATCAGCAGAAGTAGGAGGGACAACCACAGGAGTAACAGCTTCTTCAATCAACGGAGTTCTTGCAGATAGTTTAACCGGTGCAGGGGTAACCTTGGGAGCAGCTGAGGGTCCAAAGATTGCCTTTGGAGGGGCAATCTCTGGAGAGAAAATTCTCCCACTTCGGGTAATTTTGCTCGTACCGGTAATGTTTCCAATGTCGGCAGTTTCTTCGTCAGAGCTCTCTTCAGTTATCTCAATTTGTTTAACACCGTGGTAGTAGATTTCTCCACCATAATTCCACGGTATCGATTTGTCAGATTTGTAGGGGACGGGCCCAGGCATGGTTATCTTCAAGGGAATAATCTTCGTAGCGGATGTAATCTTAACAGGCCTTTTGGGGACCTTGGAAAGATTGGTGGAAATGGTGATTATTGACACATCATTGATAAGGGTTGGAGTAACGGGAGTCTTTAAGAAAAGAATTTGTTGGTTGTCCATTAGGCGTTGGATGCCTATCTTCAGCAATGGACAGTCGATTGGTAGGGAGGAACAAAAGTAGCAATCTTCTTTACATCCTGGGAAAATCCCAGCCTTCAACAGATTCAACTTGATTGTTAGTAGTGGAGTTACCAGGTCATCAACAGCAGCAACATACAGATCTTCTTCAATAGCATGGATATTGCGACCATGCTTTGGCATCGGAGCGGAGATCACATTTGGCTTCTTCGGGACGTCGAACTCAACCTCTTTAGCATCTATTAAATCTTGAACTTTATGCTTAAGCGCCCAGCAATCGTTGGTGTCATGCCTGGCGCTGTCAGAATGATAGGCACATTTAGCATTGGGATGATAATATGGGGAAGTTGTATTCACATTTTTTGGTGCCTCTTTGATACTGGTGAGATTCAGCTTCAACAAATGGGGAAGAACTTGTGCGGGCATCATGTTGATACGGGTGAACTGACGTTGTGGCTGTTCTCCCCATTGCTGTTTAGGTCTGGACTGATTGTTACGAGGCTGATCATTTGATGAATTTTGAATCATCACAGCCCCTACAGTCGGCCGGCGCTCAGTTCTTCCCGATCCTTTTTGAGAGTACACAACAGTTGCTTCCTTCTTGGCCGGGAATGGTTTCTTAACAGTTGTGGAGGCAGAGGCGTCCCTTTGAATCTTCCCACTCTTAATACCAGCTTCCACCCGTTTGCCAGTCACAATCAGTTCAGTAAACCCTACGAAAGAGCTCTCGATCACATGGTTGAAGAAAGGGCCAGATAGGTTCCCCAAGAACATATCAACTAGCTCCCTATCTGAAATCGGTGGTTGTACTCTTCTGGCCAAGTCACGCCATTTCTGGGTGTATTCTTTGAATCCCTCATTTGAGGCCATCCCCATACTTTGTAACTGAGTATGGGTCGGCGCCAAGTCAGCGTTATATTGATATTGGCGATAAAAGGCAGCTGCCAAATCCTCCCAACTATGCACGTCTGACCTCTCAAGTTGGTAAAACCAATCAAGCTGTGTACCAGACAGGCTGTCCTGGAAGAAGTGTACCCAAAGATTTCTATCGGATGAATGAGGTTGAATTCTTCTAAGATACGACCTTAGGTGCATCTTCGGGCAAGACAGACCGTCGTATTTTTCAAAAGTTGGCACTTTAAACTTTGGAGGGATCACAATCCCAGCAATCAATCCCAATTCTTCAAAATCTAGCCCGGGAACCCTTTGCAGCTCCATAGCTTCCAGTCTATCCTCCAGGTTTTTGTATTTGTCGTCCGCTGGCGGGTATTGCTGCTCTGAGTAGTCTTCATCTTCCTCAACCTCTTCCTCTTCAGCCTCGGATTCATAAGGTAATGCAGCCCTTTTTCCTTTACTGGTCCCCTCATCAGATGTGGAGGGGAATTCAAGAACTCTCTTAGCTTCATTCTCAAATCTTCTTCCCAGTGTAGCTACCCCAACTCTTTTCTTCTTCTTTTTTCCTTTTTCTAGTTCTTTATTCCATAACAGTGCTTTAAGATCCTCCTGACCCTTTGCCAAGGTCATAAGGAGCTGTTGAAACTGCGAGTTTTGTGACTGCAGATCTTTGCCTGTTTGTTCAAGATCCATCTTACTGAAATAAACAGCAGAAAGATAAGGAAACCTGGTGTGAAGACCTGTTTATGCATATGATGAATGATATGTTTATCCATGTAATGCATTCAAGGATTTAGAAATTCAAAGTTGTTGCAAACAAAAAGAACACACGTCATATTAATAAGAAGAAATTTTGTCAGTACATAAATGCCCCATGTGCCAAATATTACAAAAACTTCTAAAGGTAAAAAGACGTTGCGCATCCTCTTTGGTGCGATGTAAGTGTTGAGGGTCTCCTCCTCGTGAAGTCGGCGGGTAAACTCCAAAACCTTCTTCTCACTGGCGTAGAAGCTGGCTTCAAAAGTATTCCGTTCTTCCTTGAGTTGGATCCAACTCTTCTGCATTTCCTCCCATGATGTTGGCATGTCAGGATGTAGGATGGCGTATGGAACCTCTCCTTCCTTAACAGGCTCTTTAATCAAAGGGAGAATGTGAGGGTAAGGCATCATAAGACTCTGGGCTCAGATTTGTACCCACTTGAGGTAAGGCTCAAGAGGGATGGAGTTCTTGTGCCCCAGTGTCTTGCTATCTACCTTGTTAGGCATTCTCCAAGCTCTGATGAATCTTTGGCGAAGTCCTTGTGCATCATTGTCGAAGTCAAAAACTAGGTCAGGAATCAGCATGTCATGAGGGTCGTCCCTCCGTGCATATACAAATTGTCTCAAAGCTAGACAAGGGTTGTCGGTAATTCCTCCCCTAATGCCAAGTAATGGAACATTAGGGAACTCACCACAATGATCGACTATGATGACATTTTCTCTGGACCAAGAACACCAATGTACATCAGAATGTGTGAGGGTCATCAATCATTGTGACCACCTTAAGCCTTGTTCATTCTTCAAAACTGATTATGGAAGGTGAGAAATAAACCACCTTGCAAGGAGAGGAGTACCTTGCAAGGAGAGGAGTACAGCACATGAGAACACCTCTCTTCCTCATTGTTCGTGTGTAAAATGAGTGGAGGATGTCCCCAAGTAATGTTGGTATGGGATTCCTGGATATGAAGATCTTGACAGCATTCACGTCTATAAGTTGGTCAGGATTTGGGAACAAGACCAACCCATAAATGAGGAGTGCCACAATTTCTTCAAAGGCTTGTAGATCCAAATAATTCCAACACTCTTGTGCTTTCTCAAACAAGAACTTTGCTAAGAAGCCCTTGACACCACTTCTAGTTTCCCAATGCCCCTTGATGTCAGATGGTTGCAAGTGTAGTGCTTGAGCAACATCTTCAGGTTTTGGTTCTTTTTCTGTACCGTTGTAGGGTAGTTGATTAAGAATAGGAATTCTCAGGAGTTGAGAAAATTCCTCCAAAGTAGGCACCAATTGGTAGTCGGGAAAGGTGAAATAGCGATGAAGGGGGTCAAAGAACTGGAACAACACTTTCACTGTGTCTTCTTCAATGCTGGTGTTGACTAGGCTGAGCAGTCTACCATGTCTTTCACTGAAGAGAGAGCTTTCTGGAATTTTGGATGTAAGCTCCTTGAGTTGAGGAGAGATTCTCACAAGGTTGACTTGGATAGTTTTCCTGCGAAGAATTTCCATGACCTACAAAACAAGAACAAAGATGAAGATCCAAACCCTTGAAATGGTTAGTGGATGCATATGATGTTTTATGATGTTCATGATGTATGCACAAACATATGTACAAGCAAGTCACACAAAACCCTAGTTTCAGGCTTGCATGGGGTTCCATAGGTAAGTACTCTCTTGAGTTTAGTTGGCTTAAAACCTGTCCTAAAAAGTAACCGGGTTCTAAGGAGCTCAATATCATTGGATTTTTTTCCATGTTCATTGTTTTGGTTTAGCCACTTAACTAGCGACCAAAATATTCCAAGAAAACAAACCTCAATGAGTGTAGTATCGAGTATCTACCAACATCAGACTGCACCAAAGCCGGTCATCTCACTACCCCTAATAAAAGGCCAAGATGGTCAAGTAAGATTCTAGGTCATTAGTGCTTAGTGACATCACTCAGCGGCCCCGTACTCTCCTTGATTGAACTCAAGGGTTACCGGTACTCACAAATATATCGCACTAATATAGCTATTGCTTCGACCGTGTCGGTATACCCTGCACAGTTTCCACAACGTATTGCTATCTATGAATGTTTCCCAAATCCGGGTGTAGGATTTCAAGCCCAAACAAGAGAACCAAAAGGTAAAGCAATCAAAGCAAACAATTAGTCATGCAAAAGGGTGATCTAGGCCCTAAGGTTACTCCACTTTTAATTTCAAGTCCACAGCAGAGTCTCCAGTTCTGTGATACGGTGGGAGAACTGACTTGAGGTTTTGCGTTTGTTTTCACAAATGTTTCGGTTTAGCAAGAGTCGTCACCGACTTTTTATTTTATCCTAAGGAAAGGTTAAAAAGAACAGGAAATACCTTTGAGATGTTTTCTTGGGTTCGGGGAGTAGATTATAGAAAGGGAAGGTATTAGTACCCTTTCTATCCTTGGTTATCCACGGGCTCTTAGTTACTTGCGTAGATCACTTGCCTTTGCTTTTCAATTGTTTGAAATGGTGCTTTGTGTGTGTGGTTTTGAAAATGTTTTGAAAAAGATGCCTTGTCTAGGCAACCATTGTAACAATTCTTTACTCGAATGTTTTACAAAGGTGTGTGTCTTTTTGAAAAGATGTTTCAATGTTTTTGAAAGTTTGTTTTGAAGTTGTGTTGTGATGTGTGTTTTGAAAAATGGCAAGGATTGTTTTGCAAGATTGATCAAGTAACCAAGAGCTATCTATCCTAAATTTCTCAAATATCTTTCTCATGTTTTAACCCTTTTAACAGTGTTGTTTCACCATTGTGTTTGGTGAACAACCTTGTGTTAGGATGTTAATGGGATGGGCGCGGGTCATCGTTTTAGACCATAGAGGCAATAGTGTCAAGTATCTTTGGCATTTTTCTTAAGGGACTTGATCATTTTTTTGCTAAGGCAACTTGATAGCGTCATCGAGGGACTATGATCATTTAATTTGTTTTTGTTTTGCCAAAGACACTTAACATGCAACTATGGCCCATTTTTGAAGGCAACAAGTGGATTGAAACCCTAGGGGTGCAAGTGTGCATTGTGTTTTGATTTTCATGCATGTTTATCTTTGAATTAGGTCAAGCTATTTGTTGATTTTATTTGCATACAAACCCTAGGTCTATCATGGCATAATTGAAAGCTTTTAAATGTGGAAATTTAAATGCTAATCTTATTACAACAATGATTATGGGGATGGGGGTACAAGTTTGAATTTGGGGATATTTGACAAGAAATTAAATTCTAAGCTTATTACACCCATATTGAATATACAAGACAAATATCTAATACTTAAATAAATACAAACAAACAAATATCAAATAAAAATGCATTATGCTAAAAAAGGGGATTTTTTATGTATGTAAAAGTATCTTTTAATGTGAAATATAAACAAGATAAAAAAAGTCAATTTTGGTTATTTTTATTGTTTTAGGGTTAAACGATAATTTTTTGAATAAACATTATTATTTATTGATTATATACAAAACAATTTATATTATGCACAAAATAAAAAGTATATGGTTAAAAAGGTGTTTTTGATGTCATATATTAATAAAAATAAAAATGTATTATTTTCATATTTTTGTCCTAAATATTTATAAAATATTTATAAGTATATATATATATATATATATATATATATATATATATATATATATATATATATATATATATATATATATATATATATATATATATATATATATATATATATATATATATATATATATATATATATATATATATATATATATATATATATATATATATATATATATATATATATATATATATATATATATATATATATATATATATATATATATATATATATATATATATATATATATATATATATATATATATATATATATATATATATATATATATATATATATATATATATATATATATATATATATATATATATATATATATATATATATATATATATATATATATATATATATATATATATATATATATATATATATATATATATTAAATATGCTAAGTATATACAAAAAATAAAATATTAATTATTTACAAAAATGCATTTTTAAGAGAATGTTTTCAAAATGTAAATAAAAAATAATAACTAAAAAATATATATTTGTATTATTTTCTAGTGTTTTGAATAAAAAGAAAAATATATTTATTTACATGTATATGCTAAATAAAACAAATAAATGCAAAAATGTATGGAAAAATATTTTTTATATTTTTTATATTTGAGCAAAAAATATTAAGTCAGAATCAAAAAGAAAAAGTCAAAAATGATAAAAATTTCACACAATGGGCCAGGGGGGTGTAAATTGGAAAAGGAGCTGTAAACAGCAAGCTGACTCAGGCCGAGCCCAAGCCAGCTTTGTCTTCAACCTCCAGCAACGTTCAAACAGAAAACGCGCGCGCCTCCTATTCAATCATCATCTCCTGATTCTTTGACTTTTAACAAAAACTCATAACACCAATAATGTAGAGCATCAAAAGACGAATTCAAACATATAAAATACTTGACCTAACTCTAAGAAACCAGGGAGAATTTCTTCACCCCCAATTTCTGACCTAATTTTTCTTCAATGTTCATGGCTAAAATTCTCACAGCATGCTTAATATAAATGAAAAGTAAATACATGGATGGCTTCAGGGCTATGAGTAGAACATGTTTCATTCACAAACCTAAGCTTAATCATGTCTGGATAGAGAGATAGAAGTCCATGGTTTTACCTGTTTCAGCTTGAGTCGTGTACAGCAATGTGGCCAACTTCAATGGAGTTTGAGCTTTTGTACAGCTTGCCTGAAGTCCAAGGATTCTTCCCAAGTACCTACCTTGCTTTGAAACTCTCTGAATCGTGCTATGGAAGTTCACCTGCAAAACTGAAAAGTGAAAATGGCAACAGAGGTTAGGGATGTTACAGTTTGTATTTAGGGCTTGGGATAGTTTGTGTGGATGATATGGAATGTGTTTGGACAGGCTTGAGCAAAAACGCACGAGTGGATATGGTTATGGAGGTCAAGTTGCAGAACTTGCCCTATTTTGCAACAAAACAGGGATTCTGAGTATGAGCAGGTCTTAGGGATGGATGAGTCGTGCCTTAGGTCTGTTTTTGTGTATGGAAGAGGTGTACAAAGTTTGTTTTGGTTGGTGTTTACAGGAATGAGAGATTGGCTTCAGTTTGCAAGCTTTCTTCCAATGTAAGCAAAGAAATGTCAAGTTGTGATATAGGCATGTACCAAGCTCTCAAGCATGCTGCAGCACTTTCTCTTGATCAGTGGGATATGTGTACAAACTCTTGCCTCAAAGATCTGGCCCATGCCTCCAAGATTTGGTATTTGACATAAAGCACCACTTTTCAAAAATGGCAAGTTTGCTTTTTCCATTTAAGGATTAATTCTATGTGTAATGACCAAATGCACAAAACAATGCTTGAACACAATGGTTAGGCATTTAATTATGGAGTGCAAACTGGGTTTAGAGGCCTGTAAACTATCACAAACCCTGCTGACTTGAAATGCAAATTTATGAGCAAGCTTTGGCCATGAACAAAAGTGAGTTTTGGCCAACTTTGCAATTTCGAATCTCTCTAACCACAAGGGTGTTTGATGAGTTATTGGACAATTTGGAAAGCTTGGAATGTGTACTACAATCCATCTTTGTAATGCAAATTTAAACTCTAAGTGGAACCATGTGAAAAATGGCCAAGAAGTTGGACAAAAATCCTGCCTAGAATAGGTCAAAATTTCTCTAAGTTAAAAATGTTTTGCAACCTTGTTCCAAAAATCATAACTTGAGATAAAAGCTTCCTTTGAGAAAACTTTGTGAATCAAAGTTGTAGATTTTGCAATGGACTACAACTTTCACGTTTCAAGTTTTGTTTGAATCCATTTGTATCTTGATGAAAAAATGGGACAAATTTAGGAAAAAATAAGGAAATTTCATAACTTAGAAAATTTCTAAGTTATGAAATTTCTTCATTTTAAACCCTAATTTGTCATTTTGGATTTCTTGATGAACAAGTTTCATAATTTGACATGTCTTGATGAAAAATGAATCTTGGCACTTGATTTTGACCAAAAAGTCAAAGTTTGACTTTTCAGTATACAGTCAAATTTTGATCAGTTGACTGGAAAATTCATCTGTCAATCCTGTGCATTTGAGATCTTTTGAACTTGTTGAATGGGTCAAGACAATGCCATTGAGCCCTTGAGTCCATATGTGAGCTTGGTTTTCCATTGGTTAGGTCAAACAGTCAAAAATTGCCTTTGTGCACTCAAAACCCTAAAAATGACCATTTTGCCCTTTTGGTGATCTGATCAAATTTCTTGTGGAATTGTGATCCAAACTTGACCAAATGGTTCATATGAGTTCATGATGTTGATGTGGGTCAATAATCATGAGGTTTGACTGTCAATTGGCCACAGTTGACTTTTTCCCCAATACAGCTGATTTCTAGGTCAACTGTCCAATTGACTGGGCAAAGATTGGAATCAAGGCTTGAAACTTGGTATGGATAAACTTGTAAGTCCAACATGAAGCATGAAAGTCACTTTGGGTATTTTAGGTCAAAAAATCTTTGTGCAAACTCAAACCCTAAATTGGGTCAACAATGCAAGAAGGGGTCTTGAGCAGAGCAAACCCTAACTTGATCTTGAGCTCCAAGAGTCTTGTGGTGAGAAAATGTTGATGAAAAGGGAGGGAAAATTTTGGGGTACAACACTTGGCAACGGTATCGGCGCGGTACTCATCTCTCCAGAAGGTTTCCATACTCCTTTCATCGCCAGACTTTGCTTTAATTGTACCAACAACATGGTCGAGTATGAAGCTTGTATCTTTGGTCTTAAGGCTGCTATAAACTTGGGAATTAAATCTTTGGTTGTGTTTGGAGACTCAGCTTTGGTCATCAGTCAGATCAAAGGAGAGTGGGACACTAAACATCCCAACCTCATCCCTTACAAAGAACATGTCTTGACATTGTTATCACATTTCGAGCAGATTACCTTCGAGCACCATTAAACGGATGGACGAACCCGCACACTGTCACGAGATTAATACCGAAGAAGTAGTGGACCGACCTTGGTTTCACGAAGTCAAAAGGTATCTCGAGGCTCAAGAATATCCTGAAGGAGCTTCAGTCAATGATAAAAAGTTCTTAAGAAGATTCTCAGCTAAGTTCTTCCTGAGCAATGGTATCCTATACAAGCGCAATCATGATTGCATTCTGCTCTATTGTATGGACAAGATCGAAGCTGAACAGATCATGGCTGAACTGCACAATGGTACCTTTGGCACTCACTCTAGCGGGAATACGATGGCTAAGAAGATCCTACGGGAAGGCTATTACTGGTCTACCATGGAAGCTGACTGCTATCAACATTCCAGGACTTGTCACAAATGTCAAATCTATGCGGACAAGGTACATATACCTCCAGTTCCTCTCAATGTCTTAACAGCTCCTTGGTCCTTCGCTATGTGGGGAATCGACATGATTAGAGAGATCAAGCCTATGGCATCCAATGGACACCACTTCATCCTAGTGGCCATTTATTACTTTACCAAGTGGGTCGACGCAGCTTCCTTCGCATCTGTCACAAAGAATGTTGTTGCCCGCTTCATCAAGCAGAATCTCATTTGCCGGTACGGTATCCTCGAAAGGATTATCACTGACAACGGTACAAACCTTAACAACACTATGATCACCGCCTTGTGCGAGCAGTTCTAGATTCAAAATCACAATTCATCTCCCTATTGGCCAAAGATGAACGGTGTTGTCGAAGCTGTGAATAAAAATATCAAGAAGATCATACAAAAAATGACAGTCACCTACAAAGACTGGCATGAGATGCTACTGTTTGCTCTCCACGTGTATCGTACCACGCCACGCACATCAACTGGGGCAACACCCTATTCTTTGGTATACGGCATGGAAGTTGTTTTTCCTATTGAGGTTCAGACTCCCTCCTTAAGAATCATGAAGGATGCAGGTCTGAGTGAAGACGATTGGATTCAGACCCGGCTTGATCAACTTAACTTGATTGATGAAAAGCGACTTACTGCTGTTTACCACGGTCAGACGTATCAAAAACGGATGATCAAAGCTTTCAACAAGAAAGTTAGACGCCAAGTGTATCAAGTTGGAGATCTAGTGATCAAGCGCATCATCTTGCCACAAAGTGATCCCAGGGGAAAATGGACTCCTACCTACGAAGGACCATTTGTGATCAAGAACATCTTTTCTGGTTGGGCAATGATTTTAACCACCATGGACAGCGACAATCTGCAGCACCCTGCGAAATCAGACATAGTCAAAAGATACTACGCATAAGAGACCCGCTAGGTTGACCCACCTAGGCAAAAAAGGGCATCCCGGTGAATCGAAAACCCGAAAGGGAGGTTCAGGTAAAAATTAGGGATAAAACAAAAAAAATGTGTACACCCGGCAAGTTGAAAACCTGAAAGGGCGACTTGGGCAAAAGAGGATTTCCCAGTGGACTGAAAACCCGAAAGGGCAGTCCAGGCAAAAGTCTTAAGCCTAAAAATCAACCAGATAACAGTTAACTTTTTGTTTTCTCCCCAACCTAGGGTAAATCCCCAGTAAAGTGGCAGACAACCCAAACTCCTGAATTCCCCAGCGGAATTAAGCTTTTCCCCATAGAGTTTTCATTACAGGATAAACTTTTTCCCCACAGAGTTTTTATTGCTTCTCGATAGAACAAAGACTCTCGTCAGTAATCCCCAGTAAAAGTCTTTAAAATTCTCTGGATTCCCCAAGCAGATTCCTCAAGAAGCATATGGCATTACTCTCGCAATCCTCAGCAGTCAAGGATTTATTTTCTTGGTAGCAGCCAAGGATTTATTTTCCTCAGCAATACAGCAATCAGCTTACATGCGCATACATTACATCATAAACATGGATAAAACACATTTATTGAATCATACATTTCATGCAACATAACTTTGTGTTTCAGCTAACATTTTACCCTTTTCAGGATAAGATTAACAGCTATCTTTAACAAATATTCAAAGATTACTGATACAGTACGGATACACTCCATACACGAAAGTCATTCTGTTACTCATTCAGATTCCAAGTACCGATACAGTACAGATACACTCCAAACACGAAAGTCATTCTGTTACTCATTCGGATTTCAAATTCAGATACAGTTTAGATACGCTCCAGACACGGAAGCCATTATATTTCTCATTCAGATACAGTTCAAATACGCTCCAGACACGGAAGTCATTCTGTTACTCATTCAGATTCCAAGTACCGATACAGTCCAGATACGCTCCAGACACGGAATCCATTCTGTCGCTCATTCAGACTTAATTTCAAGATACATTTCAGATATAGTACAGATACACTCCAGACACGGAAGTCATTCTGTCACTTATTCAGATTCAAGGACAAATACAGTTCAGATACGTTCCAAATACGGACACCATTCTGATGCTTATTCTGTCGATTTACAACCAAACATTCTTGGATGGCATCTGCAAGCCCATCTCCAACAAGATTCTAACATCTCTCCAAATGGCATCTTTAAGCCCATTCCCTCAATTACACTTTTGTCGAGCGCAAATTTATGGGCACTCTAGTGTCCAATCATCTTTTACCTTCGAGTCACGAGCGGAAAAACTCGTCGATCTAACTCTTCAGGTTCAAGAAGATTGAACAGGGGAAGCTGTTGTACCCCAAAATTTGCCCTCCCATTTTTCACATAAAGCACAACCCTAGGGTTTCTCAGATGTTCAAGTTGGCTCAGGAATCGATCAGACATATTTTCTCCTGTGGCAGTAAACCAGCAATTAGGGTTTTTCTTACAATTCTCACAAGAAATGAATTCTCAAAGATCCAATTGGCTGTCACATGTTTTCATGCTTCCTCAAGTTTACTGAAAGGTTAACCAGATAATTTGTGTCTTTTAAAACATTTGCTTGTTTATGGAATACACAGTGCGTGTTTGTTTGGAATGCAGTTGCAAGATTACAAAATTATTGGATTACTTAGAGTTAAGGTTATCAGATGGGAACATTTTGTTTCAATTATCTTGATTGGGAATCTTTAAGATTTAGTTAAGATGCGAAGAGAAAATTACGAGTTATTGACAGTAAAGGATTTTAATGGACATCAGAATATCTCATAAGACTTTCTCCATTTATTTCAAAAGTTGTTACAAAACAATTTATTATTTAAATACTTTAGGTTTTATAACTTATCGTATTTGAAAAATAAATTAGTACAATTGATTGAATGTTTCTCTCTAAATTACAAAGAAATTGAATTTATGCCTAAGGTGGACTGAGCTTCCTTTGCTTCCATGCTTGCCACAGAGTCTCTTGCTTCCCCTGCTTTGCCACCATCCAGTTGTGCTCACATGAAAATGAAAGACAGAAAAATAGTTAGTACAAAAACTATTTGGGCATAAGCGAGAATTTTCAAAAGAAAGAATGGCGTTCATCATTAAAGTTTGCAATTTGGAATCAGAAAGCTATTTTTAATTCATCACATTTTTTATTTTTCTCTATTTGCAAATCACAAAAGAATTATTCCTCTTGGTTCACAAAAAGAAGAAATAGGAAATGCAAGCAAATTGTCCAAATGCAACAAGGTTGTCCAAACAAGAAATGCAACAAGGCTATCCAAACAAGAAATGTAAACAGCAGCCAAACATATTCTAAACTGGATGCAAGCAAGTTGCACAAGCTAGGCAACAAACAACAAGCTGTCCAAACAGCATAAACTAGACAGCAGCGCATCACCAAGCAAACAATGCAGCAAAATTGGACAAAATACAAACAGCAGCATAACAGCATAAGCAGGCAGCAAAGAAAGTATAGCAGTATAATAACTAAGTCAACAAGCAAGAGGCTTGTCCAATAAGCCATAATCATCATTTTCCAAGTTATTTGCAAACTTTTCAGAAAAAAGGTGAAAGAGAAATTGGCTCTTAGGGTCATTGAGAGAGAGAGGAAAGAAGTCACCTAGGGATGCTGCCTTGCTGTCACAATTGCACAAGAATTGCTAGAAAACAAACACTGCAAGAAAAAGAGCATGAGAACAATATGCCAAATATTCAAAATTTGGTGGTTTTCCTACCATTTTGAATAAGTTGTCAAACCAAAGCAACTAATATAACAGTAGACAGGGCTCAAGCAAAAGGGAGAGAACATTTTATCAAACTCAGAAAAAACTGAAACAAAAATCTCAAATATCAAAAACTGTCAAAACATAACCAAGAGCAAAAACTCCCAGCATCTTCCATCAAACATAACCAAAGCCTGTTAACCAATATTCAAACCTGTAACAAGTTCAAACCACAAAAAACCATCCTCAAAACTGTTACAAACCATTTTAAAATCACAAAACTCCCAAATTGTCAAACCAACATTCAAAATGTAGCAACCAACCTTCAAACTCCCAAACCATAACCAATATTCAAACCTGTAACTCAGTTCAAACCTCAAAGAACTGTCAACAAATCCAAAACAACAAAAACATTCAAAACCATAAGCCAAATACCTAAAACCATAAAAATCACCATCAACCAAACCTGCAAACTGTAACTCAAAAAAAAGCTCAAACCAAACTGTAACGAAATCACCATCAACAAAACCTGTCCTTGTTTCAAACCTCAAGAACCAATATGAGTCTCAACTAAAAAACAACAGTCATCCTCAAGAACCAAAACTCAAACCAAATCTGAACCAACATCTCAATACCATCAAAACCAAACTGATAAAACATCTCAAATACCAAAAATACCAAAAATATATCCAATCACAAAAAACCAGAAGTACAACATCATCATCATTCAAAGCTCAAAGGACAGAAAGAGGTTACCAGAAGCACGTCCTCAATCATCTTCATTTCTTCCCCCTTTGTTTCCGGCCACCAAGGATCGCTACTCTCAAGCTCACCTTTCCTTTTCATTTCACAGAAATTTCCGAACAGGTATAAATCCTTCTCTTTCCTCATAACATTTCCTACATCGCAATGGACAATACAGTAGGTTAACAGAAAAAAAATATGAACAGGATAAAACAACAAAAAAAAATCATTCAAGTTTAACAAAAACAGAACATCACCTTTTCACGAAAGAAATCGTTAGCGCTTGGTTAGGAGGTGAGGTTGAGAGGCGCTCCGGCAACGGAAACTTGGGAGGGAAAATCAGAATAAGCAAAATTCGAACATTTAGGGCATAAATTAGAACTTAGGGTTTCCAAAAAGGGGCGCAAATCAGGTTGAATCAAAGAGGCTAAAAGTAGTTTGTTCATGAAACTAGGAAGAAGCGAGTATTGATATTAGTTTAGAGATAGAAAGATGAGCAAAATTGGAAGAGAGGGACGAAAGGGACAAAGAGTGCCGCTGTAAGCCAAAGAACCCTAATTCATGTTTCCCCTAATCAAACGCGTTAAGCAGAGTTAATGCATTGGGCCGATTCTGTTTACAAATTTCTCAGGCCCACACGCGCTTTTGCTAGTTTTCCCCCACCTGACCTTTGTTTTGTTTCAGCAAATAACACATCTATTATTCTTTGGGCCTAACACCCCTAAGTCTCCTAAGCCCATATTTTCCTTTTCTTTAATTTGTTTTTGTTTTGAAAAATTGCTAGATAAAATTTAAAACATTTATATTAAATTAAGTTAGGATTTTAGTGTTTAATTTCTATCATTTATTTTTTTTACATAAATTTATTTTATTAATTTTCTTATATTTAATAAGACACCAAAAAAAGAATTAACTTAGCTTATTTTCTTTCTTTAAAATTAGTTTACATAATTAATAAAATACACAAAAAATATTAATAAAATTTATAATTCAAATCAATTTCTTTTTTTTAGAATAGGTTTTATTTTTCTTTTTCAAATAAATACATTGCATTTCATACTTTATTAATTTTTTTTTATTTTCATAAATTGTCATAGATTTATATTAAATCGCACAACAATTCGATTTGGTTGTATTACTTGATATTTGGATTCATCCCCATTTGTAAGAATTGTACCCCCATTCCCGAATACTTTTGTAATAGCGTATAATTTCAATTCCCGCAATTTATTGTTTTCCATATACTGTATAGTAACTAGGCATGTATGGCAAGATTCAAAACTCAATCGCTAGATGACCTAATCAAAGAATAAATAACTTGAAACCAACACACTTTTTCACACGTGCACCTCTAGGGTAACCTCGCTCGTGTTTCCAGTGATTTCTGGTAAACAACCGCTAGTCTTCCAAACTATCGAATAATCTTTCTGACTGTTATTCAATTCCTATGGTAACTCACAGGATCGACTAGATTGATCCTAGGATTCCTTGGACATTAAGATTACTCTCACGATCGAATAGATATTCATGGTTGATATTTGAGTGTTGTATATGCGTTTGGCTTATTTCGATTTCTCTCTCAAAAAGTCTAAAGATGTAATCAAAATGTGCGTGTACGAAACTAAGTTGCATGAATAAATGTTAATTGTAAAGACATGTAAAATTGCATAAAAGTCAAGTAAATGGTTTCGAATTATGAAACAGTTAATGTAAAGGATTTCTGGAACGTAAAAGGTTTGAAATATGAAGAAAGAGTTTAATGCAAGAAATCTGTAAATGACTTTAAGTAAAAATATGCGTTCGAAGGATAAGACTTGAAGGTAAAGGTATGGAAAATATGACAGTTTTCTAAGATGTAAAGTGCTTGAAATGTGAAGAAAGCATTAAAATGTAAAACGTTGTAGAAGAGATTTCGAAGTGAAAAGACTGTAAATGAGAAAACTCGTAAATGTTATTTGACAAAAAGATAAAGGAAAGTGCTGGAAATGGTAAAAGGTTTTCATTAAATCAGAAATACATGGTGCTATCATATGTACATTTCTCTTGCATTCGTTTCCCTTGCCATGTGGTAGCTTGAATGTTACTGAGTATTTAGTACAATAGATATGACACACGAAATCCTAATACTAAGACTTCTATTTATACTAATTCGACCATAACGGTCTTGCTATAGGATTATGCCACGTTCAGAACATGCAGAGCAATGCCTCTTTCTTCTTTCCACGTGTCCCCAAATGCTCCAGCATATAACTTTCAAACTTCGAATGTACCGCTTCCATTTGAATTTCAAATGCTTTGGTACTTCTCCGTTTCGAACGCACTTCCCAAACATAGCCTTGTTGTTATTTCGAGACTTCTTTAGATATGTTCCCACAATTGCCACTCGAAGCTCCAAGCTTTGACATGCTTATTCGAAACACTGCTTCTGCTACTTCGAAACATGACGCTTTACCTCATTTCGATCGAAACGTTTAATTCATTTGGCTTCTAATAACATTATCAAAATCTTCAGCCAACAAATTGCCCCTTTAAAATATGTATTTCGATTCCTCTGAGAAATACCTATTTTAAACATCTACACAAGATTTTGATGTGACTTTCGAATCATCGTAACATTTAATGCATTTGACTCCAGTCACGTCAATCATAGCACCTTTTGGATTCCTTAACCGCCTGGAGCCACTTCACAGCATGGTGCAGTTACAAATAATGATTATCTTTAAATCACGCCTATTACCCATGTTAACTTTACGCCACCTCTTCATCACACCAACCCATGATTTCCACGTATCACACCCTTATTCAGTGGATGCTTAAACTTCCCCATTATAAAACATCACCAACTTAATCTTTTTCTTTTCTTTTCACACTCTAAATCTTTTACCCTCCTTCTCTCGTCAAAAAACCCAAGCTTTCAACATCTTTCAAAAATGTCTTCTTCTACTTCATCCCAACTCAAGAAAGTCTCCAAGAAGAAAGGAAAAACTGCAGGAACTACCATGGAAAGTAAAATCATCACTCACCAAGGTCAATCCGTTCTTGCCCCTCAGATGATTTCAAAGGAAAAAGAAATGTTGTATGCGTCACAGGTACTCATTCCTACCAACGTTGCTGGTAAGAGGTTAGCTTTAAATGGCCCTCTTACGGTTTTTGAAATATTAAAAGACACCGGGACGATTTTCCCAGTTTGTTATAGTTTTAAACCCTTGTTTAACAAAATGGACGCCCCTAAGGCAGTAGAATCTTCTAGTTCAAATACCATAGAAAACCCAATTGTTCCTCCTAAGGACCCCTTTGTATTGGATTATATAAAAAGTAATTTTAAGCCATTTCGATCTTGCCCCACCTCTGATATTGCTTATCAAAATTGGTTCAAGAAAGTAGAAGCTAAGAAATCCCAGCAATGGGAAGAATTAGGTATCTATAACCTGATTAAGCTATCGAAGCCTAGTTTCACCTACAGCCACCCTCTGCTATTCGCGTCCCTCTATTTCTGGGACAGTACCTATAACACTTTCCATCTACCAGGTCGAATGATCACCCCAACCTTCTTCGACATAGCGGCCATCACTGGGCTATCGCCAGTGGGAGAAACTTATATACCCGACAACGAAGAACATTCAAGCATAATTGACTTCGAAGTCAAGCTAGCCAGTTTTTCCAAGTTTATCAGTCATTACCATGCTGAGGGGGACAATGTGTCTGACGTAGATCACATTGCTTTCTTAACCCTGTGGCTGTCAAGATACGTTTTCTGCAGTAGATCCCTACAGGTAGCTAGTAGGTTCATTCCTCTAGCTAGGGACTTGCATGAAAATCGAAAAGTGTGCCTAAGTGAACTGCTCTTAGTTGACCTTTATGAAAGCCTGAGGTCAGCTGTTTCGAGCCTCAAATCCCACACCTCCAAAAATATTCTGTTGGCTGGCCCTTTTTGGTTACTTCAACTATGGCTAAATGCCATGTTCGAACCCTCCTTATCAACCGCCAACACCATTGATGAGCAAGATTCTGAGATAAATGATAGGATAGTCGAAGGCATTAGGCTTCGAAGATTAACTCCCAATGACGGCAAAGATGACTTCAAAGTCCAATTCTCGAAGTACATCATGATATTCTCCAAAAGGCACAAGTTCGAAGAGAGCATGGCGCCTTTTGCTTCGAGGGCTCATAGACCTTCTTGGTTCACCATGGCTCTCTCAGAAGCTATCAAGAGCAAGGAGATTCAGGATGTATGGAGAGCTTTTTTGCTACCTAGACTCATTTCTTCAAGAATAACTCCAGCCAAGAACCAGATTTTTCTCTTTGCCTACCAACCAAACTTTGTTTCGAGGCAGTTTGGCTTATGCCAACTGATTCCTGAACCTTTATTTCAAACTGAGAGTGCCATCACTTCTGGACGAACTTTCAAGGCACGGGAAGCCAAAATACAGCAAGAACAATATCAAGGCTTTGCCCAATTTGAGCTGATAACCTTCGAACCTACCCATCTCACAGCTAAAGGGTTTCTGGAATGGTGGACCAAGTTTTATCAAACTTATATGTTCGATACACTTACAATTCAACAAAAACTAATTGATGCCTTTGATGTGCAGGTACCAACAAAGAAAGGTATGTTTACTCATGCCAGAGAGATTAAAGCTTTCCAAAATTATTTTGAAACTACTTATGACCCCACGCGCTTGGACTCCACTGTGCATCAAGCGGCTGAGACCTTGAAGGAAAAATTTAAACAAAAAGTTTCTAAGTTAAAACTTCCTTCAGGGCTGTCACCTGAGGATAGGTATAGGTTGGCATTCGAAATGCATCCACCTAAATTTCCCAGATTACCTACCTCAGAACTGGCTCTGGCTTGGTTTCCCCCATATCCTTGGTGGTTTACTTGCAAAGAGATGTTCAAATATCTTCAAAGGAAACCAAAGCCATCTGAGACTGTGACATGGGCTCGATACTGGCTTCATGATTTCCCAGGACACCTTCGATACGACCTTTCTTCCATGTCAATTAAATCTGATCAAGGCACAGGTGCGAATGCTTGGGAAAATCCCAAACGTCTTTTATTTTCCATATCTTTAACCTTTGCTTTAATTGTTTCGATTTTCAGCCATCAGGATAAAGACAGCTGCCTCGAAGTCGAAAGAAGGGAGTGCCTCTCAAACCTCCATCGAAACTACTGACAAAGTGACTCCACCCGAAACAACCACTATTGCTGCAACCACAACAAAAATAATAATACCAACAACAACCAGTGTTCCAATTCCAACGGTAATCACTTAGCCTTGATGTTTCGAATTCACTCATGTTTTATGGTTTGCATCTAACTCTTCGTTTAAAATCCTTTCAGACCAACAAGCTTCCTCCTACTACTCCCAAGAAGCGGAAATCAAGCACCACTGGGGAAGATCCCAAGGCTGGAGGAAACTTAAACACTGCTTCGAAGAAGAAGCCAAAGAAAGATATTTCGAAAAGCACCGTTCCAACTAGTGTCTCTGGACTTGATTCCAGGGATGCTGCTCCCTCACCCAAATCCAAAAATCCACCTTCGACCTCCAACACAACGTTGGAACGTATAGCTAGTAACCTCTCCTCCGAGAGTCCACAGGTAAATTGAACCTTTAAATTTTTGACAATAATAACTTCTTATCACCTTGGTGAATGTTTTTTTAACATTCTGTTGTTCCTTGCAGAACATCTTGAATCCAGCTTCCACTACTTCGAACTCACCATCCAGAGCTGCTGCTCCGCTCAACTCCTCTCCTCAAGGAGATTCCAACAACCTGGTTCAAAATAAAGGTTCCTCCAATATGGCGGTTCTGGCTGGAACTTCTGAACAGCAGGATGATCAAGGTACCTCCATTCCTCTGAAAGAGATAAACGAAACACCACTTCAAACATATGCAGAGGATTTGCAAAGGGCTTCTCTTTAAAAGTCCCCTCTTGAAACTCTTCAAGAGGACCCAAAGGACACTCAAACTGAAGAAGAGAAAGCTGATTCTGGGCAAAGAGCCGAAGAATCTGCAGACGAAGAATCTGAGGAGGAGAATGCCAATGATGGTTCGACTGCTGGGACGGAGTCCAACGCAAATAGCAGTGAAAGGGATGGTATCGAAGTGGTGGACTTGGATGAGGATGAAGAAGACCAAGAGCACGAAACGAATGAAGGGGATGGTAATGCAACCAACGAACCCATAGAGGTTGAAATGGATGTGGCTCCCCTACGTGTGGAACTCCCTCAATCCTCTTTGTCTCGAATGACTGACGAGGAACTGGCACTTCTGAGACGAAATGACCCTATTGGGTACATGAAGGCCAAGTTGGCTCAGAGGGACGTCCCACTTGCTAGGGATGGCACAAGTTCGACCAGCTATCCTCTTCCCACAGATGAAAGAATTGTTCTTCTTAATAAAATTAGGAAAACCATTCTCAATGTGGATATATTCGAAGTGCTTAAGCAAGATAGTACTATTTGCTATACTATGAAGGAGCTGCTCACAAAGGTCAATCTTTCTACCTGCTCCTTTCCAGTTAGTACTCTCTTGTTCGATCTTCAGGCTTTGCTGGACAACGTAACTGGTTACCTTCTCCAAGACGAATCAGCTGCCAAGAAGGTTCAAGAGAAACGCATTGCCATGGATGCTGCTTATGAACAAGCTTCGAAACTCTTTCAAGAAGCTGAGGATCAAGCTATGCATCTGAAGCAGGCGAAAACTGATTATGAGGCTCGATCTGAGTCCATAATTCTTTGGGAAAGGCAGATTCTGGAACTTCAACAGAAGGTTAAGGAGGCTAAAGAACAACAAATAGCCTTCGAAACCAATACTGCTGGTAACCAATTCGAAGAACTTCTCAACCAGGGGCTTGCGGAAATGGAGACTGCAGAACAACTTAAAGGAGAAGTGGCAACCTTGGAAGGATCCAGGCGGTTCGCTCAGCAGAAACTTGAATCATTTCGAAGCACTTTTAATCGATTGAAAAATAACTCTTATTTCTAGATTTTGATGTTTATTTGACTAAAATTTTGGTTTCTTATATGTAATATTCGAACAACGCCATTTTGGCATTTTATCTTGCCATCTTGGCCTTTTATAACATCTTGGTTACGTTGTTACTATTCGAATCTCCTGCAGGCGTGGCTTATATTTCTTTAAATATTTCCCATTAACCTTTAGGATACGTTTATCATCCACGAGTTCTTCGATTTCGTATGCATTGTTTGAGAATACTTTTAATATTCGAAAAGGTCCTTCCCAATGAGGTGACCATTTACCTAACGCTTTATTCTTCTTGTCCATAGGCAATATGACTCTCCAAACCAAGTCATTAATAATGAATACTTTTTTCTTCACCCTTTTATTGTATGTTCTGGCCACTCTTTCTTTTTGTCTCATCAAAATTTCCCATGCATGTAATCTAATTTCATCCAACTCAACTAATTCATTCATCATCATTTCCCAATATAATGCAGTTGGGATTTCGTTTTGTCTCTGAATTCGAATTGATTGTAGATGAATTTCTACTGGCAACACTGCATCATGACCAAATGTGAGTTGGAAAGGCGTAGTGTTAGTAGCTTCCTTAGGATATGTTCTACAAGCCCATAATATTTGGTCCAGAGTTTTGTGCCAGTTTCTTGGCTTTTTGCCAATATGCTTCTTGATTAATCCTATTATTACTTTATTTGCTGCTTCGACTTGACCGTTTGCTTGAGCATAATATGGCGTTGATGTTAGCAATCTAAACCCCATTTCTTGGGCAAATCCTTGCATCTTTCTACCAGTAAACACAGAGCCTTGGTCTGTGGTTATGCTCTCTGGCAATCCGAACCTATAGATAATGTGCTTTTGTATAAATTCAATAATAGCCTCTTGATCAGCAACTATCAGTGGTATAGCTTCGATCCATTTGGTAAAATAATCTATTCCCACCAAGATGTATTTATGTCCTTTGGACGAAGCAGGATTTATTTCTCCTATCAAATCCAATGCCCATCCTCTAAATGGCCATGGTTTGATGATCGAATGCAACTCACTTGCAGGGGCATGTTAAATTCCTGCATGTTTCTGACATTCCTCACATCCTTTAGCAAAGTCTATGCAATCTTTGAGCATGCTAGGCCAATTCAAGCCGTATCGAAATAACAGCCATTTCATTTTATGGCCTGCTTGATGTGCCCCACATGCCCCATTATGGACTTCAGACAATGCTAAATATGCCTCACTTTCTCCTAGGCATTTCAATAATACACCCTCTTGGGTCTTTCTAAACAATTCGTTCCCCATGAGGAGATATGACAATGCTTTATATTTTGTCTTTCTATCCACATTTAGAGTTGGGTCTGCTAAATAACTCTTCAGTGGACTTCGCCAATCTACATCTGACAAAGTATTTATGGCTAATATTTCGAATCCCTATTTCTCAGCATATCCTAATTTCATACTTTCCAGATCCGATGGTGTGAATCTAGTAGCCATAACTCTTCCCCTTAATTCAACCAAATCCTTGAAGTTCTTGGTAGACACTTCATAACCCGAAGCCAACTGCGCTAAGTCATTTGCTTCTTGGTTCTCTATTCTTGGTATGTGTTGAATATCCATGTATTCAAATTTCCTCAATAGCCTATTGACTATGACGAAGTATACCATTAAATTTTCCTTTATGCACTTGTATTCCTTTGTGATTTATTTGACCACTAATTCAGAGTCTCCTTTAATTTCGACTCTGGTTGCCCCCAATTCCAACAAAGCTTCAAGTCCAACAATGAGCGCTTCATACTCAGCTTCGTTGTACGAACAACGAGGACCATCTAATTTATACTTGAATTTTGTTGGAATTCCTTCAGGAGAAATCAGAAGGACTCCAACACCACTTCCATTCCTGTGGGTTGAACCATCAAAGTACAATTTCCATGGTTGCATTTCGACGTAACTCATGACAGTCTGCTCAACCAAAGAATGGTCCACAATGAAGTCAGTAATCACTTGACCTTTCATAGCTTTTAAAGGCATGAAAGTCAAAGAATATTCTGTTAAGGCTAAAGCCCACTTGCCAACTCTGCTATGCATTATTGGTTTTGAAAGCATATGTTTAATGACATCGAAATAAGATGAAACATAAACATCAACAGGTTTTATATAATACTTGAGTTTCATACAAGAGAAATACAAGCAGAGACATAGCTTTTCTAAATTGCTATATCTGGTCTCTGCATCATTTAGCACTCTACTTAAATAGTATATGGCTCTTTCGATGCCATTGCTATCTTCTTTTGCTAGCATACTACCTATACTAACTTCAGAGGCAGATATGTACAATCTCATGGGCTTCCCCCATGAAGGTGGAGACAAAATAGGAGGCTGAGAAAGGTATTCTTTTATCCTGTCAAATGCCTCCTGGTGAGCTTCGTTCCATTCGAAGGCTTGGCCTTGCTTTAGACGAAGTAACAGAGAGAAAGCTTGGGTTCTTCCACTTAGGTTCGAAATGAATCTTCTGAGGAAGTTAATTTTCCCTAGCAGAGATTGCAACTCCCTTTTTGACGTAGGTGCTTTCGTCTCCATTATGGCTTTGGTTTTGTTCTGGTTGATTTCAATTCCTTTCTTGTGAACCACAAAACCAAGAAAATCTCCAGCCTGCACAAAAAATGCACATTTAAGGGGATTCATCTTTAAGCCATGTTTTCTCATTCGCTCGAATGATTGGCTTAAACGATGCAAATGTGTTTCTGCAGATATAGATTTGATGACTATATCATCAATATACACCTGCATGAAGGTATCAATGAAATCATGAAAAATTGAATTCATTGCCCTTTGATAAGTTGCCCCATCGTTCTTTAAACTAAAAGGCATCACCACCCATTCGTAGGTGCCTAAGGCTCCTGGGCAACGAAATGCTGTCTTTGCAACATCTTCTTCAGCAATGAAAATCTGGTTATACCCAGAGTATCCATCTAACATACTCAAGTATTCGAACCCTGCAGCAGAATCTACTAGCATTTCTGCCACAGGCATGGAATATTCATCTTTAGGGGTTGCAGTGTTTAAATCCCTAAAATCTATGCAAATTCTTAAAGAACTATTTTTCTTAATAACAGGTACTATGTTTGCTAACCATTCGACGTACCTTGTTGTTCTGATGAATTTGCAACGCAGCAACCTTTCGATCTCAGCTTTAATTTTTGTGAGAATCGCTGGTGCGAATCTTCTGGGAGTTTGTTTGATGGGCCTCTTGCCATCTTTGATTGGCAGTCTGTGTTCGACCAACTCCCTCTTTAAACCAGGCATCTCGTCATAATCCCATGCGAAGCAATCTTTGTTTTCCTTGAGGACTTCGATCACTTCCTTCTTGAGGCCTGGGCTAAGTTTAGCACTTATGTAGGTTACTCTTTTCGTTTTTTCATCCCCTAAGTTGACTTCTTCGAGTGGATCTTGTGCCAACAGTTTGGCACCTGAGTTTATGGGGTCCCTTTCGAAGCCTAAGGGTTCTTTATCATAGATGGCATCCAACCTTTGATCCATCTCAAACTCTTCGAAGGGTGAGCATTTCGAACCATCCCCACTTACTTCGTTCATCTTTATAGTTGATTTATTTATTTCAGCCTCTAAGGCCGCTTTTGATTCGTTCTCAGCCATATAGGCCGAAATCCTTTCGAAAAAGGTAGACTCAGTCATGGATAAGGTTGTCGAAGTCCCAGCCTGCTGGCCGTTTTTGTATAGTTCTTTCGACTCCCTCTTCTTCACTGATTATTGTTCTATCCCAGTAAAGGCCATCATGGCGAAGGGTCATGTAGTAGTGGGCGTTTCTAGTTTCATTAATCTCATCATTTGGAACACACGGAGCAATCTTTGCCAGATTTTTATCATAATCCCTCTTGTCAACTAAATTGACAGTTGACATAAAGTAACTCTGGTCTGCTTCGATGTTTTCCATGATTCCATCATCTCTCCACAGAACTAGTCGCTGATGCATTGACGAAGGAACTGCCCCCACGCCATGGATCCACTCCCTTCCCAGCAGTAAGTTATAGTTGGCCTTGGCTTCGATCACCATAAACATGGTGGGCCTACAGCTTGAGCCTATTGTCAATTCCAACTGGACCACTCACAGTGTTTTGCCCACTTTTCCCTCATAATTGGACAGAACCATATTATGGGGCTTGATGTCTCCTTCGCGGATCTCTAATCTTTTTAGCATGAAATGGGGTATCAAATTGACTGCAGCACCCCCATCCACTAGAACTTTGTTCACACCATGGACACCAACTTTCGCCCGAATAAAAAGTGGCTTGAGATGGTTCTTCATTGCAGCTTCTGGACGTTCGAAGAACGCATTTTGTTCCTCAACAGCCCCATTGTCCATCACATAGTAGCACACAGGCCTATGTTTCATCAAATATGTGGTGTCTTCCTCCTCATATTCATCGATTTCGGTTTCCTGCCCAAATTCGCAGGGAAGCACAGACAACACGTTATAGTTCAGGTTAAATGAAGACTCCCCCTCCGATTCGAAGTTATTTGTTATCATATCTTCGTCCTCTTCCGGACCTGGAGTGTATTCCTTTGGTTCATCGCGTTGTACTTCAGAGAAGAGCCTCCTATTGACTGGAGGTTTGTCTTCAGTTTGATTTTTTGGTTTGTTGGTGCTAGATTCACCTTGGTTTTTTGTTGAAGTAACCCCTTTGTTTGCCACAGCTTCTCTCTCAGCCTTTCGAATCCTTTGCTGTCTGCGCCACTGGGATCTTGACATGGGGTTCCTTCCTTTGTAATTTTCTAATCTCACCTCCTCCCTTTTTGCTGTGTTGAATTGCCTCCTGTATGTCACAGCATGGCGTGCATTTCATTCAGCGTTTCTCCATCTATCTTTGCCTTTGTCATTTCTGACCTGTAACCATCTATCGGTTGGCACTTCAGCAGGGAGTTTGAAAGTCACTCTTCGAGCAGCCTTGGGGTGAGGGCTATCAGGCCTTCGCTGTTTGTGTCTGCTGTCGAAACGTGGGCCCATCTGGACAGTTTCTTGATGGTTCCAGCAAGGGGCGAAGGGAATCGTTTCGAAGGCCCTGGCCATGCATTGGTCATACACAGCAGAACACCTTGGGCAAATCAAGCACTTGGTTGCCCCTTTGTAGCAGCGAAACACAAATTCCAGCAAACTTTCTCCAGCCTTGGGATAACACCTAAAAAGTTGGTTATCCTGGCGCCAATTGTTGCCAGTTCGAGTCCTCTGTACCCTTTCGAAATTCGCAGTGATTCTTTGATTGCAGAGGATACTGCACCTAGGGCACAATATCATGCCTGAATCTCCTTTGTGGCATGTCATGAGATAATCCTTGAGACTAGCATCTCCAGTGTGATTATCCCCCATTCTATACTTTTCTTTTTCTAAGTATTTTTCTACTTCCTCCATCTCAGAGCGAGGTCTTTCCATATCCACCATTTTTATTTCAACATCTTCCCCCTTAGCTTCATCATCGCCCCATCCTTTGGGCTTTATATCCTTAATCTGAACCTTCGAACTCTCTGGGGCAGAATATTTGACCAAATAGTCAAATTTTCCACTGGGTTCCCCTAGAGTGTCCCATATTTCCTTCTGAGGGGAAATTGGCTGCGTGATTTGGACTTTCTCCAATTCCAGCCTCAAGCCTTCAGTGACTTATGTTAGTTCTTGGTTTTGATTTCCCTGGCCTTCAGTAGCCTGGGTTTCTCTTGCAACAGCTATAGGTGCGGCAATCGAAGTCTCTGGCGTATTCTGGATGTCTTCAGTGACCTCCTTAGTGATTTCTGGTAAACAACCGCTAGTCTTCCAAACTATCGAATAATCTTTCTGACTGTTATTCAATTCCTCTGGTAACTCACAGGATCGACTAGATTGATCCTAGGATTCCTTGGACATTAAGGTTACTCTCACGATCGAACAGATATTCATGGTTGATATTTGAGTGTTGTATATGCGTTTGGCTTATTTCGATTTCTCTCTCAAAAAGTCTAAAGATGTAATCAAAATGTGTGTGTACGAAACTAAGTTGCATGAATAAATGTTAATTGTAAAGACATGTAAAATTGCATAAAAGTCAAGCAAATGGTTTCGAATTATGAAACAGTTAATGTAAAGGATTTCAGGAACGTAAAAGGTTTGAAATATGAAGAAAGCGTTTAATGCAAGAAATCTGTAAATGACTTTAAGTAAAAATATGCGTTCGAAGGATAAGACTTGAAGGTAAAGGTATGGAAAATATGACAGTTTTCTGAGATGTAAAGTGCTTGAAATGTGAAGAAAGCATTAAAATGTAAAACTTTGAAGAAGAGATTTCGAAGTGAAAAGACTGTAAATGAGAAAACTTGTAAATGTTATTTGACAAAAAGATAAAGGAAAGTGCTGGAAATGGTAAAAGGTTTTCATTAAATCAAAAATACATGGTGCTATCATACGTACATTTCTCTTGCATTCGTTTCCCTTGCCATGTGGTAGTTTGAATGTTACTGATTATTTAGTACAATAGATATGACACGCGAAATCCTAATACTAAGACTTCTATTTATACTAATTCGACCATAACGGTCTTGCTATAGGATTATGCCACGTTCAGAACATGCAGAACAATGCCTCTTTCTTCTTTCCACCTGTCCCCAAATGCTCCAGCACATAACTTTCAAACTTCGAATGTCCCGCTTCCATTTGAATTTCAAATGCTTTGGTACTTCTCCGTTTCGAACGCACTTCCCAGACACAGCCTTGTTGTTATTTCGAGACTTCTTTAGATATGTTCCCATAATTGCCACTCGAAGCTCCAAGCTTTGACATGCTTATTCGAAACACTGCTTCTGCTACTTCGAAACATGACGCTTTACCTCATTTCGATCGAAACGTTTAATTCATTTGGCTTCTAATAACATTATCAAAATCTTCAGCAAACAGCTCGTTGCCTCAGAAATACAATCATATCCCTCGAATATGAGAAACTCTAGCAAATGACCCTTCGATAAACAAAGATCGTAGACCCTCGATGACCCTCGATGTTGCCTTCGATTAAAACGATCTCGTCCCTTACAAAAATTGCTAGAGCGTCTCACAAGTTGCCTTCAATGATTGTAAAATTGACCCGCGTCTGTCCCTTAACATCTAATGATGGGGCTTCTTACCAAATCAATGTTAAGATAGCACCATTAAAAATAAGAAGAAAAGAACAACTTAAGACCTTTCGAGTAGATATATTCGCTCTTAGTTACTCGCTTTCTCACGACAAAAACTTTCACACCTACACCTCCATTTCAAAACAATTTCAAAAAGTTAAAACGTTTTGTATACGTTCTTATAGAGACGAGAACCATTGCAAAACCACTTTTTCAAAACACTTTTCGAAACACGATTCACAAACACTTCTTTGAAAAAAAATTCGAAACAAAACTTTGTATACGTTCTTATAGAGACGAGAACCATTACAAAGAGTTTTTTTAAAATACTTTCAAAGCCCACACCACAAGCACACAATCAAACAAAAGCAAGTGATCTAAACGAGTAACTAAGAGCCCATGGAAAACCATGGATGAAAAGGGTGCTAGTACCTTCCCTTTTCATAATCTACCCCCTGAACCCGAGAAAATTCTTGAAAGGTCTTTCCTGTGCTTTTTTACCTTTCCTTTTGGATAAAAGAAAAGTCGATGGGCGACTCTTACTAACCGCACAAGTGCGAACAAAACGCAAAAAATCTAGTCAGTTCTCCCACCGTATCACATAAATTATTTCAACGATGCTATATCTATAAGTTCGTTCCACGCTGCTAACCACGGAGTGCTTGTTGTTTCGTCTACGGGAAATGAAAGAATTCTGGGTTTTGCTACTAATCTTGCACCATGGATGCTCACAGTTGCTGCTAGCTCAACTGATAGGGATTTCACTTCTGATATCTTGTTAGGAAATGGTGCAAAAGTCACGGGTGAAAATCTAAGCCCTGAAATTTTGAAGCTTGATATCACATCCCCAAGAATAAACATTATCGCAGCTTGGTCTCCATCTGCCATCAAATCCTCCTTCATGACAACTGCAACAATCCTTGATAAGTGCCACAAACTGATCAGTATATATCCAGAACAAAATAATGGCCCTGCATTACCTATTAGGCCCTGCATAGAAAGATGGAAAGCAGAAAATCAATTAACAGCTCAACTACTAATTCACAATAAACACTGACTAAACTCGTTTCCAATTGATTCTGCATAATAGAAAGGCCTAAAAAATCAACAGCTTAGTAACTAAACTTCTAACCAAAACTTTCTAACAGAATTCTAACACCTAACAGAATTACTAACTAACTTATAGTTTTAACAAACTCTAACAGCTAACTAACCAACCCCTAACTGTCATAACTAACCTCTAACCATTCCATAACAAACTTCAAGCAGAAAAAAATAACTAACAGGTTTATTCAATCCCTAATAACCTCTTAAACTAACTCCTAACTAATTTCTAACAGAACTAGCAGCAACCCATAACAGAAATCTCAAACAAAATTACCAATTCCCATCTGCTAACCAATTCTCAGCAATCTATATAATAGAATTTCAGTTTTCAGATTAGGGGATATTTTTTTCGGATTCATTATTTTTTTCACTCTACATAATAGATTTAACTATAGAAACTTACCAATTCATATTGATTCTGGAATTCTGCAAAGGAATCTCCGTAAACCTCTTCCTTCTTCCCTCCCCTTCATCCTCATCACAACCTCTTCACTTTGTATCATCAATCTTTTTAAGATCCTTTCTCAGATCCATTCATTTTTATCTCCATCTTTATTCATCATTTAGACAATCACCATCAAAAATTCTTCTGCACTACATCTTCATCCTCATCGCAACTCCTTCACTCTGGATCATCAATCTTCAAGAATCACAACCAAGAAACTCCAAAAGTCTCTCGTCCTCTTTCTGCATCGTTCATCAATCACAAATCAATCTTCAATCCATAGAACTTCAATAATCCTCAATGTCATCTTCAATTCTTCTTTAACACAACAGTTTTGTCACATAACAACATCACAATAATGACTCGTATGGAAAGTAGTAGATAGGAACATGCGTATACCTAAGCTTATCAACGAAACTTACGGCTTTGCCACTATGGTGGTTGAAGAGGCATCGGACCAATTTCCGGCGAATCAGAGAGGAAAGACGCGGGAAGAAGAAACGGTATGTTGAGCACAGACGAAAGGGAGTGGCACGGTGGTAGTAGAATCAAGATGAAGACGGTGAAGAAGGTGAAATTGAGGCGTCGTTTGTGCATTGAGATAGAGATCGCGGAAGTGAGAGTGAACGAAGTCTCATAGCTATGCGGTGATGCTGAATAGAAGACGTAGTCGCATTGGACATGAAGAACCCACAGCAGTGTTGTATTGGTTGAGTGATGCTTAGACAGCAACATCGCTCTTGATATGATGATGGAACTCGGAGAAGGTTGTTTCTTAAACCTTGAAGTTATGTAGAGGAAACACATCGCCTAATTTGAATCGAAGGGGGAAATAGCAGTAGCAGTGGCATTGAGCTCAGGGTAGTTCGGTGAAGAGATAATGTGCGGCGGGTAAGATGAGGAAAAAGGGAATTGTAGGAGACGAATGGTCGCACAAGGAATGACCTAATCCCTTCTCAATTTTTTTTTCTTTTCAGTTAAATTCCCTGTTTTGTTTTTTTTTTTTGTTTTTTTTAACATATGCCAAATAAAAATGTTGAAATAAGATGGTGTTGTTGGGCTGACCACAAAATGTCTACCTTGGCCCACAAATTTTTTTGGTAAGTTGAAAGAGGTAAAACAAAAAAAGAGGTTTATGGACTTTTTTTTTGGGTTGGGCTTAGTGCTATATATTGAATTGCTGGATTATACCTCCAGAATGTTGTATGCACCTCTTAATTGCTTGGACTTTATTTTCCTTGTATGATTATCGTGATTGGTTTTAATTGATCAAGTGATAATCGTGAGAAAATTTCACGAAGCTCTAAAGCTAGCCAAGAGCATAATTGTCAACAAGTAAATTCGAGGAAGCTTTTGGTAGAGTTTTCTTTTTGTTTGTATGGTTATGAAGAGGCAATGAACCTTCTCCGTTCGGTATCATCGTGACCCTATTTTACCCCTTATTTCGCACTTTATTGCATTTCTTTACTGCAAGCTATGCATGCTAATATCGGGTAGAATTCCCTCGAAATTACAATTTTTGGTCCATGATGCATAATAACGTTAGGTTTAGAAATAGGTTAGTCTCCCTGTGACTTTTCTTTTTTCTTTTCGCATATGCATTTAAAAACAAAAACTTCTTTTTCTCGCAAAACTCAAAAATACTTTAAAAAATTTACTGACAAGAATCATATCTTCGCTAAGTATGTGAGACGATAAGCGGGTTTCTTCTCGACCTTATTGTTCTCTTATTCTAAGCCTCGGCATGGTTCAAGTCTAAAAGAATCATTTCACGAATAAGTAGAGACATGGCTAAAATCTCTCTCTTGAGATCAACGAGCTATTATCTACAAGCAAAAACACCAACCAATACAAACTCTTTTTTTGCTTTCGGGCCATTCTTTCAAAACCTTTTCGAAAGAAAATCTTAATTCACTTATGTGCTGACGCGTAAATCTCCAAAGGTCGAGTTGCGGCAGAAGGCGAAATCAATATCGTTCATTACAAACACAAACAAATTCAAAACTTTTTGTGCGCCCAGGCACATTTTCTCCAAACCTTTTCAGAAAGAATATGTTAATTCACTTATGTGTTGAAGCGTAAGTCTCCAAAGGTTGAGTTGCGGCAGAAGGAGAAATTAATATTGTTCATTAAAAAATACAAACCAACAAAAACATATGAGCCAAACTACGGCTACTCTAATTCCATGAAAGGGATACGTAGGCATCGGGGTAGGGTCTGAACGAGCACAATTTTATTTTCCCTACATTCTTTTCTCATTTCTTTTGCATGCATTCCCTTTAGCAGTATAGTAAATAATAAACATAGATTGGACACATCCATAAGATAGATAACAAGAGTGGATATCATAGAGTACTACGGGCGTGTGGGGTGCTAATACCTTCCCCTCGCGTAACAGACTCCCTTACCCTTATCTCTCGGTCGCAAGATCGTGACTTCTTCCTTCTCAGGTTTTCTCGATGTTTACCTTTCCCTTCCTGTGGGATAAAATACGTTCGATGGCGACTTCATTATTTTGATGATTTTCAGCCGGTTGTTTCACTCACAAACAAAGCCAAGGTGCCTCGGGCGAGGCACCAGGCTGTAAAGTTTCAAATTGTCTGTTACAAATCTCAAAACAAAAGTCTATTACTGTGTAATAAAATAAACGGGCACGAAGTCCTTCGTCGTCCAGTTGTTCAATCCACCATCAGTAGTCGGGTAAATCCAGTTGTCGAACTCTGACTCTTCTTTATCATCCTTAATTGCATTCACTCCTGGATTACTGATGCGCATAGGAGGTCTTCTAATCCGCGCACGCCGAACAGTCCTTTGAGCCTCTGCAGTAAATCCCAAATCAAACTTGTCAGTTTTGTGTGCAAAGTCAGGGAGTTGACCCCAATATGCACACCCACCTTTTTCAATAACAGCCCTGGCATCCTTGAGGGAAGCCATCTTCATTGGAGGTTTTTCAACAGCAACTTCAGTCGACGCCAGAGTCTGGGGGACCTCTTCAAAATTCTGACACGGGGTTTCGATGAACTCTTCATCCATCTCCATATAGCGAAAGGAATTAAGGTGATTCACCATGTACTCCTCCTCACCCTGCACCGTAACAATCTTCCCTTTTACTAGATATTTCAACATCTGATGGAGCGTAGAAGTCACTGCCCCAGCCTATGAATCCACGGGAGACCCAACAAATAGGAATAGGATGGTCGGATGTCCATTACATAGAATGTAGATGCAAAAGTCTGAGAGCCAACTTTAACAGGGACATCCACCTCCTCGTGCACCATCCTTTTTGACTCGTCAAAGGCCCTAACCACAATATTACTCGGCTTCAGAACCAACTCTTCACAGTCCAGCCGATCTAATGCTTTCTTGGGTAAAACATTTAATGAGGACCCAGTATCCACCAGTACGTGGGCCAGAGTAGTGCCCCTGCACTCGATCGAGACATGCAGAGCATCATTATAATTTCTTCCTTTGGCAGTCAGATCTGCGTCGGAGAAACCCAACCTGTTGTCGACAGTCAAACTAGATACACAGTCTTTGAATTGATCAGCAGATGTTTCCTGCGGCACATGCGCAGTTTTAAGGAAAGCAATTAAAGCCTTTGCATGGGCTTCTAAACACAATAACAAGGACAACATGGAGATTTTCGATGGGGTCTGCCTCAGCTACTCGACTACGTCGTAGTCACTCTTCTTGATAATCTTCAGAATTTCCTCTATCTCCTGCTTAGAGGTTTCTACAATAATCTTCTTAGGTGCCTCCGTCCGGGCAGGCTCACCTGTAACTTCTTTGCCCCGAGTGTCAAATGACTCGGCGACAGGGGTGATAACTAGAGTAAGAATTGGAACAGCAGCTGATGTAGTAGTAGACTGAATGGCAATAGGCTTTTGAACAGTTGGAGGGGAAATCTCGGGAGAGAAAAGTCTTCCACCTCTAGTGACCTTGCTAGCCCCGACAATATTGTTGATATCAGCATCAGTTTCTTCAACCTTTAAGTCTTGTTTGATCCCATGATAATACACATCGGCCTCATAGTGCCATGGGACAGCATTATCCGAAGTGTATGGGATAGGACCAGGAATAGTAATGATCAATGGAGAAACTCTTGGAACGGATGTAATCCTAATAGGCTTTCTCGAGGAAGCCTTGGGAGAATTGGCAGAAATGGTTATGATGGAAACATCTTCAACAGGAATCAACGGAATCAAAGTTTTCTCAAACAAGATCCCTTTGTTATCCATCAGGCGTTGAACACCTGATTTCAATAAATGGCAACTAGCAGGCAGGATTGAACATATGTGGCAACCTTCGCCACAGCCCGTAAATAATCCGGCCGACAATAGATTCTTCTTAACTGTAATCAACAGAGTGGAAATATCTTTCAGAGGTCACAAATGAGTCATCATCCACAGCATTTACTCCATGCTTGGGCATAGGGGCAGTCATGACTTTAGGCTTTTCCGGAGCATCAAACTCAATTTCTTTAGCTTTAATCAAATCTTGCACCTTATTCCTCAAAGCCCAGCAGTTGTTCATATCATGCCCTGGACTATCGGAGTGATAGGTGCAGCGGGCGTTCAGATTATATAGCGGAGATGTGGTTCTGGGATTCTTCAAGGCTTCCCTCAGAGTTACCAAGTTAGTCTTCAATGATTGCGGCAGAATTTGAGACAGAGTCATATCAAACCGAGTGTACTATCTTTGCGGCCTCTCCATCCTTTGCTGATTGTTGCGTTGTGGGGCAACTGTAGGTCTTGATATTACTACCGCATTAACTGCTTGGCGGCGTTCAGGTCAGTTTTTGCTCCTCGAGTTGTAAACTGCACTAGCTTCTTTCTTGAAAGGCTTCTTTTCTGTACTTGATGAAGCACCTTTCTGTATCTTACCACTTATGATACCAGCTTCTACTCTCTCCCCAGTCAAAATCAATTTAGTAAACCCAGATGATGAACTGCCGATCAGATGATTAAAATATGGACCATACAAAGTCCCAAGAAACATATCCACCAATTCCCTATCAGACAGAGGGGGTTGGACTCTTCCAGCCAGATCTCTCCACTTCTGAGCATAGTCCTTAAAACCTTCGCTTGCGCCCATAGACATACCCTAAAGTTGAGTACGCGTGGGAGCAAGGTCGGCGTTATACTGGTATTGCTTGTAAAAAGCAGCAGCAAGGTCCTCCCAGTTGCGGACATTAGCTCCTTCCAATTGATAAAACCATTCAAGCTGAGTCCCTGACAGACTATCTTGAAAGAAATGTACCCACAGATTCCTATCAGCAGTATAAGGTTAGATTTTTCTGACGTACGAGCGGAGGTGGAGCTTTGGACAAGATACTCCATGGTACTTAGCGAAAACAAGAGCTTTGAATTTATGAGGGATCACCACCCCAGATGCTAGTCCCAGATCTCCGAAGTCTAAACCAGGTATCTTCTGAATCTCCATTGCACTCAGACGGTCTTCCAGTTGTTTGTACCTGTCCTCAGCAGGGGGGTACTTTTTATCATCAAAATCAGTGTCATTATCAGAGACCACAGGGCTGGGACCCTTTTCTTCCTCTTGATTATCTCCTCCTTTAGAAGAATGAGACAGATCAGCTTCTTGTCGCAACCTATTCCCAAATTTTTGACCCATGTTCAGAAGAACCACCTTCTTCTTCTTCTTCTTCTTCTTCTTCTCCTTCAGGATGGGAGTCTTCAAATCATGTTGCCCTTTAGCCAAGTTCAAGAACATCTCTTGGAATTGAGCATTCTGTGCTTGAAGAGGTTTGATAGCTTGATCGGTAGGTATTTCAGAAGACATTCTGTGCTGAAAAAAACAGCGAAGAAGATGAAAAACTTGTAATGATACTTGTAATGAGGTGCATGCTGATGGAATGCGTATGAAATGATTTCAAAGACTTTGGGAGATTTAAATTTGCAAACCAGGAAATAAACAAACTTTATTAGATAAAACTTATAAAACATTTAACAATGCCTTTAAGGCGTTTACAAAGAAATAACTGAAAATAAATCTAAACTAGAAACAAGCAAAAATCAGAAATCCCATGGTCGCTTCCCCTTCATGCTGACGTAGTCATTGATTGTCCTTTCATTCTCAAGTTGCCTGGTGAGCTTCAAGATCTTCCTCTCTTGCTCATGGTACTTCTCTTTGTAGGTGTCCCTCTCCTCTTTCAGCTGAATCTAGGATCTCTTTAATGCCCCAAGATCAGTAGGCATGTAGGGATAAAGAACTGTATAATGAACGCCTCTTCATTGGTATGCTCCACAATCACTGGCAACACAGCTTCATAAGGCATCCCAAGCTTTTGAGCTCGAGCTCGAACCCACTGGAGATAGGGTTGCATAGGGAGAGAAGTCTTTGGTCCTAGCTCGTGAGGGTCAGACCTGTTCACCATGCCCCAGGCTCGTATAAACCTTCGGCGATGCTCATTAACGTCCTCCTTATAGTCAAATGCAATATCTGTAAGAAGCAGCTCATGAGGACCGTCTCTCCGAGCGCGACCAAACTGTCGTAAATCCAAACAAGGACTGTAGGTTATTCCCCCTCTAATTCCAAGCAACGGGACATTAGGGTATTCCCCACATCGATCAATGATAGCTACTCTTTCCATATTCCTAGAGCTCCAAAGAATGTCCGTGTGGGCAAGCGACATTGTCCTGTAGGCCCAACCTAAACCCTCCTCATTTTTCAATACAGACTTAGGGAGGTACGAAATAAACCACCTCTCCAGCAGCGGCGTGCAACACATGAGGGTCCCTCTTCTTCGCACGGTATGAGTATAAAGAGCATACAGAATATCACCCAGAAGAGTAGGCACAGGATTGCGAGACAAGAAGATCTTAACCGCGTTCACATCTATGAAGGAATATGGATTCGGGAAAAGAACCAAGCCATAGATGAGGAGAGCCAAGATGTCTTCAAATGCTTGAAAATCCAAGTTATCCCAGAACTGTTGAGCTTGATCCATCAGAAACTTGGCCAAGAAACCTTTAACCCCGCTCCATGTCTCCCAGTTGGATACTACATCAACCCTTTTTAGATGTAAGGCTGAAGCAATGTCCTCAGGTCTAGGAACCTCCTCCAAACCTGTGAAGGGTAACTGCTCGAGGATGGATATGCCCAGCAAGTAAGAAAACTCCTCCAAAGTGGGAACTAGCTGATAATCCGGGAAGGTGAAACAATGATACACCGGATCGAAGAACTGGAAAAGCACGCTCATCCAACTTTGAAGTGACCAGACTAAGGAGCTGACCATGTCTTCTAACGAATGAAGAAGTATCAAGAACTTTTGAGACTAACTCTCTGAGTTGAGCAGGTATTTGCACGAAGTTAACTCGAATGGTGTTTCTGCGCACTGAAGCCATAATCTTCAAAATAGATCAAAGATAAATCCCCTCGGTCTTCGAAATGGTTAGTGTAATGAAGTATGCATGCTATGTCATGATGCATGATGTCATGATAAAACACACAACAAGTATAGCAGGTAACAGACATGGTAAAGGCAAACAAGTCACACAATAGCCCTTAAGTTTAGGCTTGCATGGAGTCTAGGTACTACCCTCTTGAAGTTCAGTTGGTTTCTACCTGTCCTAATAATAGTAACCGGGTTCTAGAGGTTCTCAATATCACTGAGCATCCTCTATTAATCATGGTTTCAGCTCACGCAATCTTTTCTTGCAGCCGAAACTATATCGAGAGTATGGTCTCAATGAGTGTAGTATCGAGTACCAACCAGTTCTCAGCTTTACATCGAGGCCGGCTATCTCACTACTTCCTATGGCCAAGTTGGTCAATTATAGGTTCTAAGGTCAGTTGATGTTTAACGACCCATATAGCAGCCCCGTATTCTCCTTGTTTCTCTATAAGGGATATCGGTACCAACCAATGTGCCACATCAACATAGCTACTGCTTCAACCGTATCGATCTACGCCGTACAGTTCCCACACAGTTTCTTGCTACTTACCTAAAAGGTGTCCCCCAGATCCGGGTTAGGATCTATAGTAACTCCTAATACAAAACCCTTAAAAGTAAAGCAATCAAGTCAGACAATAGAAGCAAATATGATGAAATAATCCTAAGGTATACCCCACTTATTATTTCCCCAGCAGAGTCGCCAGTTCTGTGATACGGTGGCCAAAACCGGACTGTTTTGAAATGCTGGTTTGCGTTTTGCATTTGTGTTTGCAAAATGTCACGGTAAGCAAGAGTCGCCGCCGACTTTTATTTTATCCAACTGGAAAGGAAAAAAGCACAGAAAAATTCCCTTTTTTGAGATTTTGAGTACGGGGGGTAGATTATAGAAAGGGAAGGTATTAGCACCCTTTCTATCTGTGGTTTTCCACGGGCTCTTAGGTACTTGCTCATCATTTTCAAAATTGCTTGTGTGTGTGTTTAATTTGAAAAAGTTTTTTTTTACTTCGATTTAACCCTTGCTTCTGTCTTCAAGAGTGTTACAAAGTTGTTTTGAAAACTTTGTTTGAAAAGAGTGTAAGTGTAGAAAAAGTTTGTTTTGAGCAAGTACCTACTAGCATCTACCTACTCGAAAAAAGAATTGTTCTATGTTCGTTTCCTTTAGACAGCGCTATCCTACTATTAGCAAGTAGGTAGCACCATCGTTGGAGTTATAAGGGTCAATTCGAAAGGGACGTACGATCACTAAAGCAATGTTAGGACGTCTTAGTAGTAACCCTAATGTCTTAAGATCATATTCGAGGAAACATTTCCGAGGCAACATTTCCGAACGGGACTTTGATCTTTGTTTAGACAAGAGAGCGACCACTAAAACATCCTATACTTAATGACCGTTTACCGAAGGCAACCGAAGTGGGAGTATACCCTAGGAGTGCGCATGTGCGAGTGATTCAATTTCAAGTTATTATCTTTGCACATTTAGGGTTTGCTAACCGTTTTAAAGTTTACATACAGTCTTGTCATGCAACCCTAATATTTATACATCTAACAGTTAATATTTTGCGGAAGTTAAAATGCGGAGAATAAAGCTAAGCTATTACAAGGCTTCGGGTATTAATTACATAGCCAAAAAACCCGCTAAAACGATAAATAAATGGAGAAAGGTCCTAATTAATCTATTACATCCTGTGAGCAATTACATCAATATTATAAAAAATAAATAAACGCGCGGAGAATGGAGAACGAGAGGATATTAGGGTTTTGACCCCGTCTAACCTAATTAAAAGAAAAATGTTTTTGTTGTTTTTGATTATTTTAAGAAAAAAAGTTTTAAATTGAATATGTACAAATTTAATTACTAATTAAATTAAATTAATAAAAACTAAATTATTTGACCTATTTTTGTGTTTTGGTTATTTTTTTTAAGAAAAAGAAAATAGAATTTAAATTAAACAAAACCCTAATTTCTAACTTGTTTTGATTTATTTACAAAAGAATTAAAGTTACCCTAAAAATTAAATAAACTAATTAAATTAATTTTTTTTGATAAAAAATAATCTAAATCTAATTGGATGAAAAAAATTATTTTTATGATTTTTTAATAAAAAGAATTGATTTTTATGTTAGTAAAAATAATTAAATGAATTAATAAAGAAAATATAAAGAGAAAAAGAAAAGTAAAATTGGGCCTGTAATCAGCAAATTGGAGGTGTGCAAATAGCAATTCTGGGCCCAAAATAAGCTGACCCATGTTGACTTCCAAGATTCCATGTCGTGCATTGACTGGGATGCATGATGGACCACCACGTGATGACATTGGATTAAATCTGCTTCAGATCTAGTGGTGGCAAGCTGATGGCACATGGTGGAGTCTTGATGTTGGCTCCCAAATTCGACACTTACTATATTTGGTCTTTTAGACCAAATAACTGGAATGAACCAAGCCAGGAAGTATGATTCGACACATGAAATAACTTAGGGAAAAGATCTGAGTTATATTGGAATCTTCTACCAAGGGCTCATTCGACTGAAGAAGACTTATGTCACTCGACTGAGAGAAAGTATTCTCGCTTTGACACATGATACGAGGACTATTTGAATTTTGAATTATTGGAGGGAAAGGCAGTTTCGCCAGCGTTTAAGAAGAGGCAACGTGGCTGAAAGCCATAGGTCGAGGAACATGCAGAAGACACTTGTCTTCATCCTAGCGTAGAATTCTCCCTCGACGCTTACCTACTTTTAGTATAAATTAAGAAACTTGTGTAATTTTCAAGTGTGTTCAACCTATTATACTAAGTCACTCAAACATTATCCAAGTAACTGCTGCGTGAGAAAGGATAACGACTGAGAAATGTATGTTGGGAACACCTTTTTTATTTAATGAAAGTCCTTTACATTACTTTACTATTATCCTGCAAAGTTATCTTTTTTACTTCTTTTACTTGCATTTCTATACTTCTGTTTACTTTTCCAAAATCTTAAACATCCTTTCTCTGGGTCGAACATGCGTTCTTCCTGCTTATCCATTTTACATAAAAATTAGCATATGCCCTGGGATTAATCTGATCGATCCCGTAAGTAAACCAAAAAGAACTTGCCTTTTTGGAGATCAACGGTTGTTTACCAAAAACAACGGTAAACAAATTGGAACACCCGGTGGGATGTTGCTAATTTTCTATGTTATTGTGTTTTTCCTGTACAGTTATAACATTGCATGTTATTAAGAAGTGGTAGAGTAACCAACAAATATACTGTTAGGAAGGAAAATAGAGAGAGTAGTATGGCTAACGAGCCAAACCATGGAGAAATACCTCCACCAATCACAGGAACGATGGTTACTACTGTTGTCGAAGGGAATATCCCAACTTCTGTTGGATCAATGCCAGCGTTAACCACAAATCAAACTGGACCCTTACTTTCGTATGTGGGTCCAAGAGGTCCTTTAGGAACACCTCCACCAAGGATAAATATGGGATCTCGATCAATTGTACCCCCAGGCTTTTCGACAACCTGGATGGGTCGAGAACAGCCATATGGCATGCCAACTACTGAAATGGCTAGCCTTATGAATGCTGCTTCCACTTTTTCAGAACCTTTGGTGAACGCAACATCGCCATTACAAGGGTCTGGAGCCAGTAGAAACCAATTTTTGGGAGGGCCATCTCACATGATACCAGGCCTCACAAATGTTTCAACAACAATTTTGAGGCAACAAATGGATGAAAGTAATCATGAAATGGTACAAATTCTAGCACAAACTCTAAGTACGGTGCTAAATCCCCTTATTCAGACTGCTACACAGTCGAATCAACAGATGACAGCACAAATGACGCGCATGGCTGAATTCTTTGGGGTACCCCAAGTTGTTCGACAACCCCAGAGGGTACCAATAAGGGTAAATAAAGGGGTAATTATGGAAGAGGATTTGACCGTTAATCCAAACCCCCAGATTCCTAGGGTAGAAGTAGAACAACCAAGGATAGAGATACCATGAAACCTTCGAGAAATCGATCAAGGCGTTATTATGGCTAATAGAAACCAAAACGCTGACGAATTAATGTAGCAAGTTCGACAACAAAACTATGGGACGGACAATAATCTAACCACCATGATCGAGAGGATCATGCTTCAAAACGGGATGAATGTTGGTTTTTGCATACCAAACTTTACATCCCCATTGTCAGAATATATTCTGCAAACAGACTTACCACCTAGGGGAAAAGTCCCAAAGTTCACTAAATTTTCAGGGGATACGACAGAGTCGACCGTCGAACATGTGGCTAGATATTTGATAGAGGCTGGAGAAATAGCAAACAACAAAAACCTTAGAATCAAATATTTCCCAAGTTCCCTAACAAAGAATGCTTTCACTTGGTTCACTACCCTCCCAGCCAATTCGATCCACAACTGGAACCAATGTGAAAGATTGTTCCATGAACAATTTTACATGGGTCAAACCAAGATAAGTCTAAAAGAATTGACTAGTGTGAAGAGAAGGTTTACAGAGCCAATTGATGAATATTTAAATAGATTTCGATTACTCAAAGCCAGATGCTTTACCCAAGGGCCTGAGCATGAATTAGTTGAAATAGAAGCGGGGGGCCTGGATTATTCGATTAGGAAAAAGTTAGATACACAATACCTAAGAGATATGGCCCAACTTGCTGATAGAGTTCGACAAGTAGAACGCCTTAAAGCTGAAAAAGCTAAAACTACCAAAACTCATCGACGAGAAAGAGTAGCTTATGTCGAAATGGATGATAATGATCCGGAGACATACAGTGATCCTATAGATGTCGAAGAAGGCGAAATTGATTTAGCGGAATTAAAACAAGGACCACCATATTCTTGTAAATTGCCAGTGCCATCAAATGGGAAAAATCCTGTAGAACCTGAGAAAAACAGTGATAAATTTCCTAAGAAAACTTATAGCTTCGACATATCCAAGTGTGACGAAATATTTGATCTATTAGTTAAAGATGGCCAGATGATAGTGCCCCCAGGGGCAAAATTGTCTCCTTTAGAACAGAGAAAGAAAAGAGGTTTTTGTAAATACCATAATTTTTTGGGACATAAAACCTCACAATGTTTCCTTTTCAGGGATCTCGTTCAACAGGCGCTGAAGGAAGGAAGGCTGAAATTTGCTGATAAACCAGCAATGAAAATCAACACAAACCCACTGCAGATAGAGGCGCATTATACCGAACCAGTTGGCATTCATATGGTGGAAGTGTCTGAAGATTTCATCACAAAACCCATCTTTGGAAGTTTCACTGGAAACATCTCCAGAAAAACTATTGAAGGGGTGAGAAAGGCCACTGAAGGCCTGGATTTGAAAAAGGAAGTTGGCCAAGGGTCGAACAAGAAGGCTGCTGGAAGCCTGAAACTGATCAAATGAGTTATTGAAGACCCAAACAAAATCAGAGGAGTTACTGAAAGCTCCAGCAAAAGAACCACCACGGATTCTTAATTGGCTGTTGCAAAGGGTTCGACAGAGGACTTGGAGGCCAAAATGCAGAAGATGAACCTTGTTGCCAAAAGCAACATGCAGGTTAACGTGGTTGAAGTCTCTGGCGCCAAAGCTTCAGAGGAAGCCATTCGACAAGAAGAAGTAAACAAAACTGCATTCCCAAAGGAGGATGAAGATTTGGCAGATTTTCTGCATAGGTGCCAGAAGAAGAAATCGGAAGTAATGCTATGCCCTAGATGTAGCTCTATTTTTTATAAGAAAGCCACTGAACACATACAAGCTATGCGGATTGTGAAAGCAAAACAGGGCACCAATGCCCAACAAAGAATGGGTTCAGAAATCCGATTTGACCTCAGAAGGGGGCAGCAACAAAGACCCATGAATCAGGTAAGGAGGCCACCAACTTTTAGGCCTCCAACTAATGTGCCTACAGATAATTGGCTAAATACCATGGGAAGGAAGAGTCCAAATGAAGAGAGATGGCAGGCATTCGACGTACCAAGAGGTTCTTCTCTAGATTACAGAAAGGAGTACCATGCTTCTGCGTCGAACAAAATGACCCATGTGTCGAGCAATTACAAAGGAAAAAATCCTATGTCTCGTTCGTAGTGGAGAAGGTTCCAAAGACGGCGAAAGGCCGAGAAAGAGGCAGCTGGACCTTATCCAGAAGTTAGCACTAATGTGCAGAAGAAACAAAGGAAGCCTCTGGAGAGAAATCCCATGCCCTGGGCGGAGGAGTGTGGGTCGAATGATGAAGACGACTCTGACTCCAGTGACAGTTTAGACATCATGGTGAATGTCATATCTGTGTTGCCCAAAGAATACAACTGTGAGGTTGAAGTCGAAGAAATTGACCTAATGGTTGAATAAGAATTGGCTAGACACAAGCCAGTATGTTACTATATACTGAACAATGGATGCGTAGAAGAACAAAACGCATTTTTTAAACCACCAACAGAGGCAATGAAGAGCCATCTGAAACCCCTGTTCATTAGGGCAAAGGTAGGGGAGGTAACCGTAAACAAAATTCTGGTTGATTGTGGGGCAACCATCAATATCATACCATAATTCATGCTGGAAAAGCTAGGCAAGGGAGATGCTGACATAAAGCCACATAACATGGTCTTATCTAACTATGAAGGGGGCATTGGCACCAGAATGGGTGTCATTCAACTGGACCTCAAAGTGGACTCAATCCTTCGACCCACCATGTTCGTGGTTATTTCAGCAAAACCCAACTATAATCTAATCCTTGGTCGGGAGTGGATACATGGCATTGGAGCAGTGCCATCTTCGATGCACCAAAGGGTCACAATATGGCGCCCCGACGGTATTGTGGAGAACATTGAAGCAGATTAGAGTTATTACTTAGGTGAAATCAACAGTGTCGGAAAGAATTGTTTCGATAGAAATTTGGCTCACATAGGGCCATGTAACTCACCTGAGTTTGATTTAACCCCAACTCCTAATGCATTATGCTCCCTATACCTACACTCCGATTACAGGTTTCAGTGGGATAGAGAAGACTTATCCAACATCGACTTTGGAGGAGTTAGTGATATACGGCCAACAGACTGGGGAAGCGAGTTTGGTGATGATGACTGAGTCACCAACTCTCTAAAAGATTTCGGCGTATGTGACCGAAAACAGAATGATAGAGGCCTTAGAGGCTGAAGTTAAATATGTGGCTTTCGAAGCCAATGAACAAGTCCTTTCGAAGACAGGGCCTGGGAAAGATTTCGACCCAGAGCCTCCCGACTTAGGAACGAAAGACTTTTGAGACCAGAGGTTAGACGCCATCTATGACGATGAACCTCTAGGTTTCGAAAAGGACCCGCTAGCGAAAAATGTCAGAATGCTGGCGCAAGATCCTCTAGAAGAGGTAAATCTAGGCGAAGGTCCTGTGAACAAGCCCACACACATAAGCACAAAAATGGATCCAGGACTCAGGGTCGAAATGATCGAATTACTAAAAGAGTTCAAGGATTGCTTTGCGTGGGACTATGACGAGATGCCTGGTCTCGACAGAAGATTGGTAGAACTGCAGTTACCAATAAAGCCTGGAAAGAAACCCGTTAAGCAGACTCCAAGACGGTTTGCACCAGAGATTTTATCAAAAATCAAAACGGAGGTCAAAAGGCTGCTGAGATGCAAGTTCATAAGAACGACCAGGTACGTCGAATGGATTGCGAATATTGTGCCTATTATAAAGAAAAATGGTACCTTGAGGGTGTGCATCGATTTCAGAGATCTAAATGCTGCAACACCCAAAGATGAATATCTAATGCCAGTGGCGGAAATGCTTGTAGATTCTGCCGCTGGTTTCGAGTACATGAGTATGCTTGATGGCTACTCTGGATATAATCAAATCTTCATTGCTGAAGAGGATGTGTCGAAAATGGAATTTCGTTGCCCTGGGGCTTTAGGCACTTATGAATGGGTAGTAATGCCCTTTGGCCTAAAGAATGTAGGGGAAACGTACCAAAGAGCCATGAATTCGATCTTCCATGATTTTATTGACACTTTCATGCATATTTATATTGATGATTGTTGTACCCCAAAATTTGCCCTCGCATTTTTCCCAAGAAATCTCAGCTTCAAGACTTTCCTGACTTTTCAAACTGACTCAAGAATCGGACAAACGGACTTTTCGTGTCAGTCAAGCGAAATTAGGGTTTTTACTGATTTTCAGAACTCTGGATTGTTTCATACAGTTGGCTTAGGGTTTTGGTTGATTTTGGCTCAGTTTTGATCAGGCGAGCGTTATTTGGCATTTAATCAAGAGTTAGGGTTTTACGGGCATATTCTCAGAAAGGTTGAAATTCCACAGTACTTTGCGGTTTATTCCGAGATTCGGGTTGAATTTGCATTGTTCATAATTTAATCAGTAAAAGGAGGCAATTGGTTTGAATTCACCAGTCAAAAGATATGTGCAGTATTGGATTCACAGTGTTTATGGCAAATCAGTGAAGAAGGAATGCGTTTGATCAGTCTATTTGGGTTAACTACTGCTTTATTTTGGATATTGGAAGAGACAGGTTTAATTGATCAATATTGATTTTATTTAAGTTATTTATTATTCTAAAAATTGAATGATTGAAATTTATTTTTCAATTGTTTTAATTCAAAGAATTTTAAATAAATAAATAAACAATAAAGAAAATTAGAACTAATTGGATAATTTAGATTTTATTGATATTTGAATTATTTGTACAAATTGTTGTTTATAATTTAAATTACAAACAATAATATACATTAATTTAAATATTAAATAAAATAAAATTCTATCCTATTTCTAATATTCTTCACTCTTCACTCCGCTCCGGTGCTCCATTTTTATCTGCAAAAAGAAAAGAGAAAGTCAGAAAGCAGTTGAAGTAAAAAGGACAGTTAAAATTTGCTCATCATTAAGGGCCACTGACTGGAATCAGTTGACCCTCTCTGCAAATCACGGGATTTCTCCCGGTTCACAAAGAGGGAAGATTTTTTATTCATGAATGTCAAAATGCATAATTTCTAAAAATTCAAACTGCAAACTTCCAATTCAAACTAAACTGAAAAATCCAATTCCACTTTCTATCCAAAGCAAAAGGCAAGTTACTGTCAAAATGCCAAAATATACTCAAAAGATATCAAAGAAAAAATCAAGGAAGTACAATTTGCTGTCACAAGTACTCAAAAGCTGTCAAAGAAGGATTTTGGAAAGATATCAATGCAAAGTCAGCACACAATCTGTCAAAAAAGAGATAAAGAGGATGCAGTCAAGTAGTGTGTTATGCAAGCTAAAATCTAAGTCATCACTTCCCAGGGCCCCTTCAGAACAAAGCACAGTAATAATCATATTAAATTCTAAAACTGTACTATGGAAGAAAAAGAGAGATAAAGAGCAATAGGCGGGTTTTAGGCTTAGGCAGAAGACAGAACAAAAGGATATAACACAAAGAACAAAGACACGGTTCAGTAGACAGTTCAAGGAGAAAAGAGAAAATATACCAACTGCAAAAACCTGTTAGGCATCCAGCCTGTTACCCAAGCCTTGAAACCTGATGAGCTCAAGGCCTGAACCAGTATAATTTCCCAACACACTTACCTACATCAAGGAGGCCAAACCTCATACCTGTCTCAAGAGCTACCAATACCCTGTCTTAACCCCAAAACTCAGAACCTGCATCAACCTGGCCTAGCTTTCAAACCTGAACAACCATCAAACACAACCTCAAACCTTGTTAAGTCCAACAACATAACATACTGAAGCAGAAACCTAACCAAAACTGTGTTAAACCAAGCCTAATCAAAACCTGCATCATCCTTACAAAATCACACAACTCTGCCTCAATACACAAACCCACAAGCCAATACAACACAGTTGAAGAGGAAGAGAAAATAGACAAAACATACAGCATATGCAAAGAGAATATACTGTAAAAACTTCAAACCTATTGTCCAGAACCTGAAGCCCTGAAGCGAGTCCAAACCAGAAGCCTAACCACATGAACTTGTCACAAAGCCAACCAAACACATACCTGCTGCTGTCAAAACCTCACCATAACCTGCAAACTAAGTTACCAAGCCAAGCTAACATAAAAACCTGCTGAAGCCTAACCTTAAACCCAAAAACACCACCATACTGTCAAACCAGAAATCCCTTAAACATAATCAAGTTCAAACCTGAGATAAACAAAAACCCCCTAGCCCTCAGTATAACATCATTGGGCGAAATCTCAGAACCTATCCAACATTCAAGGCAATACCAAGGCAGCAATGTTCTAAAGCATTCAAAATCATTCAGAAGCAAAGATTCAAGGCAACTAAGGCCCTCAGACCTCTGGGATCATCACAGGGCAACAAGAGAAGAAGAGAGAAAGCGTCAAGGGCATACTCAGAAGCATGTTCAGGGCAACACAGGTAAAAGGTTAATGGTTTCAGAACAACAACTCAAGGCAACCTAGGCCCTCAGTACAAACATCACTGGGCAAGTTCATCTCAAAACATCATATTCCAATCAACATAGGAAACAAGCACGCAATAGAAGAGATAAAGAAAGTGAATCTTTTTAAAAGAAGGTTTTCAGTACAACTCATCATCAAACCCTAAAACGGTGACAAAATACAAAAGTACCAAATTTTCCCAAGCAAGCTTCCAGCTTCATCACCGAATCTTCGCCATCAAAGCCTCCTGAGCATCCTCCTCCTCTTCCTTCCCTCCATCCAGGTAGTTTTCCCTCTTCTCTTGATTACACCATATGCCTCAAGACACAACAATGAATTGGAGTAAAAATCAATAATCAAAAAAAATCACAAATACGCAAAATCGTAAAAACCCTAACGAAATTAGAAGGTTGTTGGTACCTTAGATCAAATGCCCTAAACACCGCCGTCAGAGGGAGGAAGGTAGGATGATGCTGGTGGCTCTGTGGTGGACGATTGCGCTCAGGAACGGAGAAGAGGACGAACAAACACGAACGCTGCCGCTGCCTCGCCTAAACCTAATTTTTCTCCAACTGAACAAAACGTGTTAACCCTAAATGTGCTTCAAGATCATTGGGCCTGACCCGTTCTCATTTTCTCTGAAGCCCAAGTTAACATGTTCACAATTAACCATTTACTTCTTACTAACCTAAGTTAATGTTTTACAATTAACCATTTTTTTATAATACTAACTTCTTTCTTTTTTATATGTATATATACATAACATCTTCAATATAATATTTTTAATTAATTTAACCTTTCTTTTACACTAATTTCTTTTATATATAAACACCTTATATTTTTCTAATTTAATACATTTGTCATAATAATACATTAATATTAAAAATACTAAGATACTTAAAATTACTTCCTTTTAATCTTTTTATTTTTAAGCGCATAATTAAAATACATTTTGCCATATATTAAAATTGAAAATACTTTCTTTTTTACTTTATTTACTCTTTAAATAAAATACATTTGTACATACTAAAATGAATATACATTTTCTTGCATAATTTAAACTTCTTAAAACATTTTATACATAATTGAATTAGAAAATTAAAACATTTGATTAAAACATTTTTCTTATTGTACATATCTAAATACAAAAATACAAGATTAAAATATATATCTAGGTCAAAAACCCTAATACGTTTCAATTTCACATATCGCGTTTGTACATAATTACACATACCCGATACATATACATCTCACACTTACACAATACATTGCTTCTATACACATTTTTTATCTTATATCTGTATATTCGATATTTACATTTGATCGCACATTCGATTTGGTTGTAACTTATTGGATACTATAAGTCTCATCCCCATTCATACATTTGTACCCCCACTCCCGGACACTATTTTGTAATAGCGTAGATTTTACATTTCCGCAAATTACAGTTTTCCAATTATACCATGGTTAGACCTAGGGTTTGCATGTACATAAAATCAAACGCTAGATAACCTAATACGAGACAAACATATGTAATCAACACACAACCACACTTGCACCCTCTAGGGTAATCCCACATGTTGCCTTCCAAAATGGGCCATGCTTGCACGTCGAGTATCTTTGGCAAAACAAAATCAAATGATCATAAGTCTCAAAGTGTTGCCTAAACGGAATGATCATAGTCCCTTCAAAGCAAATTGCCAAAGACACTTGGCATCATTGCATTCATGGTCCATACGATGACCCGCGCCCGTCCCGAATAAACTTCCTAAACGCAAGATTGTCTACCAATTTCAATGGTAGAACAAAATTGTTAAAAGGGGTTAAAACATGACAAAAAAACCTTTGAGTACAATAGGGTAGACAAAACTCTTAGTTACTTGAGATCAAACTTGCAAAAACACTTGCCTTCTTTTCAAAAACCACAATCCACAACACTTTCAAACAAACTCTCAAAAATATTTGAAAACATCTTTTCGAAAAGATTCACACTTTTGTAAAACACTCAATCATGAGTCAAATACATTAGTTGCCTAAAACAAGGCATCTTTTTCCAAAACATTTTCAAAAAGCACACACATACACACCATTTTTAAAGCAATTGAAAAACAAGGCAAGTGATCTAAAAAACCAAGTAACTAAGAGCCCATGGATAACCATGGATGAAAAGGGTGCTAACACCTTCCCTTTTCATAATCTACCCCCCGAACCCACGAAATATCTCAAAAGGTTTTTAGTGTGCTTTTTTAACCTTTCCTTTAGGATAAAATAAAAAGTCGGTGGCGACTCTTGCTCAACCGCACAAGTGCAAATACGAACGCAAAACCTCAAGTCAGTTCTCCCACCGTATCACAGAACTGGCGACTCTGCTGGGGATAATTCTAAAAGTGGGGTTACCTTAGGGTTTAGATCACCTTTACTTTCAATTGATTGCTTTGTTTGCTTTACATTTGTGGGCTTTGTATCGGAGTTTTATAGATCCTAACCCGGATCTGGGGAAACCTTTTTAGGTAGCATAATCTGTGAGGGACCTGTCCGGGATATACCGACATGGGTGAAGCAGTGGTTACGTTGGTGTGGCGTCTTGGTCTGTACCGATATCCCTCGTGTTGAAACGGGGAGAATATGGGTCTTCCAAGGAGTCATTAAGCACCAACCGACCTTAGAACCCTAATTGACCAACTTGGCCATTAGAACAGTAGCAGTATGCTACACTCATTGAGGCTAAACTCTCGAGATGGTTCCGGCCGCGAGAAAAGGTTGCGATGCCGGAGTTATGACCGATTGAGGGTAGCCAATGATATGAGATTCTCTAGAACCCGGTTACTTTTGATAAGACAGGTTTTAACCAACAAACTGAAAGAGGGTAGTACCTGAACCTCATGCAAGCCTAAACCTAAGGCCTTGTGTGCTTTGTGTGAATATTGTTTGCCTGTATATACACTTACTTGCTTTTCGCATACATGGACATAACATCATAACATCATACCATAGCATTTTAGCATTTTCAATAACCGTTTCAAGGATCTCGAGGGTTCTGTTGATGCAGGGTTACGTTGAACCAGACGTCTATCAAACGGTAAAAAGGTTTTCTCCTCTAACCAATCCAGTCAAAGTTCAAGTACAACAACTTGAATCAGTGGCTATGACCCACTTGACATGGTGAGCTTGATTCTCGTGGAAGGGCGTCCACCGGTGCAGAGATCTCCAATCCAAGAGCAAGTTCAACCTCTAACATTTTCTTGTGTTTACCCCAAGAGATCCTTGAAAGCATGCATCCACATATCATGCATTGCATTTTGACAATCTTTCCTTTTTCAGGTTTCCTTACTCTCCTGCTGTTTATTTCAGCAAGAGATGGCTCTAGAAAGGTCTGTCAAAGACATCCAAGACCAGACTGCTCAGCTGCAGGATATGTTCCTGAACTTGTCTCTGGGGCAAGAAGAGATGAAAGCTCTCCTCACCAAAGGCCTGGGGAGTTCCAACAATGCCAGGAGTGATCAGATTGCAGAGCTGCAGTTTGATCTGACGACACTGAGGACTCAAATGATGGGACAGTTGGTGGGCCAGATGGCTCTCATTCAAGACTTATCCCAAAGACAAGAGGAACTCAGAGTTCTTGTCCGCCAACTGCTTCCAAACAACCAACTGGGGCAAACATCTGAGGTTGAAGAGCAAGTCACCGCTCAGCCTCCATCCACTCAAGAAGACAAGGGGAAAGCTCCTTTTCTAGCTTCAGGGTCACAAACCCATCAACAGCCTCGCCAGCATCAACGGGGCAATCGGCGTAAACAAGAAAAGTCGGGAAGACAGTTTACGGAGACTGAAATACCATCATTCTTCATACTAAAGCGCCTGTTAGAGGTCGATTTGCTCACCTTAAAGGACCCTCCTCAGAAGCTCAATATCTTCTCTCCTCACTATAATCCCGACGCAGTCTGTGTTTACCACTCCTACAGCCCGGGACACGGCACCAACGACTGTTGGGCCTTGAAGAATAAGATTCAAGATCTGATCGACATTGGGGTGCTGGAATTCATGCCAGACGGCGAGATGAAGATCTTCCGTTAAAGGGTTCTCCGCTTGAAGTGACGAAGCTCGAAGCTGAAAGACTTTTGCTTCTTTTTGAATTTTCAAAGTTGTAATTTCTTTTGCTGTCAAACAATTATCTATTGATGTTAAACTCTGTTTTCATTAATGCATTGCATATGTTTGTCTTGAATTCATCCATTCGTTTCACTACTCTTATGCTTTTCTTTATGATATTTGACTCTTGATAAAAAGCTGCAAGCCTTTAGAGGGAGGATAACGAAACAATACCATGATCTTATACAGTATACTTTTTGAACAGACCTTGCTAATGATGTACAGGCATTTCTTTCAATTCCCAAACACTGGAGTTATAAGGAAGTTAATCCCTAGTCAACCCCTTCGAGCCAAAGAAGTAGGAGTTTTCTGTTCTAAACGATCAAAACCCTTGATATAAACCTGGGGCAGGGTAGTATCTCAGTTAATTCAAAAGAAAACGCGCATTGAAGTCGCAAACTCTCAGTTCGTAATACAACGAACGACGTCAAAAAAGAAAGTGTTCCTTTGGAATCAAAAGACCAGGGTGGTTCCCTATCACATAGACAGTCAATCTCTCAAAAGAGAAAAGCCCACCAAGCCAAAACCTATAAAGGAGGCTTAAGAAAGCTGGGGCATCCCGCTGACAATAATTCCGAAAACGGTAACAGTCAGGCAAAAGTTAGGGATAACAAATCAAAATCAAAATAGTGAGGTCATTACAAAACCCTCAACAACATGAAAAGTGTTGTAAAAGAAAAAAGGAGATGATGATTGTCTCCCAAATTCAAACTGGTGAACCATTGCCCAAAGTCGTTCCAAACTCGAAACAGAGTGTGACGCACAATTAACTGAGCTTAGGTTGAAGAACATCACTAAGAGCGGGTGGGTACAAATATACTTTGAGCCTTTATCCTTTGTTTCTTAAACCGTGAACCAGGCCACGTTACAACCCTTTAAAAGTCCTAATTGAAGCGTGGATTAGTTCGAAAGCATACTGTTACAAAAGGTATCCTGACTCCTGTAGGGCTTTGCTCTAAATCTTGTGTTAACTTGTCTTATGAAAATTTTTCTGCTAAAAACGCATTTTTCAAAACTTCAAAGACAAACATAAAGTTTGCATTATTCGAATATCATTGTCTGCATTTGACCCTATTTGTTTGACAGCGAAGAAATTCATATAGCGAATGTTCGGAGGAACGAAAACTCTCTCAATAAGTCAAAATCACTTCAAGAGGATAACACTTCCATCAAATCCCTTATCAACAAGGGGCATGACATGTCAAAATCCAATTAACCTGGGGCAATCCAGTCAAGGTCCAACAGACCTTTCAAAGTACAGTTAACCCGGGGCAGTCCAGTCAAGATTTCAAGAAATCTCTCAATATGCAGAGTAATCTGATTTAAGACTCCTTCTTCACCACTTGGGGCATTCGAATGTCAAAAGTGTTCAACAAATCAACTACATCATTTCCAGACTCGACTCCTGTATCTAGCCAGGGCACGTCTGAAGAGCTCGAAGATTCGACTCCTGTATCCAGCCAGGGCACATCTATCGACTACAACATCTCTAGATTCGATTCCTGTATCCAGCCAGGGCACATCTATCAATTACAACATTTCCAGATTCCTGTATCTAGCCAGGGCACGTCTGAAGAGTTCGAAGATTCGACTCCTGTATCCAGCCAGGGCACATCTATCGACTACAACATCTCCAGATTCGATTCCTGTATCCAGCCAGGGCACATCTATCAATTACAACATTTCCAGATTCCTGTATCTAGCCAGGGCACGTCTGAAGAGTTCGAAGATTCGATTCCTGTATCCAGCCAGGGCACATCTATCAACTACAACATCTCCAGATTCGATTCCTGTATCCGGCCAGGGCATATCTGTTGACCACATTTCCAGACTCGATTCCTGTATCTAGCCAGGGCACGTCTGAAGAGTTTGAAGATTCGATTCCTGTATCCAGCCAGGGCATATCTACCAACTATTACATTTCCAGACTCGATTCCTGTATCCAGCCAGGGCATGTCTGAAGAATTCCAGATCAACACCTGCAACAACCCAGGAAACATCTGTGAACGACCGATTGTAGACCAACACCTGTAATAAGCCAGGAATTTATCTACATCACCACTTGGGGCATTCGAATGTCAAAAGTGTTCAAAACCCGATGCAGTTTTTACACAAGCTCATCTTCAGGAAGCCCTACACCGGTTCCTCTTCAAGACTTCTGAAACAAGTTTACGGATTCTTCCCAACAACGGACGCTAATCTACCGACTTGTTCAGACTCTTCTCAAACCGTTGAAAACAGTTTACGGACGCTTCCCAACAACGGACGCGGCTCTATTGCTGATTCAACTTCAAGACTTCTGAAAACAGTTCATGGATTCATCCCAACAACGGATGTTAATCTATCGACTTGTTCAGATGCAACTTTTGAAAACAGTTTACGGACGCTTCCCAATAACGGATGTTATTCTATTGCTTATTCAACTTCGAGATTTCTGAAAACAGTTCCCGGGTCCTCCAAGTAAACGGAGGTTAACTTATCGCTTGTTCAGATTCTTCTCAAGCTAACCACCACGGAAGATCGCGCTCGCCAAAATTCTCCCTATCCCCAGCGGAGTTCATCAAAATCCCCAGCCAAAGAATCCTCCGGAGTTCAATCCCCCTTAGAGTTTAAGCTTCAGTATCCCCAGCGGAGCCAGACCATTGAACCTTCGCCCCACAGAGTTTTAGGAAGACAAATCTTGAGTTCCCCAGTGAAGTCGCCAGAGTTACTTCCCATCAAGCTGAAGATTCTCAATCTGGCCTCCCCAGCATGAGTCTACTGGTTTGGAGCTCCCCAGTAGAGGTCATCAGGAATTCTCTTCCCCAGCGACAGCCAAGGATTTATTTTCCCCGGCAGCAGTCAAAACGCTTTTATCTTCAGCCATCTCGGATTCATGTATCCTTGGCAAGATTAGCTCATCAGCTTACATGCGCATTCATTACATTCATATCATAAATATTGATGTCACGTACATTGCATCATGCATCATAACATTGCATACAATTAACCCTTTGCCTTTTCAGGTAAGATCAGTCGACAGACACAGATCATCTCCCGAGATTCATCCAGAAATAGTTCAGATGTGACCCAGACACAGTGACTTTTTGATACTTATTCCAGATTCATTCAGACGCATCATCAAGAAACCCTACACCGGTTCCTCTTCAACTTCAAGACTTCTGAAATAGTTTACAGATTCTTCCCAACAACGGATGTCAATCTACCAACTGATTCAGACTCTTCTCAACTTTTGAAGACAGTTTACAGATTCTTCCCTACAACGGATGTCAATCTACCAACTGATTCAAACCCTTCTCAACTTCTGAAACAGTTTACAGATCCTTCCCTACAACGGATGTCAATCTACCAACTAATTGAAACCCTTCTCAACTTCTGAAACAGTTTACAGATTCTTCCCTACAACGGGTGTCAATCTACCGACTTATTCAGACTCTTCACAATTTCTGAAAATAGTTTACGGACACGTCCCAACAACGGATGCTGCTCTATTGCTTATTCAATCTCAGATAACTTACAGATTCTCCAGATATGGACGTCAATCTGTTGCTTGTTCAGACCCCAATTCAGAGATGTCCCAAAACATGGAGGCCCTTCTGATACTTGTCCACTCACCATTGACATACAGTTCAACATGTCCAGATGGCATCTGTAAGCCCATCCTCCTACCAGCAGTCGCCAAATGGCATCTGTAAGCCCATTCCTAGATGGCATCTCTAAGCCCATCCCCCTGACAAAATTCTATCGCGCCAGATGGCATCTTTAAGCCCATCACCAAATGGCATCTTTGAGCCCATTCACATTTACCGTCACATCGACGAGTGCAAATTTTCTGGGCACTTTAGTGTCCAATCTTCTTTTACCTTCAAGTCGCGAAAGGCAAACTTGCCAATCTAACTCTTCAGGTCAAAGAAGATTGAACAGGGGCAACTGTTGTACCCCAAAATTTGCCCTCGCATTTTTCCCAAGAAATCTCAGCTTCAAGACTTTCCTGACTTTTCAAACTGACTCAAGAATCGGACAAACGGACTTTTCGTGTCAGTCAAGCGAAATTAGGGTTTTTACTGATTTTCAGAACTCTGGATTGTTTCATACAGTTGGCTTAGGGTTTTGGTTGATTTTGGCTCAGTTTTGATCAGGCGAGCGTTATTTGGCATTTAATCAAGAGTTAGGGTTTTACGGGCATATTCTCAGAAAGGTTGAAATTCCACAGTACTTTGCGGTTTATTCCGAGATTCGGGTTGAATTTGCATTGTTCATAATTTAATCAGTAAAAGGAGGCAATTGGTTTGAATTCACCATTCAAAAGATATGTGCAGTATTGGATTCACAGTGTTTATGGCAAATCAGTGAAGAAAGAATGCGTTTGATCAGTCTATTTGGGTTAACTACTGCTTTATTTTGGATATTGGAAGAGACAGGTTTAATTGATCAATATTGATTTTATTTAAGTTATTTATTATTCTAAAAATTGAATGATTGAAATTTATTTTTCTATTGTTTTAATTCAAAGAATTTTAAATAAATAAATAAACAATAAAGAAAATTAGAACTAATTGGATAATTTAGATTTTATTGATATTTGAATTATTTGTACAAATTGTTGTTTATAATTTAAATTACAAACAATAATATACATTAATTTAAATATTAAATAAAATAAAATTCTATCCTATTTCTAATATTCTTCACTCTTCACTCCGCTCCGGTGCTCCATTTTTATCTGCAAAAAGAAAAGAGAAAGTCAGAAAGCAGTTGAAATAAAAAGGACAGTTAAAATTTGCTCATCATTAGGGGCCACTGACTGGGATCAGTTGACCCTCTCTGCAAATCACGGGATTTCTCCCGGTTCACAAAGAGGGAAGATTTTTTATTCATGAATGTCAAAATGCATAATTTCTAAAAATTCAAACTGCAAACTTCCAATTCAAACTAAACTGAAAAATCCAATTCCACTTTCTATCCAAAGCAAAAGGCAAGTTACTGTCAAAATGCCAAAATATACTCAAAAGATATCAAAGAAAAAATCAAGGAAGTACAATTTGCTGTCACAAGTACTCAAAAGCTGTCAAAGAAGGATTTTGGAAAGATATCAATGCAAAGTCAGCACACAATCTGTCAAAAAAGAGATAAAGAGGATGCAGTCAAGTAGTGTGTTATGCAAGCTAAAATCTAAGTCATCACTTCCCAGGGCCCCTTCAGAACAAAGCACAGTAATAATCATATTAAATTCTAAAACTGTACTATGGAAGAAAAAGAGAGATAAAGAGAAATAGGCAGGTTTTAGGCTTAGGCAGAAGACAGAACAAAAGGATATAACACAAAGAACAAAGACACGGTTCAGTAGACAGTTCAAGGAGAAAAGAGAAAATATACCAACTGCAAAAACATGTTAGGCATCCAGCCTGTTACCCAAGCCTTGAAACCTGATGAGCTCAAGGCCTGAACCAGTATAATTTCCCAACACACTTACCTACATCAAGGAGGCCAAACCTCATACCTGTCTCAAGAGCTACCAATACCATGTCTTAACCCCAAAACTCAGAACCTGCATCAACCTGGCCTAGCTTTCAAACCTGAACAACCATCAAACACAACCTCAAACCTTGTTAAGTCCAACAACATAACATACTGAAGCAGAAACCTAACCAAAACTGTGTTAAACCAAGCCTAATCAAAACCTGCATCATCCTTACAAAATCACACAACTCTGCCTCAATACACAAACCCACAAGCCAATACAACACAGTTGAAGAGGAAGAGAAAATAGACAAAACATACAGCATATGCAAAGAGAATATACTGTAAAAACTTCAAACCTATTGTCCAGAACCTGAAGCCCTGAAGCGAGTCCAAACCAGAAGCCTAACCACATGAACTTGTCACAAAGCCAACCAAACACATACCTGCTGCTGTCAAAACCTCACCATAACCTGCAAACTAAGTTACCAAGCCAAGCTAACATAAAAACCTGCTGAAGCCTAACCTTAAACCCAAAAACACCACCATACTGTCAAACCAGAAATCCCTTAAACATAATCAAGTTCAAACCTGAGATAAACAAAAACCCCCTAGCCCTCAGTATAACATCATTGGGCGAAATCTCAGAACCTATCCGACATTCAAGGCAATACCAAGGCAGCAATGTTCTAAAGCATTCAAAATCATTCAGAAGCAAAGATTCAAGGCAACTAAGGCCCTCAGACCTCTGGGATCATCACAGGGCAACAAGAGAAGAAGAGAGAAAGCGTCAAGGGCATACTCAGAAGCATGTTCAGGGCAACACAGGTAAAAGGTTAATGGTTTCAGAACAACAACTCAAGGCAACCTAGGCCCTCAGTACAAACATCACTGGGCAAGTTCATCTCAAAACATCATATTCCAATCAACATAGGAAACAAGCACGCAATAGAAGAGATAAAGAAAGTGAATCTTTTTAAAAGAAGGTTTTCAGTACAACTCATCATCAAACCCTAAAACGGTGACAAAATACAAAAGTACCAAATTTTCCCAAGCAAGCTTCCAGCTTCATCACCGAATCTTCGCCATCAAAGCCTCCTGAGCATCCTCCTCCTCTTCCTTCCCTCCATCCAGGTAGTTTTCCCTCTTCTCTTGATTACACCATATGCCTCAAGACACAACAATGAATTGGAGTAAAAATCAATAATAAAAAAAAAATCACAAATACGCAAAATCGTAAAAACCCTAACGAAATTAGAAGGTTGTTGGTACCTTAGATCAAATGCCCTAAACACCGCCGTCAGAGGGAGGAAGGTAGGATGATGCTGGTGGCTCTGTGGTGGACGATTGCGCTCAGGAACGGAGAAGAGGACGAACAAACACGAACGCTGCCGCTGCCTCGCCTAAACCTAATTTTTCTCCAACTGAACAAAACGCGTTAACCCTAAATGTGCTTCAAGATCATTGGGCCTGACCCGTTCTCATTTTCTCTGAAGCCCAAGTTAACATGTTCACAATTAACCATTTACTTCTTACTAACCTAAATTAATGTTTTACAATTAACCATTTTTTATAATACTAACTTCTTTCTTTTTTATATGTATATATACATAACATCTTCTATATAATATTTTTAATTAATTTAACCTTTCTTTTACACTAATTTCTTTTATATATAAACACCTTATATTTTTCTAATTTAATACATTTGTCATAATAATACATTAATATTAAAAATACTAAGATACTTAAAATTACTTCCTTTTAATCTTTTTATTTTTAAGCGCATAATTAAAATACATTTTGCCATATATTAAAATTGAAAATACTTTCTTTTTTACTTTATTTACTCTTTAAATAAAATACATTTGTACATACTAAAATGAATATACATTTTCTTGCATAATTTAAACTTCTTAAAACATTTTATACATAATTGAATTAGAAAATTAAAACATTTGATTAAAACATTTTTCTTATTGTACATATCTAAATACAAAAATACAAGATTAAAATATATATCTAGGTCAAAAACCCTAATACGTTTCAATTTTACATATCGCGTTTGTACATAATTACACATACCCGATACATATACATCTCACACTTACACAATACATTGCTTCTATACACATTTTTTATCTTATATCTGTATATTCGATATTTACATTTGATCGCACATTCGATTTGGTTGTAAATTATTGGATACTATAAGTCTCATCCCCATTCATACATTTGTACCCCCACTCCCGGACACTATTTTGTAATAGCGTAGATTTTACATTTCCGCAAATTACAGTTTTCCAATTATACCATGGTTAGACCTAGGGTTTGCATGTACATAAAATCAAACGCTAGATAACCTAATACGAGACAAACATATGTAATCAACACACAATCACACTTGCACCCTCTAGGGTAATCCCACATGTTGCCTTCCAAAATGGGCCATGCTTGCACGTCGAGTATCTTTGGCAAAACAAAATCAAATGATCATAAGTCTCAAAGTGTTGCCTAAACGGAATGATCATAGTCCCTTCAAAGCAAATTGCCAAAGACACTTGGCATCATTGCATTCATGGTCCATACGATGACCCGCGCCCGTCCCGAATAAACTTCCTAAACGCAAGATTGTCTACCAATTTCAATGGTAGAACAAAATTGTTAAAAGGGGTTAAAACATGACAAAAAAACCTTTGAGTACAATAGGGTAGACAAAACTCTTAGTTACTTGAGATCAAACTTGCAAAAACACTTGCCTTCTTTTCAAAAACCACAATCCACAACACTTTCAAACAAACTCTCAAAAATATTTGAAAACATCTTTTCGAAAAGATTCACACTTTTGTAAAACACTCAATCATGAGTCAAATACATTAGTTGCCTAAAACAAGGCATCTTTTTCCAAAACATTTTCAAAAAGCACACACATACACACCATTTTTAAAGCAATTGAAAAACAAGGCAAGTGATCTAAAAAACCAAGTAACTAAGAGCCCATGGATAACCATGGATGAAAAGGGTGCTAACACCTTCCCTTTTCATAATCTACCCCCCGAACCCACGAAATATCTCAAAAGGTTTTTGCTGTGCTTTTTTAACCTTTCCTTTAGGATAAAATAAAAAGTCGGTGGCGACTCTTGCTCAACCGCACAAGTGCGAATACGAACGCAAAACCTCAAGTCAGTTCTCCCACCGTATCACAATGATATTGTTGTCAAATCTGTTTCAGGGAAGGCTCGCATGGATCATCTTCGACAATCCTTTGAGAGGATGAGACACTACGGCCTGAAGATGAATCCTCTAAAATGTGCTTTTGGTGTAAAAGCAGGAGATTTCATAGGTTTTGTGGTCCATAAAAAGGGCATTGAGATAAACCAAAACAAGACCAAGGCTATCTTGCAAGACAAAGCACCAACTAACAAAAAAAAGGAATTGCAATCCTTACTCGGGAAGATAAATTTCCTAAGGAGATTTATATCCAACCTCAGTGGGAAGACGCAAGCCTTTTCGCCATTACTTCGACTCAACAAAGGGGGGTTTGAATGGAGGGAAGAACATCAAGAGGCCTTCGATAAAATCAAAGAGTACCTCATTAAACCACCTATTTTGGTTCCTCCTTGTCGAAGTAGAAGTATGAGACTATACATAGCTGCGTCTGATAAAACTTTAGGGAGCATGCTGGCTCAAGAGGATGAAGATGGTGTCGAAAGGCCCATATACTACCTCAGTATAGTTTTAAACGATGCAGAAACTATATATAACGAGGTTGAAAAACTATGTTTATGTCTATATTTTTCATGTACAAAACTTAAGCAATATATAAAGCCAGTTAATGTTTATGTTTCGTCTCATTTTGACGTTTTAAAATATATGTTGTCGAAACCCATTTTGCACAGTAGAATTGGCAAACGGGCACTTGCATTAACTGAGTATTCATTAATATTTATGCCTCTCAATGCTATAAAAGGTCAAGTGGTCGCAGAATTTATAGTCGACCACTCTATACAAGAAAGATCACTGAATTATTTGAAGATCGAACCGTGGAAACTTTATTTTGACGGTTCTAGTTATAAAAATGGAGTTGGAGTCGGCGTCCTTATTATTTCTCCAAACAAAATTCCAACAACATTTAAGTACAAAATAGATGGGGGTTGCTCCAATAATGAGGCTAAATACGAAGCGTTAATCGTAGGCCTTGAAATCCTGTTGGAATTGGGGGCAACTCAAGTCGAAATAATGGGAGACTCAGAGTTAGTCCTAAAACAAATTACGAAAGAATACAAATGCATAAAAGAAAACCTTATCATGTATTTCATAATATCCAGACGGTTGTTGAAGAACTTCGAGGCAGTTAACATTCGACACATACCCAGATTGGAAAATCAAGCAGCCAACGACTTGGCACAAATTTCTTCTGGGTATAAAGTTTCGAAAGATAGGCTACAACAAGTAATCGAAGTTAGAGGGAGAGTAACTGCCACTAAGTTATCTCCATCGGATTTAAGGACCACAACATTAGGATACACTGATCATGAAAATTTTGAAATTTCGTTCATAGATAATCTAACAGAGCAAGATTGGAGAAAGCCTGTAATGGACTATATACAAAATCCAGCGGCTTCGACAGAATGAAAGATAAAGTACAGAGTGCTGAGTTATATGTTGATCGGAAATGAACTATTTAAGAAAACACCAGAAGGTGTGCTTCTGAAATGCTTAAGTAAAATAGAAGCATATATAGCTCTTTCCACCACACACGCTGGGGCATGTGGAGCACACCAAGTAGGCCAAAAGATGAAATGGTTATTGTTTCGACAAGGCTTATATTGGCCCACTATGTTAAAGGATTGTGTTGAGTTTGCAAAAGGATGCCAAGAATGTCAAAAACATACAGGCATTCAACATGTGCCAGCAAATGAACTTCACTCGATTGTGAAACCTTGGCCTTTTAGAGGATGGGCTTTGGATCTCATTGGAGAAATTCGACCAGCATCTTCCAAAGGTCAGAAGTATATATTGGTGGGCATTGATTATTTTACTAAGTGGATTGAAGCGATTCCTTTAGTCAATGTAGACCAGGAGAATGTCATTGAATTCATTCAAAGGTACATCATATATAGATTTGGAATCCGTGAAACAATAACTACAGACCAAGGGTCATTCTTTACTAATCGAAAGATGCAAGACTTTGCTGTGGAAATGGGGTTTAAACTGTTAACGTCTACGCCTTATTATGCACAAGCTAATGGCCATGTCGAAGCAGTAAATAAAGTAGTGATCAGTTTAATAAAGAAACATGTGGGAAAGAAAACCAGAAACTAGCACAAGACGCTAGATCAAGTCCTATGGGCATGTCGAACTTGTCCGAAAGAAGCCACAGGAACAACACCATTTCGCCTAACCTATGGTCATGATGCAGTGTTACCAGTGGAAATCCACTTGCAGGCGATAAGGATTCAGATACATCATGAGATCCCTTCTGAAGTCTATTGGAGTATGATGTCGGATGAACTAGTAGACTTAGACGAAGAAAGGTTGAAAGCTCTGGATCTTTTGAGACTGCAGAAGAAGCAAGTTGAGAAATCCTACAATCGCAGGGTGAAGTCCAAGACGTTTCAGCCTGAAGATCTAGTTTGGAAAGTAATACTCCCAATGGATCAAAGAGACAGAAATTTGGGAAAATGGTCCCCTAAGTGGGAAGGACCTTTTAGGATTGTTCAAGCATTCTCAGGTTGAGCCTATGAGATCGAAGAATTAAGCTAAGATCAAATACTCTTGAAGGTGAATGGTAAATACCCGAAAACATATAGACCTATGCTTCAAGAGGTAAAAATAAATAATATATAGTCACTGTTAATAGAGAATGCCAAAATGGAAACTTAAAAATTTCATTAAAAGTGCCAAAATGGCTCTGGAATCGTTACAAAAAGTGATTACATAAATGAGAGAAACAAGATTCAAAAGGGAAGATTAGCTTTAATCTGGAGATACTTGATTCTTTGAAATTCTAGTCGTTGGTCACATAGAGCTTTCGACTGATGAAGGGTCTCGAGCTTAGCATCCAGAGATTGAGCTCGATCGGCATGTCTTAACCCTTCAACCAATTCTTGTTGGCTCTCTGATTCAGTGTTCACAGCAAGAAGTTCCTCTTTCTTTTTGTCGTTGGTAGCAATTTTAGCTTCCAACACTATAATCTGCACCCTCAGTTTAGCATTATCTCGATCTATCTCCTCAACCGCTTTTTGTCTGGCCTCCTGGGCCTTCGAAAAATTCTTTACCCTAGAAGCTGATTCAGTAGCAGCATGCCAAGAAGCAGCCACTTGACCATTGGCTTCTTCAATCTCACGATTGAGAGTTCTCTGGCAGTTATAATTCGCTGATGCCTGGTCAACAATGGAGAGTAAATCCAAGATTACATTGGCCACATCCGGAGGAGCAACAAGGAGATCAACAGCCCTCAAGATAGTCTTCAGAAAGGAAGGAGTCGCTGGTTCCCCCTCTAAAGTTAACATCAAATCTCTTTTAAAGATTTTTGCTTTAACTTTCTGAAGAGCCTCGTCGAGAGGAGAAGTCGAAGTAGATCTTCCAGATGCAGTTGAGGCGCTGTGATCAGAGGAAATTTCTCGACCTTCTAGAATGGCAGTCAGATAACCTAACGGATTTTGTTGTTTTAGCAAGGCCAAATCTTCCTTGGTTCTGGATACCGTCGAAGGGATACTTTCGTAGGCAGTAATAACCATGTTGGCCACTTGATTTGGAATTGCTTCAATGCCTGGAGGATTTTGGTTTCCTTCAGCAAAACCTTCTTCACCATCAGCCTATGGGATCTCTATATTCTTCCTCTCTGTTTCAGTTTCAATGTCAGGGATACCTTCCTCCTCATTCTCTTGCACATCAACCAGCGGAACCCTAGTCTCCTCTTGTTTTCCTGCAGCTTCTTCTTCATCGGCTTCTTCTATGGTTTCGTGATAGGGTTCAGAAGTCTGATTTACTTCGTCAGATGAACTCATAAAAGAGCCTTTCACTGAAGAAGGCCTATAGGTAGGATCCCATTCACTATTCAAGAGAGTGAGAGTCCTCGACATGAGTAGGAATTCGTTTAGAAGTGCCAGCGGTGTCCTGGAAAATAAAAGGAATGTGCTTCTTTCAGAACCCTCATAAAGCAAAAGGGAGTGGAGGAATAAATGATGAGTAGTCGAAGTAAATACCTGGACTGGGATTTCAGCACCAAGACTGGAGTTATCACTTTTGCTGGGATTGTTTAACCTAGCGATTACCTCCTATTCAGTGGGCTCGTTGATGACTACGGGAGGAGGCCTCGCAGCTGTAGTCTTAACCCTGATTTTGGGATGGTGTTCGACGGTAGGAATTGGTTTCTTCGACCTTCGTCTCTGCAAAGGGACAGAAGGAGACTCCTCTTCTTCATCGCTAGAGATTTGGATCTCCTGAACCTTCCATTTTTTGGGGGTAGGTTTCTGAATATCCAGAAAACCAAGTCAAAGAGATCAGTACCTATGTCAAATAAAAAATAAGGGTATGAAAGAAAGTAAATACCTTAAGAGAGGGGTTGACGGAGGAATCTCCCCCTTTTGTACTCTCAGCAGTCTTCTTCGAGCTGGTTCTCTTGACAGCTAAACAGAAGACAAGACAACTATAGTTAACGAATGTCGAAAGACAAATCTAAGGCGAAGAGATGGAAAAGAATGATACCTTTCTTGACCCTATCGAGAACCAGCTTAAAAGCCTCACGTAGGTGGTGGGCAAAGTCCTTCTCATCGAAGAACTCTTCGTCATAATATTGTTTCCACCACTCCTCAAAAGTAACGGAACTCAGAAAATTGAGGTTAAAGTCGAATAGGGTTAGTATAGTTCGACCAGAGTACCTACCAATGTGCTTGGTAGCGGCATCTTCTGAGTAGTCTGCATTGTATAAAAGTAGCAGCTTCTCTCGAGGATAAATAGGTGAGGGAAGTGATTGAGCAATACCAAATTGTCGAGAGACAAGATTTGGTTGATAAGCGATTAAGCTCAATTGATTTTTTAAGCTCTTAAACCTCAAGGGCATGATCCTGGGGCGAAGAAACGATTCCCACATGCTCACGAACTCATCAGTCACGTCATCCTCCTCATTCGAAGGATATGGTCTGGTGAACCATTATGGACCAACTTTTCGACTGGCAAAGGGAGCCATGGTCGAAACAAAGCGATTTCGCTCCGCAAACATCATTACAAAGCTGGTGAAAGCCTTCTGAAACTGCTGGCCTTCATCAGTGGGAGTTAGCAATGCAAGCCTGGTGCCTTCGACCCTCTTGTTCAGGATTTCAGGGGCCTCTTCGTTAATCTTGTTCTTCTGAGGAAGGAAAGATTCAAAGGTGGCATTGAGCCAAAGTTGGAGGAGCCAAAAAGGACCAGATAGCAGCAGGCTCCCCCTGTCCCCTATAACCTTAAGTTGAGTCACACCATTACTGATGGACTCATATAAGTTGGCCAAAATCAATTCGGCCAGGTAGAGGGGGTATTTGTGGTGAAGCTGCGTCGCGAGCGTCAACATCTTTTTCGTCACCTGAAGTGACTTAGTGCAAAAAAAAATCGAGACAACCACATAGCCAAGAAGGCTATATGCTCCACCTCCGACACAGTACTATAGGTTTTGTCGTGGAAGTGGTTAATAAAGGAGGTGTAAGTGGTTTTTGTAGCGGCAAACCCAATAGCATCCTTAGACAAGTCTTCAGGGTCGAAACAGTCACCAGTTGGTCAAAGACCAGTGATGGCAGCTATGTCGAATAAAGTGGGGGTCATCATCCCACAAGGAAGATGAAAAGTGAAATGTGCGCTATCCCAAAAATACAATGAAGATACCAGCATAAGGGGGCAGTAAGGCAATCCTGTCTTCGACAGCATCACCAAGTCATAAATGCCCATCTCCTTCCAGACAGAAGCTTGCGCCTTCTCCATTTTATTCAACCAGTCTGAATACTCAGAGGAGAGGTTAGGGCTTGATCGAAAGATTCGGTTCCCTTTATTCATGAACTGAAGGTTGATATCCTCTATAGTCTGAGGATACTGCTGGTTAGCCGGAGTAGCGTCTTCAGGGTCTTCCCTAGGCTTCTTCGCGCAACCTATGGCTCTAAGCCTTGGGTGAGTAGGTAAGAAGGCACGGTTCTTCAAGGGATTTTTGACGCATGAAGATAACGGACTAGACATAGCATACATGTTTCCACCGTATCTAATGGGAATGAGGAGTTGAGAATCATATTCTTCTCGCCATTCTTTCATCATGGGTTCAGCAACATACCTATCAATCGAGGAAGAAGAAGGGTTAGTGGAAAAGACCTCTGGTGGTTTCTGGACATCATCAGCATTTTTGGGTTGAGGATTGTTTGGTGCATTAGAGAGGAAAGCCATTGTTGAGGATTTGAGAGAAAAAACGAAGTTGACAGTACAATGTTGTGAGAAAGCAAGGGATTTGGAAATGCTGGAAATGGTAAAAGTTCCAAATAGAAAGGCTTAGAAGTATTTATAGCCTTCAGAAGAGGGATATGTCTCGTCAAGGCCATTTAATGTTTCATAGGTAATGGGACACGTGGCGAAGTGCGAAACGGTTACCGTGCAGGCATTGGGAAACATTTTGACATGCTTGCCTAGGTTATAGGAATATGGTCATCATGGCAAGGGTGGTAACGGCAGTTTGAAGAGACGTCTTGGAGAAAGAGTAATGATGGTTTTCTCGAGTGCAGCAGCTGTTGGAAGGCGAAAAGCACACGTCAAGACTTGGTGGACAACTGGGAAGACAGGTGTCGAATGGAAAGTTCAAAGAATGGCTATTTCTTTGAGCGTCGAAATAGACATTCTTGGGGGGCAATTTGTTGGCTCCCAAATTCGACACTTACTATATTTGGTCTTTTAGACCAAATAACTGGAATGAACCAAGCCAGGAAGTATGATTCGACACATGAAATAACTTAGGGAAAAGATCTGAGTTATATTGGAATCTTCGACCAAGGGCTCATTCGAATGAAGAAGACTTATGTCACTCGACTAAGAGAAAGTATTCTCTCTTTGACACATGATACGAGGACTATTTGAATTTTAAATTATTGGAGGGAAATGCAGTTTCTCCAGCGTTTAAGAAGAGGCAACATGGATGAAAGCCATAGGTCGAGGGACATGCAGAAGACACTTGTCTTCATCCTAGCGCAGAATGTTCCCTCGACGGTTACCTACTTTTAGTATAAATTAAGAAAATTGTGTAATTTTCAAGTGTGTTCAACCTATTATACTAAGTCACTCAAACATTATCCAAGTAACTGCTGCGTGAGAAAGGATAACGACTGAGAAATGTATGTTGGGGACACCTTTTTTCTTTAATGAAAGTCCTTTACATTACTTTACTATTATCCTGCAAAGTTATTTTTTTTACTTCTTTTACTTGCATTTCTATACTTCTGTTTACTTTTCCAAAATCTTAAACATCCTTTCTCTGGGTCGAACGTGCGTTCTTCCTGCTTATCCATTTTACATAAAAATTAGTATATGTCCTGGGATTAATCTGATCGATCCCGTAAGTAAACCAAAAAGAACTTGCCTTTTTGGAGATCAGCGGTTGTTTACTAAAAACAACGGTAAAAACTTGGCCTGTACAAGCACATGATTACACAAGACAAAATAATATTGAGGAATATGAGGGACCTGGGATTCGAACCCAGGCCCTATGGCCTTTTCACCTGCATCAATGCCAGCTGAGCTACGCATGTTTGTTGTATACAAAGGAACAAATAAATAATATTAAAAAAACACAACTTTGTTAAATTCTTGCGCGCGAATTTTCAAATGGACTAATGGGATGGTGCCACGCCATCATCCCCAACCTCTCTCCGTTGCTAAAAGTTTCAATGACCTTTACCTACGGACAAACGTCCGTCACTACAAACCCTGCATATCTCAAAATCAAATACATGCATGATAAATGGATTCTAATGCTATAGGTCAAATCGCCTTGGCCTGCTGAGCATCATGGTGCCCTTCTTGTGGACCAATTTCACCTGTATACAAAGACCCTAAAACGAGACCAAGAACCCTAGCAATGGTGAATTCTGATATAGCCAATAAAAATGCAATTAATTGTTATGGATAGCTTGAAATGCTTCAAGGAATAAGAATATGTAAGTAACTCATGTTATAAGTGCCAAAATAACGTGATTCGTTTTCAAGAAAAGCTCAAGGTCGTGAACCACTTACATTGAGTTTTAACGCAGGAAAATGCTTGTTCTTGATTGCTATGGCTTCCTTGAGTGCCCATGAAGCGAAAGGGATGGCTTGGGGATCTTGAAAACTCCTGGAAGTGCAAAATCATATTATCACTTTCTTTGAATTTTTACAGTTTGGTTCTTCCTCTTCACGCCTCTAAACCCTGTTGTTTTTGGCTGCAATTGTACACTATATACCACTGATTGAATTAGGGTTGCCATTGTGATCTCAATCTTTGTCCATTAAGATTTGTGATCTTGATTTAACTTCCATAAAATTCCTTCCAAAATAGGCCAAAGTCAATCTTTTTGTGCCCACCTATTCCTTGCACGAATTGATTCACTTGCTAGCTGGATATGGGATCTGAAATGTGCACAAAATCTTGAGGTTTGAATGGTTTGGATATTTTCATGATTTATTTTGATTTAAATTGATTTAATTGAAATAAAAAATCAAAATAAATAGCAAAAATAAGATAAAGACAAATGGAAAGAGATAGGGCTCGTGGACCATGCTACAAACTCAAGACAAGTGCAAAAAGTTGGGCCCATTTGACAAAAATTGCAATTTGAGGCATTTTTTACTTTTGGCAATTTTGCAAAAAAGGTCAACTTCACCAATGCATAACTTCCTCAATTTTGACTCTTTGAAGGTTTTCTTTGACTTTTTAGAAATCTAAAGATGTCCTTTAAGCAACCCTTTTGGTCTTATCTCAATTGGGTCTTCCATGTTCATGTATGAAGCTTTGACAAAAAAGGTGTTTTTGTTGACTTTTCAAAATGACCTATAATGTCCAAATTCATAACTTCTTGTGAGTGAATATTTTGAACTTGGGAGATGAATATTAATTGTAGTTCATTTCATCCTCTTAGAAATGAGCTTTGGATGGGTCATTTATCATAAATTATGAGAAAGTTATGCTTGGTCAAAGTTAAGTTGACTTTTCTTGCAAAACCCTAATTTAGCAACTTTTGGGTTTTGATGAATTGTGAGCAATCCTTGAGGAATCATGATCAACCCTTGATCAAATGATGAATAATACTTCAAAGTGATGATGTTGACCAAAAATCTTGAAGTTTGACTGTATGTGGGCCACAGTTGACTTTAGCCCTAGCACAGTCGATTTTCAGGCCTTTGAGCAATTGATTGAGCAAACTTCCTCTGCAAGGCTTGAAACTTGACATGGATGGTCTTGAGAACATATTAGGATAATGGTGAGAATTTGGGATCCTTTGGACTCAAGTATCTTGATGCAACATGAAACCCTAATATGAGGTAGACTGCCTTAGGAGAGAGTTTGTCTGGTCAACCCTTGGACTTCCTTGAGCAATTTGAGGACCTCACTTGAAATGTATTGAGAAATATGAGAGGGAAAATTTTGGGGTACAACAGCTGCCCCTGTTCAATATTCTTAAACCTGAGGATGTAGATTGGCTTGCTTGCCTTTCGTGATCCGAAGGTGGAAGACGATTGAACACTAGAGTGCCCAGAAATTTGCACTCGCGTGAAGTGGTACTCGTCTTGTGATGTTGGGAATGGGCTTATAAATTCCATTTGGAGATTGAAGACGGAAGATGGGCTTAAAGATGCCATCCGAAGGAGTGTCGATCGCATAAGATATTCCTTAGCGAGAGCTTGTATACCTGTTGTTGAGGAAGATTACACTGGGGAATGCTAATCTCTGCTTGTGAGAAATAGAATTTTAGGAGCTTCGGTCGTCCGTTATTCTACTGGGGAATCATTTCTTAGTCGAAGAGATGAAAATGAACTATTATCTGGTTGTGATTCAGGATTCATAGTGATAAGATCGACTGCTATTTGGTCGTGCTCCAGGATTTACAGTGACTTACTGGGGAGATGAGATTAAACTTGCTATCCGGTCGTAATCTAGGCTTTGCAATTTCTCAATTCTTATCTGGTCGTGATCCAGGCTTCAGAAGGAATTAAGTTGTTATCCGGTCGCATCTGGGCTTCAACTTGAATTTAGGGCACACTAATATCCGGTCGACTCCGGGCTTCTTAGTTATTGTCCAGGTAAACTGATATTTGGTCGAAATCCAAGCTTCAGTGTCTTGTACAGCTATCTGGTAGTAATCCAGGCTTCATGATGTTTCATACCATTATCTGGTTGAATCCAGTCTTCATGGTGTCTTATACTACTATCTGGTCGAATCCAGGCTTCACAATACCTTACTTCTTATCTGGTCGAAACCCAGGCTTCAGAAGAAATCAAGTGGTTATCCGGTCGCCTCCGGGCTTCCATTTGATCTTAGGGCCTACTAATATCCGGTCGAATTCGGGCTTCATAGTAATTGGCCGAGTAAACTACTATTTGGTCGTAATCCAAGCTTCACAGTGTCCCTCACTGTTATCTGGTCGTAATCCATGCTTCAGTGTCTTTTATCGCTATCTGGTCGTAATCCAAGCTTCACAATGTAATATACCATTATCTGGTCGAATCCAGGCTTCATGGTGTTCGGAGAAATCAAGATACTATCCGGTCGAACCCGGGCTTCATAACTTGCATTAAAGATATACCATTATCTAGTCATAATCCAGGCTTCGTCAAGATAGCAGTGACCAAGACTTCGAAGAGGTTCCGCAGGAGATAGCAGTGACCAAGACTGTGTCCCAGATTCGTAAGATTACAAGACCTCCACTCTGGATATCATCTCTGAAGGACGCCAAAGCAGTAGTAGAGGAAGGTGGATGCACCATCTGGGGGCAACTTCCGAATATCCCGTATAAGTCTGACAAGTTTGGCTTAGGTTTCACTTTAAGTGCTCAGAAGGTTGTACGTCGTGCCCGTGCTGGAGGGCCACCCTTGAAGATTAGCAATTGATAGGTCAGTGCGGTAGAAGATGGTGAAGAGGATTTCAACTTGGAGGATTGGATCTTTCCGACTATCAATGGAGGACTCCGCAATTGGGAGGCCAGAGACTTTGTCCCAATAACTTTTATCCCTCAGTAATTTATCTTTACATTTTGATTGGACTTGTAATATTCAAAAACAATTTGCACTCTTAAAACCTTGTGTCTTGCCCGAGGTACAATGGTCCATTTGTAAGGGTTATTATTTCATCTTCATATGACATTCAATGAATCATGGATGTTTTTCGCATACAAACTTTTGTGTTATTTGTTTTTCTTTTACATTTTATTTTTAAGGATGGTTATACCCTTACACACACCCACACTCACAAATGCAGGTACCCCTCCATTCTGGATCCCATGGGTAACGATACTACTATGGCCTTTTGTGACTCTGAGGATCTAATCTACCAAGCCGAAGACGAAGGTGAGGAAGATTGTGAGGTACCAGGGGAACTTTCCAGACTGCTACAACAAGAGGAAAGAACCATTCAGCCTCGCGAGGAACCTGTGGATACAATCAACCTGGGTACCGAGGAGGATAAAAAAGAGGTCAAGGTGGGCGCCAATTTGGAACCCAATGTCAAGGAGCATCTGATTCAGCTATTGCATGATTATGTTGAGATCTTTGCCTGGTCATATGAAGACATTCCAGGACTTGATACGGACATCGTGGTACATCGCCTGCCTACAAGAGAAGATTGCCCGCCAGTAAAACAAAAGGTTCGCCGTATAAGACCTGATATGTCAGAAAAGATCAAAGCGGAGGTCATGAAGCAATTCAATGCTGGATTCTTGGCTGTCACTTCCTACCCTCAATGGGTTGCCAACATTGTTCCCCTACCTAAAAAAGACGGCAAAGTACGAATGTGCATGGACTATAGAGATTTGAATAGGGCAAGCCCTAAAGATGATTTTCCACTCCCCCACATTGATGTCCTGGTTGAAAATACAGCACAACACAAAGTGTTTTCCTTCATGGACGGATTTTTAGGTTATAACCAAATCAAAATGGCACCTGAGGACATAGAGAAAGCAACATTTGTCACACAGTGGGGCACATTCTGCTACAAGATGATGTTGTTCGGACTGAAGAATGTTGGGGAAACCTATCAACGCGCCATGGTAGCTTTATTTCACGACATGATACATCATGAAATAGAGGTCTACGCAGAAAATATGATAGCCAGATCGCAAACAAAAGAAGAGCACCTTGATCACTTACAAAAGTTGTTTGAGAGACTGAAGAAGTACAAGCTGAGGTTGAATCTAAACAAGTGCACATTTGGAGTACGGTCTGGTAAACTCCTAGGCTTTATCGTTAGTAACAAAGGTATTAAGGTCGACCCTGCCAAAGTTAAAACAATACAAGAGATGCTTGTTCCTCGTACTGAGAAGGAAGTCAGAGGATTCTTGGGACGCTTGAACTATATTTCCAGATTCATTTCTCACCTAACAGCTACTTGTGAGCCAATCTTCAAACTATTGAAGAAAGATCAAGTAGTCAAATGGAATGATGAATGCCAAGTTGCTTTTGACAAAATCAAAGAATACTTACAAGAACCTCATGTATTGATGCCATCAGTCGAGGGAAGACCATTGTTCATGTATCTGACTGTTTTAGAAAACTCGATGGGGTGTGTATTGGGGAAGCATGACGAGTCTGGCCGAAAAGAGCACGATATTTATTACCTGAGCAAATAAGTTTACCAAATGTGAAACCAGATATTCACTGCTCGAGAAAACTTTTTGCACTCTGGCATGGGCTGCTCGCCGGCTAAGACAGTATATGCTGACTCATACTACCTTGTTAATATCTAAGATGGATCCAATAAAGTACATCTTCTAAAAGCCTGCTTTTTCTGGGAGAATAGCTAGATGGAAGATGATCCTGATAGAGTACGACATACAGTATACTACCCAAAAATCTATAAAGGGCAGTGTATTGGCTGATCACCTTGCTCACCAAGCTGTAGAAGACTAGCAGTCCATGAAGTTTGAATTCCCGGGTGAAGACATCATGACATTAAACAACTATGAAGAAATTAGGCCATATGACGGACCTGAACAAGGATCCCGATGGACCCTGTTCTTTGATGGGGCATCCAACGTACTCAGCAATGGTATCAGCGATGTACTCATATCTCCAGAAGGGTGTCATACTCCCTTTACTTCCACACTTTGCTTCTACTGTACAAACAACATGGCAGAGTACGAAGCGTGCATCTTTGGTCTCAAAGCTGTCATAAACTTGGGAATCAAATCTTTAGATGTGTTTGGAGATTTAGCTTTTGTCATCAGTCAGATCAAAGGGGAATGGGACACTAAGCACCCAAACCTTATCCCTTACAAAGAACATGTTTTGACATTGCTACCACATTTTGAGAAGATTACCTTCGAGCATTTCCCGCGAGAAGAAAATCAGCTAGCAGACGCTCTAGCCACAATGTCATCTATGTTTAAACTTAATTGGGATAACGGGGCTCCCCAAATCACCATCGAACGAATGGATGAACCAGCACACTATCACGAGATTAATACTGAAGAGGTAGTGGACCAGCCTTGGTTTCATGAAGTCAAGAGATATCTCGAGGCTCAAGAATATCTAGAAGGAGCTTCAATCAATGATAAGAAGTTCTTAAGGAGATTCTCTGCTAAATTCTTCCTTAGTAATGGCATCCTGTACAAACGCAACCATGACTCCATTTTGCTTCGGTGTGTGGATAAAGTTGAAGCTGAAGAGATCATGGCTGAATCACATGAAGGTACTTTTGGCACCCACTCCAGTGGGCATACGATGGCAAAGAAAATCCTACGGGCAGGCTATTATTGGTCTACCATGGAAGCAGATTGCTATCAACATTCTCGAACCTGTCATAAGTGCCAAATTTATGCTGACAAGGTGCACGTACCTCCGGTTCCTCTGAATGTCTTGACGGCTCCTTGGCCCTTTTCTATGTGGAGAATTTATATGATTGGAGAGATCAAGCCTACAGCCTCCAATGGACACCACTTCATCCTAGTGGCCATTTACTATTTTACAAAATGGGTTAAAGCAGCTTCCTTCGCTTCCGTTACCAAGAATGTTGTTGCCCGCTTCATTAAGCAAAACCATATTTGCCGGTATGGTATCCCGTAAAGGATCATCACTGACAACGGTACAAATCTCAATAACACTATGATCACCGCTTTATGCGAATAATTCAAGATCCAGCATCACAATTCTTCTCCCTATCGGACAAAGATGAATGGTGTTGTCGAAGCTGCGAATAAAAACATTAAGAAGATCATACAGAAAATGACAGTCACATACAAAGACTGGTATGAGATGTTACCGTTTTCTCTCCACGGTTATTGTACCACGGCTCGCACATCAACCGGGGCAACACCCTATTCTTTGGTTTACGGCATGAAGGTTGTCCTACATATTGAGGTTCAGATCCCCTCTCTGAGAATTATGAAGGATGTAGGTTTGAATGAAGATGATTGGATCCAGACTCGACTTGATCAACTGAATTTGATTGATGAAAAAAGACTTACTGATGTTTGCCATGGTCAAATGTATCAAAAACAGATGATCAAGGCTTTCAACAAGAAAGTCAGACGCCAAGTATATCAAGTTGGGGATCTAGTGATCAAACGTATCATCTTGCCACAAAGTGATCCCAGGGGAAAATGGACTCCTACCTATGAAGGACCATTTGTAATCAAAAACATATTCTCCGGTGGGGCAATGATCTTGACCACCATGGATGGCGACGACCTGCCACACCCTGCAAACACGGACATAGTCAAAAGATACTATGCATAAGAAACCCGTTAGGTTGACACACCTAGGCAAAACAAGGGCATCCCGGTGAATCAAAAGGTTCGGGAAAAAATTAGGGATAAAATGAAAAAATTTGTACACCCGGCAAGTTGAAAACCCGAAAGGGCGACTTAGGCAAAAAAGGGTTTCCCGGTGGACTGAAAACCCGAAAGGGAGGTCCAGGCAAAATTTAGGGAATTAAAACGTATGACTATGTCCCGTCGGGCCACTTGACGGACAACCTTTGGCTTCTAATAACAAACTCAGAGTTTCTGATCAATTCAATTATCTTTGGATGAAGCACAAATAGACAAGATACTCGGAGATATGAAGGCTATAGCATAATGGGAACCCTATGGGATTATTACACGTAGCTATCTTTCTTTGTATAAATTTTTCTTGTTTTACAACAGCATTCTCTTACTAGAATGTTTGTCCCCTTTGTACAAAATATTTATTCAAAGTCAATACATAGATACCCCTTTGAAAGTGCAAAAACTATTCATCTTTTTTTACGCTTGTGTTTTGTTTACAAAAAATGTCCAATGATTCATTTTTGAACATATGCATTTGAACATGATCACTGTTTACAAATAAACAAAACGAGGAAGACAAATATTGATAGGTTGAAAGAATAGGAAAATGTCTCTAGGCTATTCCATAAGTGATCCCCTACAGTATGTCATTTAAATCCACAGCGGAACAAAGTTTCAAATTATTAATCCCCAATAGAATTCGTCAAATTTCTCAGGATTCCCCAAGCAGATCTTACAAGCAGTACATGGCATTGCCCCCACAACAGAATTTACTTCTCTCAACAAAAATTCATCAACACTTAGACTTCACAACATGAAGACTTATACTTACATATCCTCAGTAGCATCAGGGATTTATTTTCCTCAATCAAACAGCAATACAACAAATCAATTCACATGCGCATACATTGCATCCATATATCGATAAACATTAATGAAGCAAATACATTGCATCATACATTTCATGCAACATAGCTTTGTATTTTAGCTAACAATTTACCCTTTTCAGGATAAGATTAACAGTTACCGTTGACAATATGCAATCATGATACAGTACAAATACGCTCCTGATACGGATGTCATTCTGATACTCATTCAGATTCGACCTTTCAGTTACAGTTCAGATACGCTCCAGACATGGATGCCATTCTGATACTCATTCAGATTCAACTTTCAGATCTAGTTCAGATACGCTCCAGACACGGATGTCATTCTGATACTCATTCAGATTTAACTTTCAGATACAATTCAGATACGCTCCAGACACGGATGCCGTTCTGATACTCATTTAGATTCAACTTTCAAATACAGTTCAGATACGCTCCAGATACGGATGCCATTCAGATACTTAGTCAAAATCAGCTCCCAGATACAGTTCAGGTATGCTCTAAGCATGGACGCCATTCTGATACTCATTCTTTCGGCTCACAAATTACAAATCAACAAGCATTCTTGGATGGCATCTATAAGCCCATCTTCCAACAAGATTCTATCACCTCTCCAAATGGCATCTTTAAGCCTATTCCCTCAACCACACATCGTCGAGTGCAAATTTCTGTGCACTCTAATGTCCAATCATCTTTCACCTTCGAGTGACGAATGGCAAAACTCTCCAATCTAACTCTTCAGGTTTAAGAAGATTGAACAGGGGAAGCTGTTGTACCCTAAAATTTGCCCTCTCACTTATCAAAGATTTCCTTACAAAATCTCTTGAGCTCAAGACTGCATTAGGGTTTGATCAGCTCAAGACACCTCCTCATGCACTGATGACCAAAATTAGGGTTTGAGTTTGCACATGGATTTTTGGACTATCAATGCTTCATATGACTTTCAAGTATCATCATGGACCCCTAAGATTACTCATGTAAAGTTTCAAGCTTTGAATCACATTTTTGATCAGTCATTTGGACAATTGACCTAAAAATCAATTGTATTGAGGAAAAAGTCAACCATGGCCAATTTACAGTCAAACTTCACAATTTTTGATCCACATTAGGCCAAGATGATGCAATTGAACCCTTGAAATCATGCTTCAAATCAATTGGTCATTTGCTAGGTAAAAAATCAGAAATTGCCCTTTCTTAGTCAAAACCCTAATTTTGACCATTTTGCCCTTTTGATGATTTGATCAAATTTCTTGAGGAATTGTGGTCCAAACTTGATCAAATGATACATGTGAGTCTAAAATGTTGATGTGGATCAAAAATTGTGAAATTTGACTGTAAATTGGCCATGGTTGACTTTTTCCTCAATACAATTGATTTTTAGGTCAATTGTCCAAATGACTGGTCAAAAATGTGATCTCAAGATATAATTTTATGAATACATGCTCATGAACTAAAATAACTTAGTGAAATTTTGCCCTAATTTAGGCAGGTTTTTGACCTAACTTCATGGCAACTTTTCACCTAGTTCCAAGAGTAATCTTGAAAAGCATTTCAAAGATGAGTTATAGAGCACATTTTAAGCTTTTGAAAATGTCCAAGAACTCCTTGAGATAATTCTTGAGTAGGGAGAATCGAAGAGAAGAAGTTGGCAATTTCTCACTTTGATTTCAAGCCATTTCATGAAGAACAAAATTCAAATCCAAACCTAGGCTACATAATACTTGCTTTACAGGTCTCAAACTCATTTGTCACTCCACCATTAATGAATTGCACAAGGTTTCATGCCCTAAAGCCAAGCATTCAATGCTTTGTACATGAACAATTCCATTTTTGGCACAAAGGTGCCATTTCCATTTTGATAAAACATAAATTTTGCAACTTTTCACTCCTTGAGCCTTGCACTTGTTTTTATGCACATAAGCAAAGCCACAACAAAAAGAAAAGTGCCTTAGACTTGTACCAACTCAACAAAGGCTTGTACAAGCATGTAGAGAGTTGTCTCCTCACTTTTCTTAAAAGGCAAGCAATAGAGCAAAAAGCATATAACTCAGAAACTTGTTGTGGAATTGATTTGAAACCTTCTCTATACTTATACACAAACACATTACAACCTAACACACGATTTCTAAAGGCCAGAAACTCTCCCAAACTCTCTATCACCAAAAAAACTGCCATAATTTGCAGTTTTGCATCAAGCATAGCAATCCAAAAATCTACTCGTGCGTTTCAAGTTCTAATCACCTAAACACTTAACCTACATCATATCTAAGTCTTCCAGACCATCATCCCTCCATTGTAACTCCTCCTTCTCCATCTGCCATTTTTGTTTTTCAAGCTTGGAGGTTGACTTGGATAGGGAGATTCAGGCACTTTCAAGACAAGGTAAAGATTGGAACATACTCAGGGAGGTCCAAGCAAGCTAAAGGGATCTTAAGGCCTTCATAAAACTCACTCAAACTCCATTCACGATCTCAGCTGAAGGAGGTAAGAACTCTAACTTCTATCTCTTCATATAGACATCCATTGGTCTCGATTTGTGAAGATAAAATGTAGATATCCTTGTGCTAAAACCAACCATGTTCATAGATTTCATTTATATTCATTGTGTATGGAGAATTTTAGATTTCAAATTTCTGTAAAAATTAGGTTTAAAATTAGGGCCATTGAAATTAGCTTTGATCATTGACTGTTAGTTTACATGAGTTACATGGTTGAAATCGTGGAAAAGAGTACTACCATTTTCATGTTTGAAGTTTCCATTTTCATGGAGAAATGAGAAAGATACAGGGGTCAGGCTGGCTTGAGGAAGAATATGAAGTACAGGGCAAGGAGGCGTTATGTGTTATGTGTTTTTTGTTTCATTTGAACTAACAGATGTACAGCCACCCCAGTGGCAAGGCAGCACGCTGAAAATGCATAGGTCATGAGTTCGAACCTTGGCGCTACCTTTTGCATTTTTTCATATTTTTCAGCTTCATTTTTGTCATTTTTGCAACGTGGGCTCAGCAACTGGGCTTCTTATTTTTTTTTCTAACATTTTACCTCCTGGTTACTCAGGACACCCTGGCCCAATTTATTCATTTTTTTATTTTATTTTTGTTTACTTCATTAAATATTTTTCTTAAATATTATAAAATCATAAAAAAATATAAAAATGTTAAATATTTCATTTTGTTCATTTTATTTTATTTTCTCATGAAAAAATATTTTTATTAAATTATATATTAACTATTCTTTCTTAAATAAACTTGTAAAATAAAATAGACTTAGGTTAATTTTTATTTCTTTTCCTTCACACTTGTAAATATTTTTTCTAATGTATAAAAGGACTAAAATATTTCATAAAATATTATTTATTATTTTAAGACAAAAATACACAAAAATAATATTTAAAGAACTTTATCTTCTTTTACAAATTAGAATTAGGGTTAACCAAGTTCTAAAAGTAATTTCCTTTTTCTTAAATTATTAGGTTTAGTTCAAAAATTCTTTTTCATATAAAAAAAAATCTTTTTCTTGCATATACATACCATTGCATATTTAATTTATATTGTATCTTATTTATTCAAATATTTGTACAAATTCAATTTGGTTGTAATAGCTTAATTAGATTTATATTATTGCAAATCCCCATTTATAATTTGTATACCCCCTCCCATAAAATGTTGTAATAGTGTAGTAATCTTTAAATTACGCAATTTATCGCTTTTACATAACATGTTAGTAATTAGGGTTTGTATGGCAAGATAAAAACAAATCAAATAGAAAACCCTAATCCAAGACAAAATAAAGCATGAAAATAACACACTTGCACACAAGCACCCTTAGGGTTACTCCACTTGGTTGCCTTACACAAAAATGGCCATATTACGCATGCGAAGTATCTTGGCAAAACAAACAAGTATAAGATCATAGTCCCTCGATGACTCTATTCAAATTTGCCTTACAAAATGATCTTGGTCCCTTAAAAAATGCTAAGATACTTTACAACATTGCTAATCATGGCTATACGATGACCCACACCCGTCCCGTTTACATCCAAAGATAGGGTTGCTTACCATATCAATGGTAAAACAACCATGTCAAAGAAAAAGAAAATGAACAAGAAGGACATTTGAGTAGGTAGATTGCTCCTAATTACTTGCTCCATTTCAAAAAAAAACATCCTTGCTATTTTAAAAACAAACACATACACCTTCAAACATCTTACAAAAATTGAAAACATTTTCAAAAGATCAAACATCTTTGTATACATTCTTACGAACGAGAATCATTACAAAGATTTCCTAAACAATGGCCTCTTTACAAAATACTTTCAAAAATCACACAAAGCACAATTTCAAACAAAAGCAAGTGATCTAGCAAGTAACTAAGAGCCCATGGAAAACCATGGATGAAAAGGATGCTAATACCTTCCCTTTTCATAATCTACCCCCCGAACTCAAGAAACAATCTCAAAGGTCTTTCCTATGCTTTTTCACATTTCCTTTTGGATAAAAGAAAAGTCGGTGACGACTCTTGCTAACCGCAACATTTGCGATAAAACGCAAAACCCTCAAGTCAGTTCTCCCACCGTATCACAAATGCCATGTGTTTATTTGCAACTTTAAAGCATGTCTTATAACTAGATTATTTCTTAAATGTAGCTTTGTCTTGTCGCCATAAGTGATCCTTATGGCCATAACCTTTAGTGGTATAGTTTCTAGGAACTAGTTTGATCGTTGGTATAGTTTATTTAGCCTTTACTTGCATGATTACTTTGAAATTATTTACCCAATTTATAGATATGTTTGTGTGAGTTTAATAATGTCAACTTACTGCCTTGGTTATGCCTTCACCTTGCCTAAGTCATATCATCTTTGTAGGTTAAGCATTAGTGTTATCTTTACAATTTAAGCCCTTAGTGCTAGTGAAATTGTTGATTGCCTTTGACTTGGTTTGTAATGCCTTAGGGTAGAAACAATTATGCATGACCCTCAGGGGAATATTAGTGTTTTTTATGTGACACATTCTTGCTACTTGATTAATGAATTGAGGTGTGCATTAGAGGCTTAAGCTTGTTTGATCATTGCTTGCTCATTAGGTAATACGCTTAGGTGTTTGGTAGGCTTGTAAGCCATCTTTGTTTTGTTGTTTACATTCTTATTCTCATCTTTGTATACTCCCTATAGGACTATATTATTTTCCTTTATTTATTGTTGATCGATGTGTCACTCAATTAAAATTGAGATAACGACTCCGCTCTCACTGCATGTTCCCTATATGACTTTATTGATTTCCTTTATTTATTATTGATCAATGTGTCACTCAATTAGAATTGAGATAACAGCTTCGCTCTCAGCGCATGTTCCCTATAGGAATTTATTGTTGATCGATGTCTCACTCAATTAGAATTGAGATAACGACTTTGATCTCAGTGCATGTTCCCTATAAGACTTCATTGCTTTCCTTTATTTATTGTTGATTGATGTGTCACTCAATTAGAATTGAGATAACGACTTCGCTCTCAGTGCATGTTCCCTATAGGATTTTATTGATTTCCTTTATTTATTGTTGATCGATGTGTCACTCAATTAGAATTGAGATGACAACTTCGCTCTCATTGCATGTTCCCTTAGGATTTTTACCACCCTTAGGTCTATCTTTGTATGCTAACACTAGGTAGATTCTCCAATTGTTAATTAAAACTTTAGGACCTGTGGCACTGATTTCTTTACTTTTTCCTATTTTGTCAAAATCTTAAGTTATGGGGGCGTTTGTGGCACTTCCATCCGGCCTAAGTAAGTTTTTGCTGTTTAGATGAGTTTCGCGATAATTAGGGAAGACTTTTTGCCAGCGAAGAATAGTTTACACGATTGAAAATTGGAGAGACCAAGATTATTGGAAGGCAAGAGATTCTCATAAGCGGAAGCAATTGAAGATCGAAGCTATCCAAATTCTTGTAATGTCTAATTTTCATCTTGTAATTATTTTGAACAATATGAGTAGCTAAACCATCAATGCTAGGGGGTGTCCCTGATTTAATTATGTAAACAACTTCGAGTTCAACGTTGTTTTCCTCACCTCAGCACCGCCCGACGCTGCTGCTAAGACAAAACTTCCTTCTTCTTGCCTTGGCTTTCTTTCTTTGCCTTCTTCACTCTTTGTTCCAAAAATGCATCTTGGAGCTTTTATTACTCAATACTCCAACCATGCTCAAATACCTACAAAATAAATGGAAAAATATCAATCGATACACTATGTACATAAAAACTCAACTATGTACAAACTAAACGAATTTACACAAAAGTCAGGTTTATTCAACCGATATTAACAACAAAGAGTCGATAAGTACAACAAAAAGTATATACAAAAATAGTTCTAATTTACAATTATCAACTCACATACTACCCCTTTTTGATGATGGCAATACTTGTGACGATGCATTTCATGTAGTTATCGAAGGCTTCCCCTGACTTTGTGCTTCCCAACTTCATATCGCATATGTTTCTCCCCATTTGACAACATAAAAAAGAAAGAAGTAGTTGAAAATGAAATAGTGGAAAACATCGAGGTTGATCAAAGTTACTACATGACTGAAGTAAACCATGTGGATAGACGAAACTTCAATAGAAATTTGGTAAACATAGGACCTTGCAACCCTGCTGGTCAAGCATACTTTCCATCTGACAGAGCCCTTTACTTCCTCAACTTGCATCCAACCCATGGGTTCCAATGGGATAGGGAATTTATGGGTGAGGAAGACAATGTCGAAGGGGTACCTGGACTCCAGCCCATTGGCTGGGGGACGAAGACAGTGACCATTTCTGAGTCTAATTTCTTGGAAAAGATTTTGGCTTACATGGCTGAAAACAAACTAAAAGCATCCTAGGGCTGAAGTAAGATACATGGTTATTGAAGCCAAAGAGACTCAAGTTCATTTAGAAGGACCTGGATTGGACTTCAAACCAGTGCCACCTGATAGGTTACATATCGATACAATAAGCCAGGGGCTCGACGCCATCTATGGTGATGAGCCTTTAGGCTTCAAAAAGGATCCAGTAGCAACCAACGTCAAGATGCTGGCACATGATCCCTTAGAAGAAATTGATTTGGATAATAGGGAAGAAAAAAGTCCAACTTATATCAGTGCTAATATCAACCCAAAACTCAAAGTCGAAGTAATCCAACTCTTAAAAGAGTTTAAAGACTGCTTTGTATGGGATTACAACTAAATTCCTGGATTAAGTAGGGAACTAATGGAATTGAAGTTACCTATCAAGCCTGGGATGAAGCCAATCAAGTGAACCCCAAGGTGTTCGCACCAGAGATCATGTCGAAGAAAAAAGAGGAAATTGATAGGCTGCTCAGATGTAAGTTCATCCGCACCACAGGTATGTCGAATGGATTGCTAACATAGTTCTTGTAATTAAAAAGAATGGAACTTTGAGGGTTTGCATTGACTTCAGAGATTTGAATGTTGTAATCCCAAAGGATGAATACCTTATGCTAGTGGCAGAAATGCTAGTTGATTCAACCGCAGGTTTCAAATACCTTAGTATGCTTGATGGGTATCTAGGGTATAATTAAATCTTCATTGCCGACAAAGATGTGCCAAAAATGAAATTTTGTTGCCCAGGTGCGCCAGGTACCTATGAATGGGTATTCATGCCCTTTGGCCTGAAAAATGTCGGGACAACTTATCAAAGGGCAATGGATTTTATTTTCCATGAATTTATTGAAACTTTCATGCAGATTTATATTGATGACATTATTGTTAAGTTTGTATCAGTAAGAAGTCATTTGGACCATCTTCGAAAATCCTTCGAAAGGATGAGAAAGCATGGTCTAAAAATGAATCCTCTTAAGTGTGCTTTTTGTATGCAGGAAAGAGATTTCCTGGGTTTTGTGGTCCATAAAAAAGGGATCAAAATAAACCAGAATAAGACAAAGGCCATCATGAAAGCAAAAGTGTTAGTTCCATGTTTTTATGATTGGCTAAGGTTTGGCTAGGCATATTTCTTAACATGGTTATATGTTGTTGTTGAGTAAGATGTTGTAGAATCTTTATCAACTTTCATAACATTTTTACTGTTATGGGTTTTCAATCAGATGTCGAATGCAGATGTCATGACATCTTGATCTGGTATTACAGTACAACAGACAATGCTGTTTTAAATCTTGACAGATTTAATTTGATTTTGGAATATTTCTTTTGGATATGTTTCAGTAAATTTCGTAGGTCAAGAAGATTTTATCTGGAACAAGGTTTTATATCTCCATTTGTGCATTGGTTTCTAAATTGGGCCTTGAGACAATTCAGAAAACTTTGTATTGGTTGTTCCAATATTTAAGGAGATTTTGCTGCACAACAGATACAACTCTTAGCTTGTGGATCAAGAAATATCTTATGGAGATTTCGAAGCCCATGGATTGAAGAGGTGTATTTAAAGAGGAATCATAACCTAATCTATTTTAATTTTTCACAATTGTAAAATTAGGGGAAGCATAAGTATTAGGTTTTGAGAGTCTCTTGTGCATTGTATGGTGTGAGTCACCCTTGTATCTTTTGATACTTGTGGTCAACATTATGTTCTCACTCAAAAGCCTTTAGGAAATGAGTTGAGTGTTGTTCTCGGATGAACCTTTTAAGAAAATTCAAGTATTGTTCTTGGTCAAGAGTCTTGGCTAAGTATTGTAATGGAAGTATGATCTTCTCGTTGAGTTAGACTCAATATAGTCACTAGGATTGGGACTGTTAGATATCACTGAGGTGATTCAGGAAGTGAGATGGCGATTTCTCATATTTAGGGATGACCTAGGTAGAATTTTTATTTGGTAGGGATTAGGCGAGAAGTTGTAAACGGGGGAGTTTAGATTTGAACTAATATTGCTGATAGTGGACTTCCTCTATGGCTTGGTATCCCCCATATGTAGGTGAGTTTGCACCAAACTGAGTTAACAACTCTATGTGTTATTTATCATTATGCAGTTTAAGTTTCAGTATTGTGTGATAACTTGATGAATTTGTCCAGGATGTCAAACCAGATGTTTTAAATTTGTCTTGACATTGTTCTGATGTTAAAAAAAATAGTATTACCATGTGTTGCTTGTACCCGAGAAATTTCAAAAAGTGCCATCTACCAAAAAGGAACTACAGTTTTTGCTAGGGAAAATTAATTTCTTAAGGAGGCTCACCTAGAATCTAAGTGGCAAGACTCAAGCTTTTTTTCCTCTGCTTCATCTTAGAAAGGAAGGATTTGAATGGGGGAAATGCAGTAAGAAGCCTTCAACAAAATCAAGGGCTATCTTGTTCACCCTCCAATATTGTCACCTCCCTTTAGAAATAGGAGTATGAGGTTGTATATTTTTGTGTCTGGTGTCATAATAGGGAGCATGCTTGCTCAAGAGGGTGATAATGGTATCGAAAGATCCATTTATCACCTTAGTCAAGTCCTTAATGATGCAGAAACTAGGTATACTTTGGTTGAAAATTTTTATCTTTGTCTGTATTTCTCTTGTACAAAGTTAAGGCATTACATAAAGCTAGTTGAAGTTTATGTTTCGTCTCACTTTGATATAATTAAACATATGCTTTCCAAACCAATTTTTCATAGTCGAAATTGGAAATGGGATCTTGCTCTAACTGAGTATTCTTTAACTTACATGCCTTTAAAAGCTATGAAAGGGCAGGCAGTGGCTGATTTCATAGTCGATCACACCATGATCGAAGCTCCCTAGGACTTTGTTGAGATTGAACCGTGGAGGTTGTACTTCAATGGTTCTACTCATAAAGAAGGAACTAGGATTGGTATTTTAATTATTTCTCCTGAAAAAATCCAACAAAATTCAAATACAAGATTGATGGCACCTACTCGAACAACGAAGCTGGATACGAGGCTCTAATAGATAGCCTTGAAATCTTGTTGGAATTGGGTGCAACTAGAGTCAAAATAAGAGGATACTCTGAGTTAGTTATTAAGTAAATAAATAAGGAGTGCAAGTGTGTCAAATAAAACCCGATTATGTACTTTGTCATAACAAACTGACTGATACGAAGGTTCGAGTATGTAAACATCAAGCACATTCATCGACTCAAGAATCAGGAGGCTAATAAATTGGCTCAAATTTCATATGGTTACAAGGTTTCGAAAGAGAAGTTGGAAGACCTAATTGAAGTTCGAGGAAGAGTATTGGCAACTAAGCTTTCCCCATTAGATATAAAAATGACTAAGTTGGGATATACGGATGATGAAAATTTCTAAATTTTTACCATTGATAATTTAACATATGCATACTGGAGAAAGCCACTAGTCAATTATTTAGAAAACCCTACAACATCTACATAGCAAAAGATCATGTACCATGTTTTAAGTTATACTCTTATGGGGAACGAATTATTTAAAAAGACACCTAAAGTGATTTCGCTTAAATGCCTTAGTGAAAGTGAGGCATACCTCGCTCTTTCGCATGTCCATAGTAAGGCATGCAAAGCTCACCAAGTTAGCCATAAGATGAAATGTATTTTGTTTCGACAAGGTATATATTGGCCAATAATGTTGAAAGATTGCATTGAATTCGCTAAAGGGTTCCTAGAGTGCCAGATGCATACATGTATTCAACATGTCCCTGCAAGCGAACTACACTCAATAATCAAACCTTGGCCCTTTAGAGGTTGGGCTTTAGATTTGGTTGGTGAGGTTCGACCAGCATCTTTTAAATGTCAGAGGTATATTCTAGTAGGAATTGATTACTTTACTAAATGGATTGAAGCTATTCCTCTGAAGAATGTTGATCAAGAAGCTGTGATTGAATTTATTCAATGATACATAATTTACAGATTTGGAATCCTTTAGACCATTACAAATGATCAAGGATCAGTGTTCACTGGTCAAAAGATGTAAGAGTTTGTGAAAGAAGTGGGAATTAAACTATTAACATCAACGCCTTATTATGCCCAGGAAAATGGTCAAGTCGAAGCGGCAAATAAAGTAGTGATTAGATTAATGAAGAAGAATATGTGGAAAAAGCCAAAGAACTGTCATAAAACCCTAGATCAAATACTTTAGGCTTGTACGACATCTCCAAAAGAAGCCACCAATGCTACACCTTTTCGAATAACATACAAGTATGATGCGGTATTTCCAGTCAAAGTCTGTCTCTAATCAACCAGAGTACAAAGACAGTATGAGATTCCATCAGAGTCCTATTGGAATATGATGTTAGATGAATTGGTTGATTTAGACGAAGAAAGGTTAAAAGCCTTGTAATTATTAAGGTGGAAGAAGAGAAGAGTGGAGAAAGCTTATAATAAAAAGGTTAAGAATAAATTTTTCTCGACTGAAGAATTGGTGTGGAAGGTGTTCCTACCTATGGATCGAAAGGATGGAACATTTGGTAAATGGTCCCCAAACTGGGAAGGTTCATTTCAAGTTACCCAAGTTTTTTCAAATAACGCGTATAAGATCGAAGAATTAGCAGAAGATCGAAGACTTATGAGGGTAAATGTAACACCTTATTTCCCCAACGGTAATTTTAATAAAAATTAAAATAAAATAAAACTCCAAATAGGATGTCACATCGTTCAATCATTTTAAAATTTTCTCAATTAAGATAAAACAAATACATAACACATATTTCGGATGAACCGACAACATTTCAACATAGTCTTAAAATTTCAACTTTATTAATGCAGCAGAAAGAATTTCCTAATGATTCCAAAATCTTCAACTCATCATAAAATCAACAAACTAATCCATTAAAAAGAGAGTCTAGAACACTCCGAAAATTACTCAAAGAAAACATCAACTAAAATAAAACAATTGAGCATTCATCCCCCCGGTGTTACGTATCAGAGCAATGACATCCACTCAAAATAAGAAGAGCAACCTCTTTCGGGCTCCGCAATTTCACACTACTTCTGGTTATCTGCACGTTACCCACGTAGAGGCAACATTCAAACAGTAAAGGTGAGATATCATGACAATATAATAAGTCATATAATCATGAGTAAACATCAGGTATATCATGCAAGCTTTCAAGTTCCATAATCATCAATTATAGTTCATAACGATTACACGGATACATACTTAATTATCATCACCCATCACACGACATAAATTAAACATACAACTCAACTTCATTATCATCACCCATCATACAACATAAATCGAACATACAACTCAACTTCATCGAATATCAACACTTCAACAAATGAAATGCGACTGACACTAATGAAAGATACATATGGTACCATCAGTGCATAAGCCCTCTCCAAGATTTCCATATAAGGCCAGGGCATAAGCCCTCAACATTTTGAAAATACATGCCAAGGCATAATGTTGTACCCCAAAATTTTCCCTCCCATTTCCTCAACATTTTCTCATCACAAGACCCTTGGAGTTCAAGATCCAGTTAGGGTTTCCTCTGCTCAAGACTTCTCCTTGCATTGTGGACCCAAATTAGGGTATGTGTTTAAACAAAGATGTTTTGACCTAAAATGCCTAAGATGACTTTCATGCTTCATGTTGGACTCCCAAGTTTATCCATACCAAGTTTCAAGTCCTGATTCCAAATTTTGCCCAGTCAATTGGACAGTTGACCTAGAAATCAACTGTATTGGGGAAAAAGTCAATTGTGGCCAATTGACAGTCAAATCTCATGAAAATTGACCCACATCAACATTATGAACTCACATGGACCATTTGATCAAGTTTGGATCACAATTCCACAAGAAATTTGATCAGATCACCAAAAGGGCAAAATGGTCATTTTTAGGGTTTTGACTGCACAAAGGCAATTTTTGACTGTTTGACCTAGCCAATGGCAAATAAAGCTCACATATGGACTCAAGGATCCCATGGAATTGTCTTGACATACTCAACAAGTTCAAAAGATCCCAAATGCACAAGATTGACAGTTGAATTTCCCAGTCAATTGATCAATTTTGACTGTATACTGAAAAGTCAAACTTTGACTTTTTTGGTCAAAATCAAGTGTCAAGATTCATTTTTCATCAAAACATGCCAAATCATGAAACTTGTTCATCAAGAAATCAAGAATTGCAAATTAGGGTTTGAAATGAAGATTTTTCATAACTTAGAATTTTTCTAAGTTATGAAAAACCCTAATTTTTTCCTAACTTTGTCCCACTTTCTCACCAAGATGCATTTGGATTCAAGGAAAAGTCAAAACATGAAAGTTGTAGCCTATTGCAAAATATACAACTTTTATTCACAAAGTTTTCCCAAAAGAAGCTTGTAGCTCAAGTTACAATTTTTGGAACAAGGGTACCAAACCATTCTTAACTTAGAGAAAATTTGACCTATTTTAGGCAAGGTTTTTACCTAACTTCAAGACCATTTTTCACATACTTCCACTTGGAATTTCAATTTGCATTTCAAATATGGATTGTAGTACACATTCCAAGCTTTCCAAAATGTCCAAGAACTCATCAAACAACCTCATGGTTAGGGAGAATCGAATTTGGCAAGTTGGGAAAAACTCACTTTGTTCATAACCAAGTTACATGTCCATAACCTTGCATTTTTGAACTCGGCATGCCTTGAGCTAGATTACAGGTCTTTTATCTCATCTACACTCCATAATTTAATGCCTATCCTTTGTTCCAAGATGTTTTTCTATGAGTTTGGACATTACATGATAAACTAAGCCATTTATAGAAAAAGCAAATTAGCCATTCTTGAAAAGTTGCACTTTATGTCAATTAACAATCCAAGCAAGTACAGTGCAAATCTCTTTGGCACAAGTTTATGAACAAAACACACTGATCAAGGAGAAGGTTAGCAGCATAGATTGGGGGCCTGCATCAGTCTAGAACACCAACTTGACATCTTTTGCTTAAGTGTGAAGAAACATAGCATAACAGCTAACAACTATCAATCCTGTAAACCAAGGCTTAAGCAAAGACTTTGTACACTTTCTAAACATCCATTATGAGCTAGAACAAGAGCCAACCATCTCCAACACCTTCCCATTCACAGAATCACCATTGAACTGCCCAAAACAGGGCATCCCTGCAGTTTGAGTTCCATAGCTCAATCCTTTCATGCATTCTTGCTAAAACCACTTCAAACACATCCCACATCATCCCTTGAAACTATTCCAAACCTCAAACACGACCTGTAACACCCCCAGGCAACATCACCATTTTCATTTTCTTGTTTTGCAGTTGAAGTTCCATAGCACGATTCACTTGGTTTCAAGACAAAGTAAAGCTTGGAATAGCATCCCTGGACATCAAGGAAGTTGTACCAATCATCACCTTGCATTGAAGACACCTCCATCACCAGATACAACTTCAACTGAGCAGGTAAGTTCATGAACTCGTATCTCTCTATCCAGGCATTGTTAGCTTTAGGTTTGTGAAGAAAATATGTCACATTCATAGCCCTGAACATGCCCATGTAATTAGTTTTCATTTATATTATGTGTGCTGTGAGAATTTAATGTCTGAACATGAAACAAAAATTAGGTCAGGAATTGGGGGAGAAGAAATTCTCTCTCATTTCTGAGAGTTAGATTGATTTCTTTATATGTCTGGAATCGTGGCTTCAAGCTCTACAGGTTTCATGTTGGAAGATTTGGCAAAAGATCAAGGAATTGGAAGATAGAAAACGCGTGTTTTCTTGAAACAAAAATGCTGGAGGTTGAAGATGACAGGGTTCTGGGCTGGGCCTGTTTCCCTTTTCTTTTTGCACCATGTTTTTACTTTTACACCCCTAGGCCCATTTTGCTTATTTTTATGACATTTTGACTTTTTCTTTTTTGTTCTGACTTATTTATTTTTTCTTATAATATTAAAAATATAAAAAAATATTTTTTACACCATTTTCATATTTATTAGGCATTTATTTGTTTGAATAAGTATTTGTACATAAATAAATAAATAGATACACTTTTATTCAAAAATACTAAAATAATGCAAACACATTTATTTTCTGATTTTTATTTCATTTTATCTTCTAAAAACATTTTATATAAAATATAATTTTTTTCATAAATATTAAATATATTATTATTTTGTATATATAATATATATTTAGTAAATAATACAAATACATATATATATATATATATATATATATATATATATATATATATATATATATATATATATATATATATATATATATATATATATATATATATATATATATATATATATATATATATATATATATATATATATATATATATATATATATATATATATATATATATATATATATATATATATATATATATATATATATATATATATATATATATATATATATATATATATATATATATATATATATATATATATATATTAATATATTTAGGTAAAAATGCAAAATATACACATTTTTATTTTTATTAATATTTAACATTAAAAATACCTTTTTGACAAATATACTTCATTTTTATTTTATTTTTGTACATAAATAATAAATATTATACATATTAAATAATTAATACTTTTTTATTTAATAAATTAGGGTTTTGCCCTAAACATAAAAAATCCAAAAATTAATACTTTTTATTTTGTTTATTTGACACATAAAAAAATACCTTTTTTTCATACATATAAAAAACATTTTTTGCATCTTGCATATTTATTCCACTTTATTTAATTGTTGTATATTAATTACCTTGTATAATTCCAAATTGATGTAATAGTCTAGGTTTAAATTCCTTGTCAAAATACCCCCCATTTGAACATTTGTACCCCCCTTCCCCTATATGGTGTTGTAATAATTTAGGAACTTTATTTTTCGCACTTTAATGCTTTCTAATTATACCATGTTAGAATTAGGGTTTGTATGCGAATCAATTAACCAAAATAGTTTGACCTAATTTCAAGATAAACAAGCATGAAAATGGACAACACTAATCACACTTGCACCCCTAGGGTATTCCACTTGTTGCCTTCAATAAATGGGCCATATTGCATGTTAGGTCTCTTTGGGCAAAACAAACATTCAAATGATCATAGTCCCTCGATGACGCTTTCAAAAGTTGCCTAAAATGATCAAGTCCCTTAAAGAAAAATTGCCCAAAGATACTTGGCACCATTGCAATTATGGTCTAAACGATGACCCGCGCCCGTCCCTTTCACATCCTAACACAAGATTGTCCACCAAATACAATGGTGGAACAAAATTGTTAAGAGGGTTAAAACATAGCAAAGATCTTTGAGAAATTTAGGGTAGATAGCTTTTAGTTACTTGAATCAAACTTGCAAAATAAAACACTTGCCTATTTTTCAAACTACACATCACTACACTTTCAAAACAACCCTCAAAAACAAATGAAAACCTTTTCAAAAAGACATACACCTTTGTATACATCCCAACATGGATCATTACAAAGGTTGCCACCACATTGGCTTCTTTTTAAAACATTTTCAAACCCACCCACAAGCACCATTTTAAACAATTGAAAATTAAGGCAAGTTGATCTAAGCAAGTAACTAAGAGCCCATGGATAACCATGGATAGAAAGGGTGCTAATACCTTCCCTTTCTATAATCTACTCCCCGAACCCAAGAAAACATCTCAAAGGTTTTTGCTGTGCTTTTTAAACTTTCCTTAGGATAAAATAAAAAGTCGGTGGCGACTCTTGCTCAACCGAAACATTTGCGAAAACAAACGCAAAACCATAGTCAGTTCTCCCACCGTATCACAGAAATGGCGACTCTGCTGGGGAATGTTTTAAAAGTGGAGTAACCTTAGGGCTTATATCACCTTTGTTTTCAATTGTTTTCTTTGTTTGCTTTTATATTTGTGGGCTTTGCATCGGAGTTTCATAGATCCTAACCCGGATCTGGGGAATACCCTTTTTAGGTAGCATAATTTGTGAGGGACCTGTCCGGCGTAGACCGACATGGGTGAAGCAGTGGCTACGTTGGTGTGGCACCTTGGTCTGTACCTATATCCCTTGTGTTGCAACGAGGAGAATATGGGTCTTCTAAGGAGTCATTAAACACCAACCGACCTTAGAATCCTAAATTGACCAAACTTGGCCATAGAACAGTAGCAGTATGCTACACTCATTGAGGCTAAACTCTCGCGATGGTTCTGGCCGCAAGAAAAGATTGCGATGCTGGAGTTATGACCGATTGAGGGTAGTCAATGATTTAAGATGCTCTAGAACCCGGTTACTTTTAATAGGACAGGTTTTAACCAACGAAACTAAAAGAGGGTAATACCTAAACTTCATGCTTGCCTGAAACCTAGGGGTTGTCTTGTGTGATTTGTGTGCCTTATCATGCTTGCCTGTGTGAATACTTGTGGTGTGCTTCCTCATAGCATCATGCCATTATACTATTGCATGCATCCCGTATAAGGACTAACCCATTTCAAAGACAAAAAAGTTTCATCTTTGCTCTGTTTTGTAGGACATCATGATGCCCGTGCGTAGGAATACTATCCGGCTCAACTTTGTTCAACCACCAACTTTGCTCAAGGATTTGGTTGGTAGGATTCCAAACACTACTTACTTCATCAAAAGGCATGGTTCTCTCCTTGGCTTGATCACTGCAAAGTGGGACCAACAACTGATAAGTGTCCTGACCCAGTTTTATGATCCCCTGTATCATTGCCTCACTTTTCAAGACTTCCAGCTGGTCCCTACCCTGGAAGAATTCTCTTATTTGCTTGGGATCCCTGTTTTGGAGCAAACTCCATTCACTGGTTGGGAAAAGACTCCTAGGCCAGAAGAGGTTGCTGCAGTCCTCCCCTTGACCAAAGAAGAGGTATTGGCTAACTGGGAAACTAGAAGTGGAGTTAAGGGCTTTTTGGTCAAATTTCTGGTTGGCAAAGCTAATGATTTCTGGAATGACTTAGACTTCAAGGCGTACGAAGACATTCTGGCTCTTTTAATCTATGGTCTTGTATTGTTTCCCAATCCTAACACCTTTATCAGTATCTATGCCATAAGGATCTTCATGTCTCGGAATCCTGTACCCACTCTTTTGGGTGATATCCTGCAACAACTCTATGCTCGTACTGCCCGAAAACGGGGAACTCCATGGTGTTGTGCTCCTTTGCTAGTAAGGTGGTTTATTTCGCACCTTCCTAAGTTCGTGCTGAAGAATGAAGAAGGAAAGGGTTGGGCTCATAGGTTAATGTCTCTCACTGATAATAACATCACTTGGACTCTCAGAGGTTTGGATGAGGTAGCTGTTATTGATCGTTGCGGAGAATACCCTAATGTTCCATTGATTGGTATCCAAGGAGGAATCTCTTATAATCCATGTTTAGCTCTCCGCCAGTTTGGAAGAGCCAGAAGAGTAGGGCCTCATGAAATGTTGGTTCCTCACTTCCATTTTGAATTTCAGGTAGACAGTGACAAACTACGCCATGGATTCATTAAAGCCTGGGACAGAATTCACAAAGCTGACCCACATGAGTTGGGACCAAAGACTTCTCTACCAATGGAACCCTATTGCAGATGGGTCCGCATCCGTGCTCAGAAGTTAGGTATGCCGTACGAAGTTGTCAGACCTATCATTCTTGAGTCTCCTGATGAAGATGGGGTTCCTCCAACTGTCCTCCCTCCTCAGATACCCACTGATTTTGACACACTGAAGAGATCTTGGGCGCAGCTAAAGGAAGAACGGGATTTTTATCGGGAAAAGTTCAACGAACAGGAGCGGAAGATCCAGAGGCTAACTAAGCAATTGGAAGAGGAGCGGGTCCTGAATGACTACATCCACACTGAGAAGAGGAGGCCATGGGAGCACTAATGGGCTTTGAATATTTCCTTTTACAGCTTTTATTTCTTTTTCAGTATTTTTCATTCCTGTAATAGCTAAGGGCAAGTTGTTGAACAATTTAAAATTTAATCTAATGAAGTGTGTTTCTCTTTTGTCTACAAAGTTGAATCTCGTTTGTCTTTGAAAACATAAAACATACGCATCTCATTGCACCATATGCATAGCAGGTACCTTTTTTTCACAGGTTGCTTAATCTTCTTCGCTGTTTATTGGAACAGTAATCATGAATCCAGACTCATCCAGTGAGCAAGCAATCAAGGCCCTTCAGGCCCAAAGTGCCCAGTTTCAAGAAATGGTCATGAGCCTGGCCCAAGGTCAGCAAGAGTTGAAGGCTATACTCCTGAAGAAGAAGAAGAAGAAGAGGACTGCATTGTTCAATACTGGACGCAGGTTTGGGAACACACTCCATAACGAGGCTGATCCAACTACTTCCTCTGCATAGAAAGACAGTCCCCAAGGGGGAGGAGCTCCTAGTCATGCAGTCTCTGACAACGAGACGGACTACAATGACGAACAAAACCCTCCCGCTGCTGACAGATACAAGCAATTAGAGGACCGCTTGAGCGCCATGGAGATTCAGAACGTGCCGGGGCTGGATTTCGGAGATTTGGGGTTATCTTCTGGGGTAGTAATCCCACACAAGTTTAAAGCGCCTGCCTTTGCCAAATATGACGGGGCCTCTTGTCCAAAGCTGCATCTAAGGTCGTACGTAAGGAAGATCCAACCTTACACGGCAGATAAAAACCTTTGGATTCACTTCTTCCAAGATAGCCTTTCGGGGTCACAGCTTGAGTGGTTCTATCAACTAGATGGAACTAGTATCCGACATTGGGAAGATTTGGCAACCGCATTTTATAGACAATATCAATACAATTATGACCTCGCTCCTACGCGTACCCAACTTCAGGGTATGTCTCTAGGAACGGGCGAAGGGTTCAAAGAATATGCACAAAAATGGAGAGATTTGGCTGGCAGGGTGCAGCCTCCATTGACTGATCGTGAGCTGGTGGATATGTTTCTAGGGACCTTGTCTGGTCCGTTTTTCAATCATCTGGTTGGCAATTCCTCAGCTGGGTTTACGGATTTGATCCTGACGGGTGAAAGAATAGAAGCTGGCATCAGGTCAGGAAAAATACAAAAAGCTGCCTCCACAAGTATTGAGAAGAGGCCTTTCAAGAAAGAAGCAAGTGCAGTCTATGGTCCTAGAAGACAAGTCAAGCCAGAAAGCCGCCAAGCCGTCAATGCCTTGGTCATTTCAAAACCTGTTGCTGCTCCTCAGCAGTACAATCAACAAAGAGGTGAAAGGCCCAAGAGGCAGTATACTCGGCTGAGTATGACCTTGTCACAAATCTTACCGCAACTGTTATCAACCAACTTGGTGACCATCAAAGAGGCTCCAAAGGTCGTGAATACTGCATCTCCTAAGTATAACCCAAATGCCCGTTGTGCTTATCATTCTGATAGCCCCGGGAATACTACTGATGATTGTTGGGCCCTGAGAAATAAGGTGCAAGACCTTATCGATGCGAAGGAAATTCAGTTTGAGGCGCCTGAGAGGCCAAATGTTGTAACTGCTCCTATGCCCCAGCATAGAGTAAATGCCATTGAGGAAGATTTGTATGCTGTTTCGGTGAATGATGTTGCTACCCCTCTATTGACTGTTAAGAGGAACCTACTGCTAGCCGGTTTATTTCCGGGTTGTAGCAAGGGTTGCCTCCTGTGTGCTGTTATCCCTACCGGTTGTCCGCTGCTGAAATCAGGCATCCAAAGCCTGATGGATAGCAAAGAAATTTTGTTCAAGAAAACTGTTGTTCCGTTTGTTTCCGCTGAAGAAGTATCTGTCGTCACAATTTTCAACAATCCTACCAAAGCTCCCCCGAGGAAGCCAGTCCAAATTATGTCTGTTGCACCCATCACTATTACTGTTCCGGGGCCTCTCCCCTATGAATCTACCAAGGCTGTCCCATGGCACTATAGGGCAGACGTGTATGTGCTTGGAGTGAAGCAGGAGTTCAACACCGGTACCAGTATCAGTAATATCACTGGTCCCACCAAGATTACTCGCAGTGGCAGGCTCTTCTCGCCTGACATTGCACCGCCAGTTATCCGAAAACCTCTTATCATCACACCCGCAAGTGTGCATGTTCCAAATCAAGTTCATGTGTCTACTACTGCCGCCGAGTCCTCTGATGCTCAGGGCAAAGAAGTTGCTACCGATTTGCTTGCTCGGATGGAGGCACCAAAAAAGACTGATGTTGAAGCCTCCCAACAAGAGATGGAGGAAATCCTTAAAATCATTAAAAAGAGTGACTTCAATGTTGTTGAACAGTTAGGGCATACCCCCTCCAAAATCTTTATGCTATCATTGCTGCTGTGCTCAGAGGCCCACGCAAAAGCCCTAATTTCATTTCTGAAAACGGCCCATGTGCCGCAGGAGACCTCTGCAGATCAATTCACTGACTGTGTGGCTAATTTGACAGCTGACAATGGCTTGGGGTTCTCGGATGCTGACCTTACCGCCAAAGGGAAAAATCACAATGATGCCCTGCATGTTTCCATAGAATGCAGGGGCACTACTCTCGCACACGTGTTGGTGGATAACGGTTCTTCCCTGAATGTTTTGCCCAAGAAGGCATTGGATCGCTTGGATTGTGAGGGCCTGGAATTGAAACCTAGTAACATCATTGTTAGAGCCTTCGACGGTTCTAAGAGGATGGTGCACGGTGAGGTAGACATTCCTATTCGTGTGGGTTCCCAAGTCTTCGACTCAACGTTCTACGTAATGGATATTCGTCCATCTTATTCCTGCTTGTTGGGTCGACCCTGGATTCACAAGGCTGGGGCAGTAACATCCACTCTACACCAAAAGCTCAAATACCCTGTCAAAGGGAAGATTGTTACTGTGCAGGGTGAGGAGGAATACATGGTTAGTCACTTGAATTCATTCCGGTATATCGAGATGGACGGGGAGTTTATTGAAACCCCCTTTCAGCATTTTGAGGAGGTACCTCCAACGTTGGCGTCGGCTGAGACAGTGGTTGAAGAAGACTTTCCCTTGAAGATGGCTTCCCTGAAAGATGCCCAAGCTGTAATCAAGAAAGGCAAATGTGCAAACTGGGGTCAGCTTCCTGACTTCACTCAAAAGACCGACAAGTTTGGGCTGGGCTTCACTGCAGAGGCTCAGAGGGATGTGCGCAAGGAAAGGATCAGAAAGGCTACGGTGTTCATAACCAATCCAAGGGTGAATGCTATCAAGGAGGACGTAGAGGAAGCAGAATTTGACAGTTGGATCTATCAAACCACCAACAACGGACCAAGCAACTGGACGGCAAAGGATTTTACACCTATTACATTTGTCACGTAGTAATTAACTCTTTTGATTTTCAATTTGTAACAAACAATATGTTGAAACTTTTATTGGCTCGGTGTCCTACCCGGGGCATCGTAGCTCCATTTGTGAGGGATTTTTGTATGACATTTCCATATATCATTAATCAAAACATTGGACGTTTGTTGCATTTTCAAATCTTGTGCTCTTTTTCTTTCTGTGTTATATATTGCAAAATAGCTATATTTACACACACTCACTTATACAGGTTTCAATCCACTCTGGATCTCACTGGTAACGGCTCTGCTACCACCAGTTATGACTTCGAGAATCCGATCAACTTGGCCGAAGACGAAGGTGAAGATGATTGCGAAGTTCCTGGTGAACTCGCAAGACTGCTACTCTAGGAAGAGAGGTCTATTCAACCGCATGAAGAGCCCGTGGAAACAGTGAACCTGGGTACTGAGACAGATAGAAAAGAAGTCAAGATTGGTGCCAATCTAGAGCTTAGCGTGAAGCAACGATTGATCCAGATGCTGCATGACTACATGGAAATCTTTGATTGGTCCTACGAAGACATGCCTGGTTTGGATGCCGACATTGTGGTTCATCACCTGCCTACCGAGGAAGACTGCCCTCCGGTAAAGCAAAAGGTCCGCCGTATGCGTCCAGAGATGTCTGAGAAGATTAAAGCTGAGGTTATGAAGCAATTCGATGCCGGGTTTCTTGCAGTGACCTCTTACCCTCAGTGGGTTGCCAATGTGGTGCCAGTGCCGAAGAAGGACGGTAAAGTCAGAATGTGTGTCGACTACAGGGATTTGAACAGGGCCAGCCCCAAAGATGATTTCCCTCTACCTCACATCGACGTTCTTGTTGACAATACTGCTCAACACAAGGTGTTCTCCTTCATGGATGGTTTTTCAGGGTACAATCAGATCAAGATGGCTCCTGAAGATATGGAAAAGACTACCTTTGTGACTCAGTGGGGCACCTTCTGCTACAAGGTCATGTCATTCGGGTTGAAAAATGCTGGGGCAACCTACCAACGTGCCATGGTTGCTTTATTTCATGATATGATCCATCATGAGATTGAGGTATATGTTGATGACATGATTGCAAGGTCTCAAACTGAGGAGGAGCACCTTGACCATCTGCGGAAGCTGTTTGACCGACTGAAGTTATACAAGCTGAGGTTGAATCCCAACAAATGCACCTTTGGGGTGAGGTCCGGAAAATTGCTAGGTTTCATTGTAAGCGATAAGGGTATTCAAGTGGACCCTTCCAAGGTAAAAGCCATACAAGAGATGCCAACTCCCAAGACAGAGAAAGAAGTCAGAGGCTTTCTGGGACGACTGAATTACATTGCCCGATTCATCTCACATCTAACTGCTACCTGTGAGCCAATCTTCAAATTACTGAAGAAAGATCAAGTAGTACGTTGGAATGATGAATGTCAGGCTGCTTTCGAAAAGATAAAGGAATATCTCCAAGAACCACCCATTCTTATGCCTCTAGTGGAAGGGAGACCTCTGATACTATACTTGACAGTACTTGACAACTCGATGGGGTGTGTGCTGGGGAAGCATGACGAGTCTTGCCGAAAAGAGCACGCTATTTATTACCTGAGCAAAAAGTTTACCGACTGTGAGTCTCGGTACTCACTGCTCGAGAAAACTTGTTGCGCTCTGGTATGGGCTGCTCGCCGGCTGAGACAGTATATGCTGACTCACACCACTCTGTTGATTTCAAAGATGGATCCCATCAAGTACATATTCGAAAAGCCTGCTCTGTCTGGAAGAATAGCAAGATGGCAAATGATCTTGACAGAATATGATATCCAGTACACAACTCAAAAAGCAATCAAGGGAAGTGTATTGGCAGATCATTTGGCACATCAACCTGTGGACGATTACCAATCATTGAACTTTGAATTTTCGGACGAAGATATCATGGTAGTAACTGACTGTGAAGTACCTGGACCGGATGAAGGACCTGAGGAAGGATCCCGATGGTCTATGCATTTTGATGGAGCCTCAAACGCTTTGGGTAACGGCATCGGCGCTGTGATCATATCTCCCAAAGGAACTCATACTCCACTCACCGCCCGGCTGTGCTTCAACTGCACCAACAACATGGCAGAATATGAGGCGTGTATCATGGGTCTTCAAGCCGCAATCGACTTAAGGATCAAGTTTCTGAGTGTCTTCGGAGATTCCGCTCTCGTGATCAATCAGATCAAGGGCGAGTGGGATACGAAACACCCGAATCTTATTCCTTACAAGGAGTATGTGTTGACTTTGCTTCCCCACTTTGAAGAGATAACTTTTAAACACTTCCCAAGAGAAGAGAATCAGCTAGCGGACGCACTAGCTACGATGTCTTCAATGTTCAAAGTCAAATGGGACAATGAGGCTCCCCGGATCATTATCTGGAAGTTGGACGAACCTGTATACTGCTGCGATCTTGAGGCTGAAAAGGTGACTGAAAAACCCTGGTATCATGAGGTGAAGAGATACTTGGAAGCTCAGGAATACCCTGAAGGTGCATCTGTCAACGACAAGAAGTTCATGAGAAGGTTTACGGCAAAATTCTTCCTCAGCAACGGCATTCTCTACAAACGGAATCATGATTCAACTCTACTGCGTTGTGTGGATAAGGCTGAAGCAGAGAAGATCATGATAGAACTGCATGAAGGTACATTCGGAACACATTCCAGTGGACATACCATGGCGAAGAAAATCCTTAGGGCAGGATATTTCTGGTCCACAATGGAAGCCGACTGTTACCAACATTCTCGAACTTGTCATAAATGCCAGATCTACGCTGATAAGGTGCATATCCCTCCGGTTCCTCTGAACGTCCTGACGGCACCTTGGCCTTTTGCAATGTGGGGCATTGATATGATCGGAGAGATCCGACCGACGGCATCCAACGGGCATCGTTTCATCTTGGTAGCGATTGATTACTTCACGAAGTGGGTTGAAGCAGCCTCCTACGCCACCGTAACCAAGAGCGTCGTGGCACATTTCATTCGGCATAACCTGATCTGTCGGTATGGCGTCCCAGAAAGGATCATTACGGACAATGGTACCAATCTCAACAACAAGATGATCACTGAGCTCTGCGAGCAATTCAAGATACAGCACCACAACTCTTCTCCTTACCGGCCGAAGATGAATGGGGCTGTAGAAGCATCTAATAAAAACATCAAGAAAATTGTGCAGAAGATGACAGTGACCTATAAAGATTGGCACGAAATGTTACCGTTTGCTCTTCATGGGTACCGTACCTCAGCAAGGACGTCAACCGGGGCAACACCTTTTTCCTTGGTCTATGGCATGGAGGCAGTCTTGCCGATTGAAGTCCAGATACCCTCTCTCTGGATAATGAAGGATGCAGACTTGAACGAAGATGACTGGATCCAGACTCGACTTGATCAATTAAACCTGATTGATGAAAAGAGACTCACTGCTATCTGTCATGGTCAGACGTACCAAAAACGGATGATCAGGGCATTTAACAAGAAAGTCAGACCACAAGAGTATCAAGTTGGGGACCTGGTAATCAAACGCATCATCCTTCCTCAAAGTGATCCCCGGGGCAAATGGACCCCTACGTACGAAGGGCCATTAGTGGTTAAACATGTGTTCTCAGGAGGAGCCATGATTCTAACCACCATGGATGGTGACGACCTTCCTCACCCCACCAATGCAGACATAGTAAAAAGATACTACGCATGAATAAAGGACCCGCTAGGTTGACATACCTAGGCAAAAATAAGGGCTTCCCGGCGAACCAAAAGGGTTCGGGCAAAAATAAGGGATGAAATGAAAAAAATCTGTACAACCGGCAAGTCGAAAACCTGAAAAGGCGTCTTGGGCAAAAAATGGGTATCCCGGTGGACTGAAAACCCGAAAGGGCGGTCCAGGCAAAAGTTAGGGATAAAGCGTAACACTATGTCTCATTGGATCACCTTGCATCCAGAATTCGGCATCAACTATCTGGCTCAGACTTCGGCATCGATCAATCAGCTTCATCTTCAACTAAGCAGCAAAGTGATGAGACGCTTGAAGACATAAAGGCGATAGCAGAGTTGGAACCCAGTGGGAATATTGTGCACATAGCTGTTTTGTTTCCTTTTCAAAATTGTATAAACTTTGTGTTATTCGGCGGCGTTCTCTTACTAGGATGTCGACCTCTTGTACAAAAAACGCCTATTTACAGGCAAATTTCAAAATCAATACAAGTTCATTTTTCCAAATTGCCAATTGTTTTTCCTTTTTCTGTTTTGTCTTGCGAAGAACGTCCAATGTTCATTTTTGATATATGCATTTGACATTAAATTGCTAATTCATAAATACTTGCATATGAAACAAAAGACTAATTACAGGTGACATCAGAAATAGGGGCAATGTAGAGTTGTCCAGGCAGTCTAGTTGCTCTGTCCGCCAAGGTACCAAGGTAGATTTAACTGAAGAATGTGATCAAGTTATCTCAACTCCCCACAGAGTAAGACAAGATAGCAACATTCCCCAGCGGAGTATAGGCATTCGTCAGCAAGCATCCCCAGCAGGTCTTAAAGCTTATCCCCAGTAGATTCTAGAAGCTTATCCCCTGCAGAGTACGGACGTCTCTCCCGAGTTTTATTCAAAGTTATTCCTCATAAGGGCTTATAACTGGGTTATCCTCAGCTAATTGCCACGGAAGATCGTCCTCGGTGAAATTCTTTCAATCCCCAGCGAAGTTCATCAAAGTTCCCCAACATAACTTATCAACGCAATCTCCAGCGGAGTTTATCATTGTCTTCCCCAGCGGAATTTATCATCATTATCCCCAACAGAGTCCATCATTGAAATCCTCAGTGGAGCTCTCGTCAAAACTTCAGCGGAGTATCTCTTCCTCAGAGCATTTCCCCGCAGAGTAATCTCTCCAACAAGTTTATTCCTCAACGGAGTCATCTGCTCCTACCGGTGTATTCTTGCAACCGTCATCCCCAGCGGAAACGAAGAGCTCTACTCTTCAACGTCAGCCCAGTATTTAACTCCCGGCATTCGTCAAGGATTTATTTTCCGAAACGAAAATACATTCATAAACATCACATATTCATAAATTATAGCATGCATACGCATCATATCACACTATCTCATTTTGAACGGCATAACATCATGCATGTCATACATCATGACATTGCATACAACTGATGTTTGGCCTTTTCAGGAAAAAGACAACTACCTTCAACTGTCACAGTTTCCAGATTCGATTCCTATATCTAGCCAGGGCACATCTGTGAGTGATCAATTTCCAGACTCGATTCCTGTATCCAGCCAGGGCATGTCTGTTGACAACAATTCCAGATTCGATTCCTGTATCCAGCCAGGGCATATCTGTTGACGACTATTTCCAGACTCGATTCCTGTATCTAGCCAGGACATGTCTGAAGAGTTTGAAGATTCGATTCCTGTATCCAGCCAGGGCATATCTATCAACTATCTCAATTCCGGACTCGATTCCTGTATCTAGCCATGGCATGTCTGAAGAGTTCGAAGATTCGATTCCTGTATCCAGCCAGGGCATATCTATCAACTGTCTCAATTCCGGACTCGATTCCTGTATCAAGCCAGGGCATGTCTGAAGAGTTCGAAGATTCGATTCCTGTATCCATCCAGGGCACATCTGTGAGCAACCGATTGTAGACTCGACACCTGTATCTAGCCAGGGCATATCTGCATGAAAAGATTGAAGATCAACACCTGTAACAAGCCAGGAAAACATATGTCTTTCTCAAAATACACAAGTTCTCGCTAAGGAATCTCTTATGCGATCAACACTTCCAAATGGCATCTATAAGCCCATTCCCGACAAGGTTCTGTCACGTCTCCAGATGGAATCTATAAGCCCATTCCCGACATCACATTGCTGATACTCTAACATGCGAGTGCAAATTTCCGGGCACTCTAGTGTCCAATCTCCTTTTACCCTCGAGTCACGAAAGGAAAACTTGCCAATCTAACTCTTCAGGTTCAAGAAGATTGAACAGGGGCAACTGTTGTTCCCCAAAATTTGCCCTCCCATTTCCTCAACATTTTCTCACCACAAGACCCTTGGAGTTCAAGATCCAGTTAGGGTTTCCTCTGCTCAAGACTTCTCCTTGCATTGTGGACCCAAATTAGGGTTTGTGTTTGAACAAAAATGTTTTGACCTAAAATGCCTAAGATTACTTTCATGCTTCATGTTGGACTCCCAAGTTTATCCATACCAAGTTTCAAGTCCTGATTCCAAATTTTGCCCAGTCAATTGGACAGTTGACCTAGAAATCAACTGTATTGGGGAAAAAGTCAACTGTGGCCAATTGACAGTCAAATCTCATGAAAATTGACCCACATAAACATTATGAACTCACATGGACCATTTGATCAAGTTTGGATCACAATTCCACAAGAAATTTGATCAGATCACCAAAAGGGCAAAATGGTCATTTTTAGGGTTTTGACTGCACAAAGGCAATTTTTGACTGTTTGACCTAGCCAATGGGAAATCAAGCTCACATATGGACTCAAGGACCCCATGGAATTGTCTTGACATACTCAACAAGTTCAAAAGATCCCAAATGCACAAGATTGACAGTTGAATTTCCCAGTCAATTGATCAATTTTGACTGTATACTGAAAAGTCAAACTTTGACTTTTTTGGTCAAAATCAAGTGTCAAGATTCATTTTTCATCAAAACATGCCAAATCATGAAACTTGTTCATCAAGAAATCAAGAATTGCAAATTAGGGTTTGAAATGAAGATTTTTCATAACTTAGAATTTTTCTAAGTTATGAAAAACCCTAATTTTTTCCTAACTTTGTCCCACTTTCTCACCAAGATGCATTTGGATTCAAGGAAAAGTCAAAACATGAAAGTTGTAGCCTATTGCAAAATATACAACTTTGATTCACAAAGTTTTCCCAAAAGAAGCTTTTAGCTCAAGTTACAATTTTTGGAACAAGGGTACCAAACCATTCTTAACTTAGAGAAAATTTGACCTATTTTAGGCAAGGTTTTTACCTAACTTCAAGACCATTTTTCACATACTTCCACTTGGAATTTCAATTTTCATTTCAAAGATAGATTGTAGTACACATTCCAAGCTTTCCAAAATGTCCAAGAACTCATTAAACAACCTCATGGTTAGGGAGAATCGAATTTGGCAAGTTGGGAAAAACTCACTTTGTTCATAACCAAGTTACATGTCCATAACCTTGCATTTTTGAACTCAGCATGCCTTGAGCTAGATTACAGGTCTTTTATCTCATCTACACTCCATAATTTAATGCCTATCCTTTGTGCCAAGATGTTGTTCTATGAGTTTGGACATTACATGATAAACTAAGCCATTTATAGAAAAAGCAAATTAGCCATTCTTGAAAAGTTGCACTTTATGTCAATTAACAATCCAAGCAAGTACAGTGCAAATCTCTTTGGCACAAGTTTATGAACAAAACACACTGATCAAGGGGAAGGTTAGCAGCATAGATTGGGGGCCTGCATCAGTCTAGAACACCAACTTGCCATCTTTTGCTTAAGTGTGAAGAAACATAGCATAACAGCTAACAACTATCATTCCTGTAAACCAAGGCTTAAGCAAAGACTTTGTACACTTTCTAAAAATCCATTCTGAGCTAGAACACGAGCCAACCATCTCCAACACCTTCCCATTCACAGAATCACCATTGAACTGCCCAAAATAGGGCATCCCTGCAGTTTGAGTTCCATAGCTCAATCCTTTCATGCATTCTTGCTAAAACCACTTCAAACACATCCCACATCATCCCTTGAAACTATTCCAAACCTCAAACACGACCTGTAACACCCCCAGGCAACATCACCATTTTCATTTTCTTGTTTTGCAGTTGAAGTTCCATAGCACGATTCACTTTGTTTCAAGACAAAGTAAAGCTTGGAATAGCATCCCTGGACATCAAGGAAGTTGTACCAATCATCACCTTGCATTGAAGACACCTCCATCACCAGATACAACTTCAACTGAATAGGTAAGTTCATGAACTCGTATCTCTCTATCCAGGCATTGTTAGCTTTAGGTTTGTGAAGAAAATATGTCACATTCATAGCCCTGAACATGCCCATGTAATTAGTTTTCATTTATATTATGTGTGCTGTGAGAATTTAATGTCTGAACATGGAACAAAAACTAGGTCAGGAATTGGGGGAGAAGAAATTCTCTCTCATTTCTGAGAGTTAGATTGATTTCTTTATATGTCTGGAATCGTGGCTTCAAGCTCTACAGGTTTCATGTTGGAAGATTTGGCAAAAGATCAAGGAATTGGAAGATAGAAAACGCGTGTTTTCTTGAAACAAAAATGCTAGAGGTTGAAGATGACAGGGTTCTGGGTTGGGCCTGTTTCCCTTTTCTTTTTGCACCATGTTTTTACTTTTACACCCCCTAGGCCCATTTTGCTTATTTTTATGACTTTTTGACTTTTTCTTTTTTGTTCTGACTTATTTATTTTTTCTTATAATATTAAAAATATAAAAAAATATGTTTTTACACCATTTTCATATTTATTAGGCATTTATTTGTTTGAATAAGTATTTGTACATAAATAAATAAATAGATACACTTTTATTCAAAAATACTAAAATAATGCAAACACATTTATTTTCTGATTTTTATTTCATTTTATCTTCTAAAAACATTTTATATAAAATATACTTTTTTTCATAAATATTAAATATATTATTATTTTGTATATATAATATATATTTAGTATATATATATATATATATATATATATATATATATATATATATATATATATATATATATATATATATATATATATATATATATATATATATATATATATATATATATATATTATTTTTAACAAATACCTTTTTAACAAATACCTTATATATATATACACATTTTTATTTTTATTAATATTTAACATTAAAAATACCTTTTTGACAAATATACTTCATTTTTATTTTATTTTGTACATAAATAATAAATATTATACATATTAAATAATTAATACTTTTTTATTTAATAAATTAGGGTTTTGCCCTAAACATAAAAAATCCAAAAATTAATACTTTTTATTTTGTTTATTTGACACATAAAAAAATACCTTTTTTTCATACATATAAAAAACATTTTTTGCATCTTGCATATTTATTCCACTTTATTTAATTGTTGTATATTAATTACCTTGTATAATTCCAAATTGATGTAATAGTCTAGGTTTAAATTCCTTGTCAAAATACCCCCCATTTGAACATTTGTACCCCCCTTCCCCTATATGGTGTTGTAATAATTTAGGAACTTTATTTTTCGCACTTTAATGCTTTCTAATTATACCATGTTAGAATTAGGGTTTGTATGCGAATCAATTAACCAAAATAGTTTGACCTAATTTCAAGATAAACAAGCATGAAAATGGACAACACTAATCACACTTGCACCCCTAGGGTATTCCACTTGTTGCCTTCAATAAATGGGCCATATTGCATGTTAGGTCTCTTTGGGCAAAACAAACATTCAAATGATCATAGTCCCTCGATGACGCTTTCAAAAGTTGCCTAAAATGATCAAGTCCCTTAAAGAAAAAATGCCCAAAGATACTTGGCACCGTTGCAATTATGGTCTAAACGATGACCCGCGCCCGTCCCTTTCACATCCTAACACAAGATTGTCCACCAAATACAATGGTGGAACAAAATTGTTAAGAGGGTTAAAACATAGCAAAGATCTTTGAGAAATTTAGAGTAGATAGCTTTTAGTTACTTGAATCAAACTTGCAAAACAAAACACTTGCCTATTTTTCAAACTACACATCACTACACTTTCAAAACAACCCTCAAAAACAAATGAAAACCTTTTCAAAAAGACATACACCTTTGTATACATCCCAACATGGATCATTACAAAGGTTGCCACCACATTGGCTTATTTTCAAAACATTTTCAAACCCACCCACAAGCACCATTTCAAACAATTGAAAATTAAGGCAAGTTGATCTAAGCAAGTAACTAAGAGCCCATGGATAACCATGGATAGAAAGGGTGCTAATACCTTCCCTTTCTATAATCTACTCCCCGAACCCAAGAAAACATCTCAAAGGTTTTTGCTGTGTTTTTTAACCTTTCCTTAGGATAAAATAAAAAGTCGGTGGCGACTCTTGCTCAACCGAAACATTTGCGAAAACAAACACAAAACCATAGTCAGTTCTCCCACCGTATCACACATAAGCCTTCAACATTTTGACAATACAGGCCAAGGCATAAGCCTTCAACATTTTGCCAATACAGGCCAAGGCATAAGCCTTCAACATTTTGCCAATGCAGGCTAGGGCATAAGCCATCAATGATGCATGAAATGCGACATGCCACAACCAAAATTATGTAATCACAAGCATAACCATCAACATCATGCAAATTCCAGGCCAACAATAACATCTTCACCATATTGCAATATATTATGCAATCCATTCATACATCATTCATGCAACACCATCACATTCAATCACAATAATACGCATCACACTTCATACAACATTAACACACAAGGCGTAAACCTTCAGCAAGATAATCATCATAATATAGAAAATATCACATCACATAAACACCAAACTCCTTAAAATAGGACAATCTCAATTAATCTACTATACAAGCATTTGCCTACATTTCACCAAAACGACATAACTTGACAGTACGAAACACTTGTCCGCACCTCAAATAGTTGGAATTATGGTACTGAAAACATTTTAAAGATAAATTAAGTTAACCCAGTATTCCAACAATCTGAACTACGCGTCAATCGGATACCCGACACTCGAGTTATGAATTTTTGAAGTTTTACAAAATTTACCAACATTAACAACCTACATCAACAAACACGGACACCAAAGGCATAAGCCTCCAACCCCAAAATTATTCACCCACTATTATAAAAATTACCATCACATTGTAGAAAATGTTTTTATCTTTTCAACAGTCTAAATGGTGCGTCAAACGGACACCCGAAGCAAAAGTTATGATTTTTCAAAGTTTCCAAAAATTTCGTAAGCTTCAGCCATAACCGATTACCCAGTTATGGTAACCGGTTACTGCACGAGACAATAACTCTGCGTTTAAAAATTCCTAGAGGTAACCGGTTAATCAGTTACGGTGTATTACAATAGCCAATATTTCTAAAAACACACAGCGGTAACCGGTTACCCAGTTATGGTAACCGATTACCTAATGCGAACAGACCCAAAAACCAGAATTTTCTGCTATAAAATTTCGTTCTCTTCATCCAAAAACCACGTTTTAGGAAAAATCAAACACATCAATTATTTTAAATCATCAACACATATCATATACCACAAACCCAACACAATCAACATATCAATTCATCATTTACAAGCAATTAAAATAATCAATTTCACAATAATTTACCCCAAAACCTAATATTCAATATCATCATCTACCCACAATTATACTACCTATTAAAGAGTCATAACCTCACCCTTACCTTAGGTTCTTGAGTTCTCTTTGTTTATCCAATGTAGTCTTCCCTTTAGCCCTAGCCTCTTCCTTTCTCTTTTGCTTCTCACTTTCACGATCGATTGAAAAATAATAATTCTCTATTCTCTCTTCTAAGCTCTTAGACCCCTAAATCAATATCCATATCTTGCCCTTCCTTATTTTTTTTATTTAATTATTAATATTATAATTACTATTTACCTCATATAATAATAATAATTATAATAATAATAATAATAATAATATCACCAATATTCTCCATTCACCCCCATGTCTCTATACTTTTAGTCACACACCCCTACACCTTAACTTATACAATTATCACTACTTCTAATCTTCCAATAATCCCATCAAAACACATCTTAAAATTCATCAACACATATAAACACATCATATCATCTAATTCGCCATAATTCATATATTCACCAATAATCATCGACATTCATACTAAATTAATCAAGTAATTAATCTAGATTCTTGGGGTGTTACAGTAAATGGTAAGTATTTGAAAAAAATATAAACTTATACTTCAGGAAGTTAAAATATTAACAAAATAATAGAAAGCAAAATGAAAATCTAAGCATGGTGATACAAAGATTTCCAAAAATGGCTTAATTGTTCGTTACAAATTTCAAAAGACTTCAAAATTATAAAGAAAAGTTAAGAGTGCTATGACATTCTGCTAATCAAAGTCAGCAGGAAGCGAAGTTTTCATTCGCTTGTACTTCCCAGCGGACACTAATAGACGGTGCTTGATGACGGAATGGCTTAGAGTGAAGGTTTCAAGTTCGATTCCAAATTTTTGTGCCCTCTCAGCATGATATACTCCTACCCTGATCTCATCATCAAGTTCCTTACGATCGAGCTTTTTGATTTCCTCTTGACGAGCTTTGGCTTTTTGGATATTTTCTTGTTGTTGGATTTAGTGGTTGCATCCCACTCTGCCACTCGAGTTTCCAGTTTGTTGCCAATCTTGTTCGAGACTTCCTGCTTACGAAGGAGATCCGCAGTGACTTGATCCAGTAGAAATCCAAGATCAACGATGATATTTGAGGCCTTTGGAGAAATCATTAAGATGTCGACTTGTTTTAGAAACTCCTTAATATATAACAAGCACGAGTGTTATTCTCCAACAACTCAAGTAAATCAACATCAAAGGCTTTCGACTTGATTTGTTGAAGGAGTTGATCAACAAGTGGTGCAAAGGATTGACTTCCAGAAGCATTCAAAGAACTGGTGCCTTTTCCAGAAGAGTTGGACCTAGCATTGATGACTGCCTTCAAATATCCAACAGGACTGTAGGCCTTTAGGTCATCTAATGCTTCTTGAGAAAGAAGAGTGGTAGTAGTATTCGAAGGGGCCTTAAAGTCTTTGATAGTAACGAAAGGTTAATGAGGTTTACTTGTAGTATCTGGTTAAGAATTCTCTTTATGTAGTTCTTCTTCATTTTGAACACCCATATTAAGGTTGGACAAATGTTCATCTTCTCCGACCATCTGAATTTCATCCTGTTGAGGAATTATGGGTAAATAATCATATGGATTCTATTGACCCTGGTCATCATTGGTTTGGATCTCCATCTTGGCATGCTCTTCATTTTTGCTTTCACTTGCGGAGTCAGTTCATTGAGTTGATTGAGGAAAAGCAGGGGGTAGTTCTTTTTGTTGGATTTTTTTGAGGAGGTTGACATCGTTGTTAGACCCTTTGTTCAATCCTTTATGGGATTTAAGGTGAACATAAGGGGAACCAATGCTTACAGGGATATCATATTTTATGTTGGAAGTTGCAATACTAGTTTGATCGTCCTGCAAAAAGAAAAGAGATTCATGTTAGTCAAAGGATAGCAAGTTATAACGAAAACAAAGCGAAGTAAAATCATATTACCTAAAGTCCTTCGGCCCCGTGGCTAGAGTTATCTCTCTCTACTTGTTCAGAAATCACTTGAGTTGGTTTAGGATCAATGTTTAATGCTCTGTGAGCACTATAATTTACTGGCTTGGACACAACAGTTTTCTGTTCTGGAATGAAGTCGGTGATTTTCGACTTCTTCTTCTTCTTAGCTGGTTTCATTGTATTGGGCGAAAGATCTGCATGGCCTGATTCAACTGGTATTGGTGGAGATTGAGGTTCTTTTCATTTCCTTGGACTTGATGGAGGTTTCCGATTATTCTAAAACAACAAAAATGTTAGTAAGAATGATACCAACAAATGTGGAAGCATTAAACAGTTTGGAAATATACCTTTACATTAACCTTCATCAAGACATGTTCTTCGATTTGACCATCTCCTTTGGATGAAGCAACATCAATTCTCTTCGCATCTGCAATGACAACTTTGTCTTTTATGCTTTGTTTCTTATCAACAACTAAAAAGAAAAACGAGAGAATAATTAAGGTCAAGGAAGCGTGTGAGGAGAATACAAAGAAAAATTGAAGAAGCTTTCCATTTAACACCTTCACCCATTGGAGAGAGTATTCAAACATGTTATATATTGATTTGAAGGTAGCTTTGAAACTATCTAGAGAATGCTTAGTCGGAACCACTCGTTTAGATAATTTTTTGAAATCTTGTTGAAGGATTTTTATAAAAGACCCACAGATGAACCATTATGGGAATGGAGGTCTGAATGCCAAGCCAAAGTCAGCACTTGGAAATGGTGGGAATTTAGGTGGTTGGAGTTTAAAATATAACTCATACTTATCTTCGGGCTTTGCGCATGAAGGGATTTTTAAAGAAGGGATTTTCTTTGTGAACTTTTCTTTTAAAATCACGGCTGCTTCACAAATAGTTCGACTAAGATCATCTGGTATGTACACAGTTTCAAAGTACTTTTGGAACGCTTTTATCTCTTTGATGTGAGTAGTTTTACCTTTCTTGAAACGCTCATGTATGGAATCAAAAGCACGAGTTAAATGCTGAGAAATGTCAGTTACACCAAAGATTGCATTGATGTAGTATTCCCTCCACCAAGTGTCATACTCTTGTGTGCAGAGGGTTGATGGTCGAAACGAAATGGGGGGAAGTGTAGTGATATTGTCATAACGAGCAAGTTGTTCTGTACAATTAGGTTCGGGGTACCTCATGCTATGAAGACAAAGAGCACATTTATTTTCATAGAGTGGTTTAGGAGTTAGTTAGATAAGGCCAAATTGTCGAGAAACTAAGTTAGGTTAATAGCTAACCAAAAAAAATTGGTTCTTCGAAGGTCTCAATCTAGTGGCAAGCAATCGAGGGGTTAGAAAAGATTCCCAAATAGCCATAGATTCAGATTATTGGTCCTTCGAATGAGCAGGAAGTTAATGTGTAAACCATTCAGGGCCACACATTCTTTGAGAAAATGGAGCCATCGAAGATGTGAAATTATAGCGTTTGGAAAACATCATCACAAACCCAGTAAAGATGTCTCGTAAGATTGTTCTTTCGTCATCTGGAGTGAGGTGGACTAATCTTGTCCCTTTGACCCTTATGTTCTTTATTTCGTCATCTTCATTATTGATGATGTTGTGCGTCGAGAGTAAAGGTTTGAAAGTGGCATTCAACCAAAATTGAAGTAGCCATAAAGGTCCAGTGAACATAACGTTTGTTCCTGGTTGGTAACTCCTCAGGATTTCAGTAGATTCTTCTAAAGATTCGTAGAGGGAACCTAAAATGATATGGCTTAAACACAATTTATGCCCAGCATGAATTTGGTTCGCCATGATGAGATATCTCTTTGCTACTTGAAGATATCTAGAACAGAAGACGTAGCGTGATAACCATAATGCCAAGAAGGTAATATGTTCTTCGTCAGACACTTCTTCAGTGGTTTTATCATGATGGTCAATTGTATAGCGTGTGAAAGTTGGCTTTCCCTTTCTGAATCCAATGGTGTCTTCATCCAACTCATAAGGGTCGAAGGTTTCCCCAATCAATCAAAGACCAATAATGGTAGCAATGTCGAATAAAGTTGAGGTCATTATTCCACAAGGGAAATGGAAAATATTGTGGGTAGAATCCCAGAAGTATGGTGAAGCCACTAGCATGATTTGACTATACCCAGGACTAGATTTCAACAATTGAATCATGTCGTAAATCTCCATGTCCTTCCAGAAATCACTTTTCTGACTTTCAACTATAGCAAGCCAAGAAAGATAAGATTCAGGGTCTTTCATTAGAGGACATATTCTTGATTCCCTACTAGCAATGGAGTTGCTATCTTGGTGACTGAAACATAAGCTTATTTTTGTTGTTACTTGGATGTTCTAACCCTAGGCGCCATTGTTGAAGATAAAGGTTTAGGGGGTAAAGATTTATGTGAGGATTTATGAAGAAAAAGCTCCGGAATGCAAAGAAGAGATTGGAAAAGTTTGAAGCATGAAAGATGATGGTATTTATAAAAAAGAAGAGAAAACGCTTCAAATTTCATTATGGGATATGAATAAATTTACTGGGGGCACATGGAAGATTTCTACAGGATACACAGGCGGTTAGCTTTACAAGTTACCTCCATGCTCCTATTTTTTAGGAGTAATGATTCAAAGCAGCGGTACATGTCTCGATGAGACATTTCTGAAAAGTGGTCATTATGACTATGATGTCATAAGCAATTATTACTGACGCGTCGAAAGATTTCAAAAAATGTATATTTCTCACCTTAATCGAAAAAGGACATTGTGGGGGGACAATTTGTTAGATGGAAAATTCGACGCTCAAGGTTACAGCGAAGACATTAAGGTTCTTTGAAGAGAAATTAAAAGTATTGCTTCGACGCAAGTAGGCAATGGTCTTTTCGACAAGAATTTGTATTGAAATGAGACGAATTTGAAACCTAGTATTTAAAAGATACTTTAGGCGGGTTCGATAGACAAATTGAAATAGGGCTGAAATATTTGAATCTTGGCGCTTATTTTTTCTTTTCGAAATAAGACGCGTGGAGGCCTTTGAAAGATCGAACACATGCAAGCGAGAACGTGTCCTCTTATGACGAGAAGGCCGTTCGTAGTAAGTTAGTATAAATAGGAGTCTCTAGTTTATATTTATGTGTATTCGATTACTGTACAAATTACTCTATTCACTCAAAGTATCAAAGTTAATCGAGAAACGAATTTTCTGAGAATGTACGTTTGAAACACCACTTTTTATCTTTCAATGGAAGTTTACATTTAAAAGTCATTTACAATTTCTTTAGTTTCTGGTCGAACCCTTTAAGTTCCTTGTCATTTACATTCTTTGTTTTCCTTTATCTTTTTTATTTGTCATTTACATTCGAAGTTATTTATTTGTCGAAGAGATCAATATCCAAAAAAAACCTACAAACTGTACACATTGTCCTAGGATCAATCTAGTTGATCCTGTGAGTAACCATAATTCTTATATTTTGGAAGACTAGTGGTTGTTTCCTAAAATTCACGGTAAACACCAGTATAAAAATTATTGTGTATTTTTATCATTGTTGTTCTTATCTTTGGTTTGCAAAAAGTTGTCATTTCTGAAACTCAATTCAAACTCTCCTTTTCTTTTGTTTCTTGAACCTTCAGAAGGAAGACTCATTGCTTCTATCTATGTTTGTTGTTTGGATGGAAGTAAGTCTGAAACTTCAATTTCCTTGTATAAAGAGGGTTCGAGAGTTCAACATACTAAAAGATCTTAAGTTTATTGGATACTCTCAAGATCAAATCTTGGTGACATGACTAAGTCATTTTTTACTGAATAAGTATAATTCTTGGTGTCTTTTGTCGTATCCTTACGATTACGAACGATTTTCTCTTTCTCACTCTTAGGATTTCAGTTTCAGCTTTCTCAAATCTCACATGATAGTATGATACATTCATCTCATCTTCTTTGCAAGTCACATCTCACAGTTTCTTCTGTAAATCTCTCATATCTTATGTACTTATTTTTTCATCTTCTCATTTTTATACTACTATTTATTTTTTCAATTTCGTTTTTATCGCACATCTTTTTCTCTAATCTCTGATATCTTTTATTCTTTCTTTTTCATTTTCTCTAATATCTCATCTCCTATGTTTTGTCTATTTCATTATAATGTTTTTTATATTGCTTTAAGACATTGTTTTATGTTTTTATTCCATTGTTGTATAATTTAATTTTTGTATGTTAAATGAGAAGTTGTCCAAATATAACGATTTTTGTTGTTATTTGATAACGTAAGAATGTCTAAACATAAAATTATGTTATCATCTATATGTATATGTATGTCTCAATAAAAATCTTATAAAAAAATGAACCAATTGAATCAATTCAAACCGCATTGATTTGATTTTATTTCTAAAAATCAATCAAATCAAAATACATATTTTTTTCTTTTACGATTCAAATGACTTTTAAAGTCAAAATCGTTCAAACTATACCACAAACATCCCTATACTAGAAATTATCATCTTGAATCATACATAGACGTTTTTAAATGCAGAGCTCTAATAAATTATTTTTATTTGAAAATACCATATTAGTATTTAGAACATTTAAATAACGAGATCTTATACTTAATTAAGTTATTTTACATGCTAAGCTGTCATTAAGTTATTGTCTCTGGTTAATTTATTGCTACAAGGTTTTAGATGCAAAACATATTTGATTGACTCGTTAAAAAATAAGCTTGACTTTTAATGGAAGGGACACGTATTAAATCAATACACACTCGATCTAGACAGAGAATTCCAATCTAGGACGAAAAAATGGACAGCAGTCGTCATGTGTTCATGTCTGAAAGGGTTGAAAAGGATAATAATTTAAAAGGAAGCAGCTTTGCATCGACAAAGATAGTAAAGAAAAAAAAGTGTAAAATGACAGTATCGTTTTATTTGATATAAATTTTAAAAAATTAAGAGTGACAACAAAGAAGTTCAAGTGGGAATAGATATAATATAGTCATTTGATTGGACATTAATATAGTACATAAATACAATATTGAGACATTTGTTAAAATGTAGAGTCGGTGGTTAGAGAATGTGACGCAAATTCAATGCAGCATCGAGCTTGTGTACAAATAATAATAGTATGAAAAATAAATAAAATAGTCACAGGTTAACAGTACATAATAGTTTGTGAGCAATGATGACAATGACTTTTATTGGCATCTATTTGTGGTTAAAATGCACTTCATTTAATTTAAATTTAAATAAAATTATAAAATTAAATGAAAATATTTTATAGACCGCACATTTCACAGGGAGAGACGACAAAGATGGAATAGCAAGTAAAGCGCGTGGGGTGCACTTAGATAGGAGCGAGCGTGAGACTAAAAGTGACAGAGGTTCATATTATACAGAAATCGAAGCCGTTGAGTTGAATTATTTGGATCGAAAATTACAAAATGTACACTACACGTAATCACGCGTACGGAGGTCTGGTGCGATGGGTTGATAATCGAGATGGGGATAGACGTTCATCTTTTCTATTAAAAAAAGTATTAAGTAAAATAAACTTAATAAAATATGTTATTTTCTATTAAAAGAAGCATTAAGTAAAAAGAAATGTATGATTTTTTTCTTTTTGGTGTGAACTTCTATGAAACATTACAATTAAATTTTAAAGTACGCTTAAGAGAAATCAAATTACTTTTTCACATCCTTCTTTTAATATCAAGTTACTTTAAATTAATAGATTTTAAACATATATAAATTACATACTACAAAAAAATAATAATAATAGAATGCACCAGAACATTAATGTTTCTTTATTTCATTTTAGAGTTTCTTTTACAAACAAAACAACGTTCTCATCATTTTTTTTTTTGAAGCAACAACATTATCATCATTAATCCATGAGAAAGTAGATTTTATAAACAAATCAAATAAAACTCTGGTGAAATTTATAAAAACAAATGCCCACAAAATTGGCTCATTCAAATTACCAATCGAATTCCAAACAACCGTTTACGCAACACGCATACCTTTATTGTTATTGCAAAAGCAAAATCAACTCAACACAAAAATTAAAAAATCAAGTATGATGAATAGTAAACAAAAGACCGGATATGACACTAACCGATCTTATCGGATCAGAAATGGACCGTCACAGCTAGTTCGGGCAGAAGTTGAATGACATAAGAAAGGCGTCCTAAGTAAACTCCGAGCAAATGTGGGCGTCCTGTATCGGCCTCATGATCTTAAATTTTTTCTGAAACCCCTCTTGGCCGCCGCCGTACTCGACCTCCGTATAAGCTTGTCTGTCGTTATAGTTATAGATCGAAGCTATCCCTTGGGATTTCGCACCGACCCAGTCTAGAGTAGGGTCGTCGACGGTGTCGACCAGATTAATGCTTTCTTCGGCAGTGTTGGTTCCCTCGGTGTCGATGTGCTCCGAGGACTCGGAAGTATCGGCCATTTACCTGCAAAGTACAGGAAACTGGTGAATTCGACAGCAAATTCGCTTTTCCGCGACACAGACGAGGAGAAGTAAGCGACACTCAGACCAAGTCGACAGCCATTCACACGAAAGAGGGGGAACACGTGGACCTCGATCAAACATTGATTTTAACGGCGAACGTCGATATCAATCATAAATATCGCGGGCACAGTAAGAATATCGCGAGCAAAGGATGAATTTCACGACCAAGTTCATAACGTTGCTAACCATATACAAGAATGCCACGGGGAAAACTACCTTATATACTAACGAAAGGGTGAATCTCGCGATCAAGTTCATAAATTTATTAGCTAAACGCATGAATATCACGGGCGTGATCATAAACTGTATGTCTAAACGTATAAACGCCATAGGCACGATCATGAATCAGACGCCTAAAACGCTTGAATTCCCCGGGCATAACCCCCAGACACGAAATCCTACCACTAAACACCATCAAAATATATCTACAACACAAGATATCAAAGAAAAAGAACGCTTACTTGAAGGAAAAATGAGGAGTGACGGTTGTTGAGAGAAGTAGGCGGCGGACTGTGCGGCGGTCTCAATGACACTGAGAAAACGCGCGGTGTTGACGGCAGAGAAAATGTGGGAGCCCAGAAATGTGAAACAAATTATAGGCCCTAAAGCCCTATTTATAGTGTTGGTGTGGAATGTGAAATGTCGCGTCGAGCAATCACAAATCGCCTTTCTCCCCGACACCTACTCGCATAGACAATGATGACCCCTACTCCCTAGGCTATCATTGTGGTTTCCAAGAGTCACGCCACGTGTCTGACTAGCGAATCATCCTCTCCCCGCGAGTATTCTTTGAACACTCTTCGACCACTGCACGAAGCAAATCATGAACCAGGCGACGTCTTCCGTCCACGGTAAAAAAAACCATGTCGCGTTGTTTACAGTGATTTCTGGTAAACAACCGCTAGTCCTCCAAACTATCAAATAATCTTAATGACTGTTATTTAATCTCTCTGGTAACTTGCAGGATCGACTAGATTGATCCTATGGGGTATTGGTCGTTTGGGTAGTTCTAATTGTAAAACTGATATTCATAGTTAGGATTTGTGTTTGGAATGTTTTATAGACGTTCAACTTACTTCGATTACCATATTAAAAGGATCTAATGACATGATCAAGTAAAGACGTGCGAAACTAAGTTGCATGAATAAAGATTCGATTGCAAAGAAATATAAAACTGCAAGAAACAAGTAAATAACTTTGAAGTATAAAAGCATGAAATGTAAAAGAATTTCTGAAATGTAAAGGATTCGAAATAGAAATAAAGCATTTAAATGCAAGAAATCAGTAAATGACTTTGAATGAAAAGATTTTAATGTAAAGGCTTTTGAATGATATTGACATGAAGATAGAAGATAAACTGGAAATGATAAAGAGTTTTACTGAATCATAAATATTTGGTGTTATCATACGTACATTGTTCGAGCATTCGTTTCCCTAGCCATGTGGTATTTTAAATGTTTACTGAATTTTGTACAATAGATATGACACACGAAATCCTAACGCTAAGACTTCTATTTATACTACTTCGACCATAACGGTCTTGCCTATAAGATTCTGCCACGTTCAGAACATGCAGAGCACTGCTCCTCTCTAGCTTCCACGCGTCTTCGAACGCTCCAGCGCATATATTTTTAAATTTCGAACATCCCGCCTGCGTTTGAATTTCAAATGTTTTGGCACTCTTCGCTTCGAACTCATTTCTTAAACACAGTCTCATTACCACTTCGAGGCTTCTTTTAAATATATCTTCACAACTGTCATTCGAAGCTCCGAGCTTTGACATGTTCGTTCGAAGAACTGCTTCTACCATTCCGAACCATAACATCTTGCTTTATTCCAACGAAACATCCAACTTGCTTCGTTTCGAACTGTGTCATCAAAATCTTCAGCCAACAAAATGCCCCTTTAAAATATGTATTTCGACCCTTTGAGAAACACTTATTTTAAATATATATGCAAGATTTTGATGTGACCTTTGAGTAATCGTAACATTTATTGTGTATGACTCCAGTCACGTCAATCACGACGCCTCTTGGATTCCTTAACCGTCTTGAATCAGTATTTCACAGCATGGTGCAGTTATAAAACAATGATTATTATTAATCACGCCTATTACCAATATCAGCCTTTACGCCACCTCCTTATCAATCCAACCCATGACTCCCACGTACCCTAGCCTCACTTAGTGGATGTTTAAACTTCCACACTATAAAAACCAATCAACTTAGTCTTTTATTCTTTTCCACTCTCTGAAACTTTTTCTTCCTTTCTTCTCACCGAAACCCTAAAACTTCCAACAATCTTCAACAATGTCTTCTACAACATCATCCCAACTGAAGAAAACTTCCAAAAAGAAAGGAAAGAACACAGGAACAATAATGGAAAGCAAGGTTGGTACTTATCAAGGTCAATCTGTGCTTATCCCCCAAATGATCTCCAAAGAGAAGGAAATGCTCTACGCCTCTCAGGTACTAATTCCAACTAACGCTGCTGGAAAGAGGTTTGCTCTGATGGGTCCTCTTACAGTCTTTGAAATCTTAAAAGATACTAGAAAAATCTTCCCTGTTTGTTATAACTTTAAGCCTTTGTTTAATAAGATGGACATCCCTAAGATAGGCGAGTCTTCTGATTCGACAACCATGGAAGCTCCAATCGTTCCCCCAAAAGATCCCTTTGTGCTAGACTATGTGAAGAGCAACTTTAAACCATTTCGATCCTGCCCTACCTCTGACATAGCTTACCAAAACTGGCTTACCAAAGTAGAAGCCAAGAAATCCCAGCAATGGGAGGAATTAGGAATCTACAATTTGATTAAGTTATCAAAACCAGGCTTCACCTATAGTCATCCATTATTATTTGCGTCCTTATATTTCTGGGACAGCACCTACAACACCTTTCATCTCCCTGGGGGAATGATTACACCCACATTTTTCGATATAGCAGCCATCACTGGTTTGTCACCAGTAGGAGAAACCTACATTCTTGGCAATGAAGAGCACTCCAGCATTATTGACTTCGAAGTCAAATTAGCCAGCTTTTCAAAATTCATTAGCCATTACCACACTGAAGGAGATAGTGTGTCAGATGTGGAACATATTGCTTTCCTCACCTTATGGTTATCAAGGTATGTATTCTGCAGCAGGTCCTTACAGGTAGCAAGCAGGTTCATTCCTATAGCTAGAGACTTACATGAGAATATGAGGGTGTGTTTGATAGAACTGTTACTTGTTGATCTTTACGAAAGTTTAAGATCAGCCGTTTCGAGTTTGAAATCCCATACTCCCAAAAACATCCTTCTAGCTGGCCCCTTCTGGTTACTCCAGTTATGGCTTAATGCCATGTTTGAACCCTCACTATCAACTGCTAACACTATTGTTGAACAAGATCCGGAGATAGCGGATAGAATCATTGAAGGTACGAGGCTGCGAAAATTTACCCCAAACGATGATAAAGATGACTTCAAGGTCCTCTTCTCAAACTATATCATGATTTTTTCCAAAAGACACAAATTTGAAGAGACCATGGCGCCCTTTGCTTCAAGGACTCATGGACCATCATGGTTCACCATGCCTCTTTCAGAAGCAGTTAAAAGCAAAGAAATTCAAGATATTTGGAAAGCCTTTTTGCTTCCCAGATTAATCTCCTCACGAATCACTCCTTCCAAGAATCAAATCTTCCTCTTTGCCTATCGACCCAATTTTGTTTCTAGACAATTTGGTCTGTGCCAACTAATCCCTGAACCTCTGTTCCAAACAGAGAGTGCCATCACTTCTGGTCGAACCTTTAAAGCCAGATAAGCCAAACTGCAACATGAACAATATAAAGGCTTTGCCCACTTTGAACTAATACCTTTTGAACCCACACACTTCACAGCAAAGGGTTTTCTGGAATGGTGGACAAAGTTCTACCAATCTTATATGTTCGATACCCTCTCCGTTCAACAGAAACTAACTGATGCGTTCAATGTGCAGGTACACTCCAAGAAAGGTATGTTCACTCACGCCAAAGAGATTAGGGCTTTTCAAAATTATTTCGAAACCACTTATGATCCCACACACTTGGAAACCACTGTGCATCAAGCGGCTGAGACCTTGAAGGAAAAATTTAAAGAAAAAATTTCTAAGCTCAAACTTCCTTCAGGGTTGTCACCTGAGGATAGGTATAGGTTGGCACTCTAAATGCATCCATCTAAATTCCCTATATTGCCTACCTCAGAATTGGCTCTGGCTTGGTTTCCTCCATACCCTTGGTGGTTCACTTGCAAAGAAATGTTCAAATACCTTCAAAAGAAACCAAAGCCATCTGAGACTGTGACATGGGCTCGTCATTGGCTCCATGATTTCCCAGGACAACTTCACTATGACCTTTCTACCATGTCGATTATATCTAATCAAGGCGCGGGTGCGAATGCTTGGGAAAATCCCAAATGTTTCTTACTTTCTACATTTTTAACTTTTACCTTAATTGTTTCGATTTTCAGCCATCAGGATAAAGACCGCTGCTTCGAAGTCTAAAGAAGGAAGTGCTTCCCAAACATCTGTCGAAACCACTGATGATGTGACCTTATCCAAACCAACAACAACTACTGCAACAACAACAACACCAGTAATAACAACTGTTCCAACTCCAATGGTAATCAATTAGCCCTGATGTTTCGAATAAACTGAATTTCATGATTTGGATCTAACTCATGTTTAAATCTTTTCAGACTAACAAACTCCCACCAACCACTCCAAAGAAAAGAAAAACAAACACTACTGGGAAGAATCCCAATGCTGGAGGGAATTCACCGACCGCTTCGAAGAAGAAGCAGAAGAAAGAAACTTCCAAAGGCGCTGCACCAACTGGCATTTCTGGACTCGATTCCAGAGATGCTGCTCCCTCAACTAAATCCAAAAATCCATCTTCGACCTCCAACGTAATGTTGGAACATATAGATAGCAACCTCTCTTCTGAGAATCCACAGGTAAATTGAACTTGAATTTTTAACAAAATAGTTATTCATTACCTTGGTGCATGATTTTAATATTCTTTGTCTCTGTAGGACATTTTGAACCCAACTCTTACCACTTCAACTTCTCCATCAAAGACTGCTGCTCCCATCAACTCTTCTCCTCACGGGGACTCCAGTAACCTGGTGCAAAACAAAGGATCCTCCAACATGGCGGTCCTGACTGGGGCTTTAGAGCAGCAAGATGACCAAAGTACTTCTCCTCCTTTGAAATAAACGAATGAAGCAACGCTTCATGCATCTGCAGAGATTTTACCAGAAACCTCTCTTCAAAAGTCCCCTCTCGAAACCCTTCAAGAGAACCCAAAGGACATTCATGCTGAAGAAGAGAAGGCTGATTCTGATCAAGAGAACGAAGAATCTGCAGAGGAAGGATCCGAGGAAGAAGATGCCCATAATGGTTCGACTGCTGGAACAGAGTCAGATGCAAATAGCAGTGAGAAAAATGATATCGAAGTGGTGGATCTGGTTGATAATGAAGAAGGCAATGAGCAGGAAACGAGTGAAGGTGACGGTGACCGGACCAATAAGCCTATGGAAGTCGAAATGGATGTGACTCCCTTGCGCATGGAACTTCCTCAATCATCTCAATCTCAAATGACTGAAGAGGAGCTAGCTCTCCTAAGACGAAATGACCCAATTGGGTATATGAAGGCAAAACTAGCTCAAAGGGATATTCCTCTTGCTAGGGCTGGTACTAGTTCGACTAGCAATCTGTTGCCCTCATATGATAGAGTTGTACTCCTTAACAGAATTAGGAGAACAATCCTTGATGTGGACTTGTTCGAAGTGCTCAAACAGGATAGTACAGCTTGCTATACCATGAAGGAGCTACTTACGCAAGTTAACCTCGCCACCTGCTCTTTGCCAGTCAGCACCATATTATTCGATCTTCAATCTTTGTTAGATAACGTGACTGGGTGTCTTCTTCAAGACGAATTTGCTACTAGAAAGGTCCAAGAGAAACGAACTGCCATGGACGTTGCTTATGAGCATGCTTCGAAGCTTTCTAAAGAAGCTGAAGACCAAGCCATGCACATAAAGCAAGCCAAAACTGACTATGAAGCTCGAGCTGAGTCTATTCTTCTATGGGAAAAGCAAATTCAAGAACTTCAACAAAAGGTTAAGGAGGCTCAACAACAACAATTGGCCTATGAAACCAATACTGCTGGTGATCAGTTCGAAGAGCTCCTCAACAAAGGACTTGCAGAAATGGAGGCAGCAGAGCAACTTAAAGGAGAAGTAGCTACCCTAGAAGGAGCAAGACGTTTCACTCAACAAAGGCTTGAGTCCTTTCGGAGTACCTTTAATAGATTGAGGAACAATGCCTATTTTTAAATCTCAGTTTATTTAATTAGTTTTGAAACTTGGTTTTGGTCTGTAATATCCAAACAACGCCATTTTGGCAACCCTATATTACCATTTTGGCATTCCTTTATGATGTTTCGATTACGTTGTTATTATTCGAATCTCCTGCAGGCGTGGCTTATATTTCTTTAAATATTTCCTATTAACCTTTAGGATTCGCTTATCATCAGCCAACTCTTCGATTTCATATACATTGTTTGAAAACATCTTTATTATTCGAAAAGGTCCTTCCCAATGAGGTGACCATTTACCTAATGTTTTATTTTTCTTGTCCATGGGCAATATGACTTTCCAGACTAAGTCATTAATAGTGAATGCTTTTCCTTTCACCCTTTTGTTATATGCCCTGGCTACCCTTTCCTTTTGTCTCATTAGGATTTCCAATGCATGCAATCTAACTTCATCTAACTCAACTAACTCATTCATCATCATCTCCCAATATAATGCAGATGGGATTTCGTTTTGTCTTTGAATTCGAACTGATTGTAGATGAATTTCTACTAGAAAAACCGCATCATGACCAAATGTTAGTTGGAAAGGTGTGGTGTTAGTAGCTTCTTTAGGAGATGTTCTACAGGCCCATAGTATTTGGTCCAAAGTTTTGTGCCAGTTCCTTGGCTTTTTACCAATATGTTTCTTAATTAATCCTATTATCACTTTATTGGCTGCTTCGACCTGCCCATTTGCTTGAGCATAATATGGTGTTGATGTCAGTAATCTAAACCCCATATCTTGAGCAAATTCTTGCATCTTCCTTCCAGTAAACACAGAACCTTGGTATGTGGTTATGCTCTCTGGCAATCCGAACCTATAGATAATTTGTTTCTGTATGAACTCAATAATAGCCTCTTGATCAGCAGCTACTAATGGTATCGCTTCGATCCACTTGGTAAAATAATTTATTCCTACCAAGATATATTTCTGTCCTTTAGACGAAGCAGGATTTATTTCTCCTATTAAACCCAATGCCCATCCTCTAAAGGGCCATGGTTTAATGATCGAATGTAACTCACTTGCAGGAGCATGTTGAATCCCTGCATGTTTCTGGCATTCTTCACACCCTTTAGCAAAGTCTATACAATCTTTGAGCATGTTGGGCCAATACATGCCATATCGAAATAACAACCATTTCATTTTATGACCTGCTTGATGTGCCCCACATGCCCCATTGTGGACTTCTGACAATGCTAAGTATGCCTCACTTTCTCCTAGGCATTTCAGTAATACGCCTTCTTGGGTCTTTTTGAACAATTCATTTCCCATGAGGACATATGATAATGCTCTATATTTTATCTTCCTATCAACATTCAACGTTGGATTTGTTAAATAACTCACAAGTGGTCTTCGCCAATCTGCATCTGATGAGGTGTCTATGGCTAGTACTTCGAATCCTTGTTTCTCAGCATAACCTAATTTTATACTCTCTAGATCTGATGGTATGAATCTAGTAGCCATAACTCTACCTCTTAATTCGACCAAATCCTCAAAGTTTTTGGCAGAAACTTTATAACCTGAAGCTAACTGTGCTAAGTCATTTGCTTCTTAGTTTTCTATTCTTGGTATATGTTGAATATCCATGTATTCGAATTTTCTAAGTAGCCTGTTAACTATGACGAAGTATGTCATCAGATTTTCCTTTATGCATTTGTACTCCTTTGTTATTTGCTTGACCACTAACTCTGAGTCTCCTTTAATTTCGACTCTAGTTGCCCCCAATTCCAACAAAGCTTCAAGTCCAACAATAAGCGCCTCGTACTCAGCTTCGTTGTTCGAGCAACGAGGACCATCTAACTTATACTTGAATTTTGTTGGAATTCCTTCAGGAGAAATTATAAGAACTCCAACACCACTACCATCCCTGTGGGTTGAACCGTCAAAGTATAATTTCCAAGGTTGCATCTCAACGTAACCCATGACAGTCTTTTCAACCAGTGAATGGTCCACAATGAAATCAGAAATTACTTGGCCTTTCACAGCTTTTAAAGGCATGAAAGTCAAAGAATATTCTGTTAAGGCTAAAGCCCATTTACCAACTCTGCTATGCATTGTTGGTTTCGAAAGCATGTGTTTAGTAACATCGAAATGAGATGAAACATAAACATCAACATGCTTTATATAATACTTAAGTTTCATACAAGAAAAGTACAAACAGAGACATAGCTTTTCTATATTGCTATATCTAGTCTTTGCATCATTCAATACCCTACTTAAATAATATATGGCTCTTTCGATGCCATTGCTATCTTCTTGTGCTAACATACTACCTATACTAACTTCAGAGGCAGATATATACAATCTCATGGGCTTTCCCCATGAAGGTGGAGACAAGATGGGAGGCTGAGAGAGATATCTTTTTATCTTGTCAAATGCCTCCTGATGGGCTTCGTTCCAATCGAAGGCTTGGCCTTGCTTAAAACTAAGCAACAGAGAGAAAGCTTGGGTTCTCCCACTTAGATTCGAAATGAACCTTCTGAGAAAGTTAATCTTCCCTAGCAAAGATTGCAGCTCCCTTTTTGACGTAAGTGCTTTCGTCTCCATTATGGCTTTGGTCTTATTTTGGTTGATCTCGATTCCTTTTTTATGAACCACAAAGCCAAGAAAATCTCCAGCCTGCACAAAAAATGCACATTTAAGGGGGTTCATTTTTAAGCCATGTTTTCTCATTCGTTCGAATGATTGGCTCAAATGATGCAAATGGGTTTCTGCAGATATAGATTTGATGACTATATCATCAATATACACCTGCATAAAGGTTTCAATGAAATCATGGAAAATCGAATTCATTGCCCTTTGATAAGTTGCCCCAGCATTCTTTAAACCAAAAGGCATCACTACCCATTCGTAGGTGCCTAAGGCTCATGGGCAACGAAATGCTGTCTTGGCAACATCTTCTTCAGCAATAAAAATCTGATTGTACCCAGAGTATCCATCTAACATACTTAAATATTCGAATCCTGCAGCAGAGTCTAATAACATTTCTGCCACAGGCATGGAGTACTCATCTTTAGGGGTTGCAGTATTTAAATCCCTAAAGTCTATGCAAATTCTCAGAGAGCCATTTTTCTTAATAACAGGCACTATATTTGCTAACCATTTGACATACCTTGTGGTTCTGATGAATCTGCAGCGTATCAACCTTTCGATCTCAGCTTTGATCTTTGTGAGGACCGCTGGTGCGAATCTTCTAGGAGTTTGCTTGATGGGCTTCTTGCCATCCTTGATTGGAAGTCTATGCTCCACTAACTCCCTCTTCAAACCAGGCATTTCATCATAGTCCCACGCGAAGCAATCTTTGTTTCTCTTGAGGACTTCGATCACTTCCTGCTTGAGGCCTGGATTAAGTCTTGCGCTTATGTAGGTTATTCTTTTCGTGTTCTCATCCCCCAGATTCACTTCTTCGAGCGGATCCTGCGCCAACATTTTGGCACCTGAGTCTATGGGGTCTCTCTCGAAGCCTAAGGGTTCTTTATCATAGATGGCATCCAACCTTTGATCTATTTCGTGTTCTTCAAAGGGTGAGCCTTTCGAGCCATCCCCATTTATTTCATTCACTTCTACAGCCAATTTGTTTATTTCAGCCTCTAAAGCCGCTTCCGATTCGTTCTCAGCCATATAGGCCGAAATCCTTTCGAAGAAGGAGGACTCAATCATGAGCAAGGTTGTCGAATTCCCAGCCTGCTGGTCGTCTTTGCATAGTACCTTAGACTCCTTCATCTTCACTGACTATTCTTCTATCCCAATATATGCCATCATGGTGAAGGGTCATATAATAGTGTGCGTTCCTGGTTTTGTTGATTTCATCATTAGGGACACAAGGAGCAATCTTGGCCAAATGTTTGTCATAATTCCTCTTGTCAACTAAGTTGACTGCTGTCATGAAGTAACTCTGGTCCGCTTCAATGTTCTCCACGATCCCATCTTCTCTCCATAAAACCAACCTCTGATGCATTGACGAAGGAACTGCTCCTACGCCATGGATCCACTCTCTTCCCAACAACAAGTTGTAGTTGGATTTGGCTTCGATCACCATGAACATGGTGGGCCTGCAGCTTGATCCTATCGTCAAGTCCAGTTGAACTACCCCCAATGTTTGGCCTACTTTCCCTTCATAATTGGATATAACCATGTTGTGTGGTTTGATGTCACCCTCATGTATTTCTAACTTTTTCAGCATGAAATGGGGTATTAAGTTAACTGCAGCGCCCCCATCCACTAAAACCTTATTTACGCCATGGGCACCAACCTTTGCCCGAATGAATAATGGCTTCAAATGATTTTTCATAGCTGGCTCTGGGCGCTCGAAGAAAGCATTCTGCTCCTCGACGGCTCCGTTATCCATCACGTAGTAACACACAAGCCTATGCTTCATCAGATCTATTGTATCATCCTCCTCATACTCTTCGATTTCAGTCTCCTCTCCAAACTCACAAGGTAGTACAGATACCACGTTGCAATTGATATTGAGTGAAGACTCTCCCTCTGATTCAAAGTTGTCCGTTAGCATATCCTCGTCTTCTTCTGGACCTGGTGTGTATTCCTCTGATTCATTTGGTTGCGTTTCAGAGAAGAGTCTCCTACTAACTGGGGGTTTGTCCTCAGGTTGATTATTTGGTGTGGGTTTGTTGGTGCTTGATTCTCCTTGGTTTTTTATCGAAGTTGCTCCTTTATTTGCCATAGCTTCCCTTTCAGCCTTTCGAATTCTCTGTTTCCTTCGCCATTGAGATCTTGACATGGGGTTTCTTCCTTTGTAGTTTTCTAACCTCACTTCTTCCCTCTTCGCCATGTTGAACTGCCTCCTATATGTCATAGCGTGGCGTGCGTTTCGTTCATTGTTTCTCCATTTGTCTTTGCCCTTGTCAGTTCTGACTTGCAGCCATTTGTCTGTTGGTATTTCAGCAGGAATTTTGAACGTCACTCTTCGAGCGCCTTTGGGATGAGGACTATCAGGCCTTCGTTGATTATATTTACTATCGAAACGTTGGCCCATCTGACCAGTCTCTTGGTGGTTCCAGCATGGGGCGAAAGGGATTGTTTCGAAGGCTCTGGCCATACTTTGATCGTACACTGCAGAACACCTTGGGCATACCAGGCATTTGGTTGCCCCTTTGTAACAGCGAACCAAAAACTCCAACAAACTTTATCCAGCTTTAGGGTAACACCTGAATAACTGGTTATCCTGGCGCCAGTTGATGCCAGTTCGTGCCCTTTGTATCCTTTCGAAATTTGCAGCAATTCTCTGGTTGCAGATGATGCTGCACCTAGGGCATAGTATCATTTCGGCATCTCCTTTGTGGCACAACATGAGGTAATCTTTAAGACTGGCATCCCCAGCATAATTATCCTTCATTTTGTATTTTTCCTTTTCTAAGTATCTCTCCATCTCCTCCATTTCAGAACGAGGTCTCTCCATATCCACCATGTTTACATCTATATCCTCCCCCTTTATGTCATCATCTCCCCATCCTGTAGGTTTTATATCTTCAATTTGGATTTTTGAACTTTCTGGGGCAGAATACTTCACCAAGTAGTCAAACTTTCCACTGGGCTCTCCTAAAGTATCCCATATTTCTTTCTGAGGGGAGGGTGGCTTTGTGATCTGGAATTTCTCCAATTTTAGCCTCAGGCCTTCAATAACCTGTGTCAACTCTTGCTTTTGGTTCTCCTGGCCCTCAGTAGCCTGGATTTCTTTCGAAGCAGCCAGAGGTACTGCTTCGATCGAAGCCTCTAGTTGCTTGTGGACATCCTCAGTGACCCCCTTATTGACTTCGACTAACACCCAGTTTTCATTCTCAGTGCCTTTCTCTCCTAATGGAGTGTCATCTTGATTTGCTTCCACCATATTGATTTCTCCAATGCCTACAGGCTCGGAGTAATTGGTGTCTGCGACATCTAAAGGATCTTCATCTACTTTCATTTTTGGTTTGTCAGCGAATTTCAATCTGCCATCCTTAATTGCATTTTGAATTAGATCTCTGAAAAGAAAATACTGTGAGGTTTTGTGGCCTAGGAAACTATGATACTTACAAAATCCTCTTTTCTTCCTTTGATCTAAAGGAGGTATTTTGACGTTCGATGGCACAATGAGTTGGCCATCTTTGACAAGCAAATCAAAAATCTCGTCACACTTTGTTATGTCAAAAGTATAAACTTTCTTTGGGAATTTGTCACTTTTCTCATTTTCAACAATTTCTTTCCCTTTTGTGGGAACTAATAATTTACAAGAGTAAGGTGGAGCCTGTTTCAATTCAGCGAGATCAATTTTGACCTCTTCGAATTTAGGGTAATCTTCTGTTTCCTCAGCTCCAACATAGGAAACCCTTTCTTTCTTGTTATTTTTAAAAACTCTGGCCTTTTCGGCCTTTAGCCTTTCGACTTGTCGAACCCTATCGGCTAATTGAGCCATGTCCCTCAAGTATTGTGTATCTAATTTCTTTCGAATAGAGTAATCCAGGCCGCCAGCAGCCATTTCGACTAACTCATGTTCAGGAACTACTGTAAAGCATCTAGATTTTAAGAGTCTGAACATATTCAGATAATCATCTACGGGTTCAGTAAACTTCCTCTTGACACTGGCTAGTTCCTTCAGACTAATTTTAGATTGTCCCATGTAGAACTGTTCATGGAATAATCTCTCCAACAGAGCCCAAGTATCTATGGACCTAGGAGGCAAAGTGGTAAACCATGTGAAAGCGTTCTTAGTTAGGGAACTTGGGAAATATTTGATCCTAAGGTCTTCATTATTTGCTATATCTCCTGCTTCGGTTAGATACCTGGCTATGTGTTCGACTGTTGATTTATTGGTATCTCCAGCAAACTTTGTAAACTTAGGGACTTTATATCCCCTTGGTAAATCAGTATGCATTATGTAATCTAATATAGGAGAGGCATAATTTGGCCTTCTAATTCCTGTATTGAGGCCATTTTGGGCCATGATTCTCTCTATCATGGTGGTTAAATTATTTTCTGCCAAGATGTTATCATTTCGAATTCTGTGAACGAATGCATCAGCATCTTGATTTCGGCCCACCATGACAACTCCTCTAGGTTGTTCTTCTCGAAACTCTGGGACTTCTAACCTTTTGATCCTTGCCCCTGGTTCTATAATTTCCATTTGTGGGCCCTGAATCATTGGGGATTCTAACCTTTGTGCCCTTGCCCCCAAATTAACCCCCTCTCTGGCTGGTCTATAGGGTGGGTCATCAACAACTTGTTCTATGGTGGGTACGTTTGCTCGAACTCCCGCCTGATTCTGCCTACGCCTTTCTGGGGGAGCAAAAAAATCTGCTATTCGACTCATGTTATCCGCGTTTTCTCTGTTTGTCACAGTTACATTTTGTACTATTGGGGCAAAGATCTCTTGCATAGTTTGCGCTAACACTCCTATCATATTATGGTTACTATCATCCATTAATTGCCTAAAGGCCAACTGATTTTCTATGGTTAAGATAGGCATTGCATTATAACCTACTGACCCTTGGTTATTTGTCATAAATTGATTTGTCCCAGACCCAGACCCTAATTGTGGTGACGTATTCGATGTCGAAGTGTGCAGACCCGCCATAAAAGATGTTGGCATCCCATAAGAGGAATTTCTGTGTCTGTTAGCATCGAACCCGGGTGGTCTAGTTAGTGGGGCGGCGAAATGGGTTTGTGTCCCTGATGGTGGGACGAATCCCCCAGGATAACCAATGGTTCCTGTATTTCCTAGGATCGAACTGTTAGTCGACATGCCACTTATCCCATTCGTGGCTATACTACTGGTAGAAGATGCAACAGACTGCGTGTTCGAAGGGATCGTATTAGATGTTCCCGTCGAAGCGGACATATTAGTGCCTGTTGCATGTGGGATATTTTGTTCCCCCTGTTGATTGTCTGGATTAGACACTTTGTTTAAACGTTTTCTTCTGGGTAAGGGTTGGTTGCTATTGGTTATTCTACCACTTCTAAGGTTCATATAACAACGAACTTATCACTCAGAAAGTACTTTTACAATGGTTATGTCTCAACAATCTTTACTTTGTTCTAAATTTCGTAACGACCAATGACGGTCCCACTGGGCGTGCCAATTTGTTTACAGTGATTTCTGGTAAACAACCTCTAGTCCTCCAAACTATCAAATAATCTTAATGACTGTTATTTAATCTCTCTGGTAACTTGCAGGATCGACTAGATTGATCCTATGGGGTATTGGTCGTTTGGGTAGTTCTAATTGTAAAACTGATATTCATAGTTAGGATTTGTGTTTGGAATGTTTTATAGACGTTCAACTTACTTCGATTACCATATTAAAAGGATCTAATGACATGATCAAGTAAAGACGTGCGAAACTAAGTTGCATGAATAAAGATTCGATTGCAAAGAAATATAAAACTGCAAGAAACAAGTAAATAAATTTGAAGTATAAAAGCATGAAATGTAAAAGAATTTCTGAAATGTAAAGGATTCGAAATGGAAAGAAAGCGTTTAAATGCAAGAAATCAGTAAATGACTTTGAATGAAAAGACTTTAATGTAAAGGCTTTTGAATGATATTGACATGAAGATAGAAGATAAACTGGAAATGATAAAGAGTTTTACTGAATCATAAATATTTAGTGTTATCATACGTACATTGTTCGAGCATTCGTTTCCCTAGCCACGTGGTATTTTGAATGTTTACTAAATTTTATACAATAAATATGACACACGAAATCCTAACGCTAAGACTTCTATTTATACTACTTCGACCATAACGGTCTTGCCTATAAGATTCTGCCACGTTCAGAACATGCAGAGCACTGCTCCTCTCTAGCTTCCACGCGTCTTCGAACGCTCCAGCGCATATATTTTTAAATTTCGAACATCCCGCCTGCGTTTGAATTTCAAATGTTTTGGCACTCTTCGCTTCGAACTCATTTCTTAAACACAGTCTCATTACCACTTCGAGGCTTCTTTTAAATATATCTTCACAACTGTCACTCGAAGCTCCGAGCTTTGACATGTTCGTTCGAAGAACTGCTTCTACCATTCCGAACCATAACATCTTGCTTTATTCAAACGAAACATCCAACTTGCTTCGTTTCGAACTGTGTCATCAAAATCTTCAGCCAACACGCGCATCGAGTCTCACGAAGGGGAGAACTTGAATCAAGTCATAACTCCTTCACCAGGAGCAACGACTTGGGGGGCTCCTGTTCTGGACTGGGCCTGTCCTTGGCCCAACTACCAGTGAGGCCCAATCCAAGCATGCCAACCTGTTGCGCGGAGCGGTATTTTCCCCGAGCACATCCCGACCACATATGTTTTATCGACCAAGACTGCTTCCCGTTGGTGCTTGCAGAGACCATCTCCGACGAGCATGCGCTCCCCCGAACACCTTCCTCGTAGGACTGACTTCCAACCTCTTCGAATTTCGCGGAGTCTTCATGGTCCCAGAAAGATCGCGTTCCTATCTTCCCGGTCTTGTGGAGGACATCATCCAGGTAGGAGGCCACGTGCGGGTCCCCACTACACACATAGAACCTGATAGTCTCTTTGTTTGGCATGTTTGATCAACCCAATAAAGAGACTTTGACCCAGTGTTGGGGGCTATAAATACCCTCTCTTCCGAGAGGGTCAGGTATTCAACTCATATCTCATAACTCATACTTGCATGTTCATTATGATTCTTACGTTACTATCAGAGTGTCTTGCAGGTACCCACATCTCATTCAACTTCTGCCCAAGTCAACTGTGATGGTCTATTTCTAATCCGATAGGATCACTAACAATACAAACACCAAAAGAAAAAAAAAAGGTAAATTTGAATCACATTTATTACCAAAAATAGAGTGCCATGTAATAGCTGCAAATCGGTGTTAATGTTGTAGTTTAATAGAGATCAACGATTTTGGTTTGGAAATTGTGGTGTGCTTGCAGTTGAAACGTCTTCATGATTTTAGAGCTACAAATCATCGAATCCAATAGTTGTTGTGGTTGGTTTATGATCTGACCTGATCAGAAGGTTTGGACCGTCACGGCTGGCTCCGAGCTGAAGGCTTTTTGAACGAGGAGGGGGGGTACCTGCAAGGCACTCCGATGCTAAAGTCAGTGGGAGTACGAGCAGATAATAGAGTTGAGGTTAGAATGATCAATACCTGACCCTCTGGAAACAAAGGGTATTTATAGCCCCCAGCGCTGGGCCAAGGTTCCTTCGTTGGGCTGGACGGATTTGGCCCAATGGAGGAACTTCCAGGTTCTACGTGGGTAGTGGGGACCCGCACGTGGTCCCCTTCCTGGATGTGCTGCGTGAAGTGCGGGCGGACAGAGACGCGGTCTTTCCGGAGTATCGTTGGGGGAACGGTGGACTGAGTCTGCCCTAGTCGGGTAGCTCGGGCCCCTGTCGAGCTGGGCAGCACGGTGCTGATCTCGACGCCAGGACCTCGAGCTGGACGGCGGAAGTCGAGTTGGACGCCAGGACATGGAGCTGACGACAGGGTGTCGAGCACGACTTCACCGCGTGGGTTGGACATCGGGATGTCGAGGTGGACATCAGGGTGTCGGGCATGGACGTGACCCCCTTTGCCCAGTGTGGTCCTTAGTGAGTCCCTTTGGACTGGGCCTTAGTAATGCTTTTGGGCCTGTCGGGCCCAGTCCAGAACAGGAGCCCCCCAAGTCGTGGTTCCTTTGCGAGGAGCCATGACTTGAAACCAAGTTGTTCCGTCGTTGAGGTCTCGTGCCCGAGATGGAGGTGTGGGCCCTCGAGGGGCCTCCTCGTGTCGTGCTCGGAGATGTCCTCGGTGGTGGGTGCGTGGAGGATCCGTACCGGGCGCGTCGGTCGAGCACACGAGGCATCTTTCGGGAGCTGTGCCGCCACCCTAGGGGGGTAGGGCCATCATTGCATTGGGAGCAGCGCGTCGAGGAGATGGAGTCCGTGGTTGAACGAGGTGACGTTTGGTATTCCACGTCATCACTATAAATAGGGTCCTTGGGCCCCATAATACGTTTTCCGTTCTCCGTGCTCTCTCCGTTGCCGCTCTCAACACTTTCTCCAGTTGCGACTTCCCGTCTCAGATTCTTCATTTCTTAGCCAAATCCCAAACTTTGATCCAAGTAAGTGATCTACTTTCTTCATTTTGCCGTTTTAGAATGCATGATTCCTGGAAATTGTAGATGTTTAAGGACCGTGCGCGTGGGATTAGCCCGGTGAACTCGCGTTTTGACCGACATATTCATGTCTAGGACCGGCAAACGCATACTTGTGGCCGACACATTCATAGTTTTAGGTGAAAAACTTCAGAGCTGCCCGGGGTCTTCATGATCCGGGGCGCCTGATTCATGACGGTGCCCGGTACGTTTATGGTCGTGGCCGTGGGCTTCATAGTGCGGCTCGCCATGTTCATACCTCGGGTCGACATGCTTGAAGAATGGCCGCGCAGTTGGTTTGAGGGAGAACACTGGGTTCAGGAAAGTCGGGGAGGCATCCACTTGTGAAAACGGACTTGTGTAGTCGTGTATGGACGACATGATTATGTCGAGCATAGGACTTCGTGCTCAACTGATTGGTTTCCCGTGCTCTGCAGGTAACCATGGCGGACGAGCCGAGCTCCTCCGGACGTCGTGATCGCGAAGAACAGAGTGCCGACGAGTCGGCCACCTTGATAGATACCGTGCCCGACCCATTGCTGGAATGGGTGGGTGTCGAGCCTCGGGGGACAGCGTCAATATATAGCCGGGATGACCGACATCCCTTCACTGCCATTGAAGAGGGTCAAGACCAGCCCGACTTCCAGCAGAACTTCGTGGTCATGCTTCCGTCGACCAATGCAAGAATTTGCTCGGTGTATCCGAACTACAGCCTCGCGATGTATGAGATCGCGTTTAAAGACTTAGGGCTGCGGCTGTCGTTCACTGATTTTCAGACTGGAGTCTTTATGCACTTGGAGCTGGCCCCGTCCCAGCTACACCCAAACTCTCTCGCCTTCATCCGGGCGTTTGAGTTGACGTGTCGCTACTTGAGGATAGGAGCGACCATCCCTCTTTTCTTTCGGGTATTTCACCTGCAGCGTCAGTCCCGAGGAGGGAAGCACAGCTGGGTGTCCCTGAAGCAGTCGAGGAGACTGTTTAAGATGTATATGGACTCCGTGAGGGGGTTTAAGGACAAGTGGTATGTGGTACGCCCTATTACCGACTCTGCTGTAGATTCCCTTTTCGAGGAGGAGGGGCCAGTCAGCGACGATGACGGGGAAGCGATGGTGGCCGACGACGGGAGCCCCGTGTTAGGTCGTAGGGCTAAGTTCCCGGTGTACTGGATGTCCCAACATTATGAACATGGGACAGGTTATTTCCATACTGCTGTCGGGGACATGTGCTCGGAAGATCAGCGGGCGTACGACGTTCTTTGTCGGTTTGTCGATAGTTTTCATCCCGCCCAATGGGTTACGCGGGAAGGGGATGATATCCTCGACAAAGACGGTTACCCGACGTTTGAGTCTCGCCCGATCGACACCAAGGCGCTGGTGGAATGTCCGACGTACAGGCAGGCTGCCCGCCTGTTAGGTTGTTTGCTTGAAATTCTTTATTCGTCGTTTACTCATGCAGTTTGCTCGATACTGACTTTTCCTTTATTTCGTGCAGGTACGATGGCTAGCCGACACGAAAGGCTCCTGAAATTATCAATCGACCAGAAGCGAGGCAGGAGGGTTGTAAAGGCCCCGCAGACGACGAGAATGGGACCACCACAAAGTCTGAACGCTCCTCAGCCGGTGAGGGTGGATTCGACGTCGAGCTCGGGACCCGCGTCAGATCCAGAGGTCGAGGAGATTGACCCCAGCGCCGTTTTGACGCAGAGGAAGAGGACCCGCGTCGAAGGCGGTTCGACTGTCGGGGAGGATGCCGGTGCTGTTCAATCTTTTGCCTTCCCCCCTTTCTTCGAAGAGGCGGGCTTTTTCGAGCGGTTCCCTCCGACAGTGGTCGCCCATGAAGCTGAGGCCATAAAGAAGATGAGTAAAGAGGAAAGGAAGGCCTATCTGGCCGCCAGCGTGGACGGGCTGGTGAAAATGGCCGAAATGGCTTTGGTGTTATCTGAGGATGCAGGGGATGCTGCTCGTGTTGAAGAGCTCGAGCAGGAGAAGGCGGCCTTGACTGCGAGCTCGCGGAAGTTGAAGGTCGCTCTGGAACGCTCCGAGGAGATGTTCCGAGAGCAGACTGCGATACTTGATGCCGAGAGGGAGATGCTGACCCTGGAAAAGGAGAAGTCGGGGAGGTTGAATGAGGAAGGGGAGTTGCTCCGGACCGACAGGGATCGCTTGGCTGCCGAAGTCGAACGCCTGGGTAAACAGGTTGAGGAAATGAATGTTGTCCTGCAACCTGCGGAAGATGAGCCCGAGGACATAGTGACTTTGAAGAGTCGGGCTGAGCTGGTCGCCCACATCCGGCTCCTCGAGGCGGACTGCGTCGGTGCTCTGGAAGACGGGTTCAATTCTGCAGTCGATCAGCTCTCATTGTTAAACCCTGGTCTGGTCACTGAGGGTATCGGTCACACACACCGGGTTGTAGGTGGCATGATCGTTCCTCCGCCCGACTCTCCTGGCGTCGACAATGATGATAATGTGGAAGTTTGAGTAGGATAGCGGGCCTGCGTGCCCTTGACATTTGTATTCTTTGGGCCTGCGTGCCCATTTATTGTATGTTATGAACATCGCCGACCTTCTTGGTCGGTTTAATATTGCTTTGTTGCCTTCGGGCGTTTATACCTTGTTATTCATTTTGGATTTTTTGCCCTTGTTTGAAATCACATGCTTGTATGAATTTAGCCTAAGCCACGAGCTCGAGGAATGCCCGTGGGTGGTTTTGATTTGGCGAGCGAATCTGCTCGTCTCCACTTGTATGCAATCTCGGCCCTATTTTGATTGGCCGGGGTTGCCTAAGTGTTGCGCTCGAGGGGAGAGATTTTCTTTTGACCCTTGTAGATGTCCCGTTATTCTTGATGGAATGTCGGGCATTTCGGAGCGAGGTTGCTCAGTCGGGCGTGGAGCCCGTTAGGGACGATTCGCCCTTGGCGTGAACTGCCCATCGCGAGCTGGGTGTTCTGCCTTATGGGTACGACGACGGTGGGGCTCGGTACAGCTGTCCACGTCGGGCACTATCGATCGTCAACGTTTACCGCGCGATGCCGTGCCATTTTAGTCGTGTGTCGGGCCTGTACCTTAGCCTTAAACGAAATTGGACGTTTTTCCTCGTTGCCCGAGCGTGGTTGCTGCTGGTCGAGGGTCCTAGGTGTCGACAGTTTCTAACTGTAGTACTGCTTCAACTTAGCAGCATTCCAGGGTCTTGGTAATGGCTCTCCATCTAACTGCTCGAGGTAGTACGCCCCGGTACCCGTGGTGCCGTGGACGCGGTAAGGTCCTTCCCAGTTCGCGGCCAATTTCCCTTCGCGGGAGTCTTTCTGGTTCCTGCGTAGTACCAGGCTGCCTATTTCGAACTCGCGCTTGATGACCTTGTCGTTGTGGCGTAGAGCCACTCGTTGTTTTAGGGTGGCTTCGCGCAGGGCAGCCCCCGATCGGATTTCCTCGACTAGGTCGAGTTCATCCCTTAGTGCTTCGTCATTCATCTCTTCGTCGAGGGGCTCCTCCGTTCGACGGGATGGTTCCATGATTTCGACCGGGATGACGGCTTCGGTGTCGTAGGTCAGTCGGAACGGTGTTTCTCCCGTTGTTGAGTGGGGCGTGGTGCGGTATGCCCACAGGACGCTGTGGAGCTCCTCGACCCATCCTCTTTTGGCTTCGCCGAGTCGACGTTTGAGCCCTCGGAGGATGACTCTGTTCGCGGCTTCGGCTTGCCCGTTGGTCTGAGGATGTTCGACCGCCGTGAAGTGTTGTTTGGTCCCCAGTTTGGTGACGAAGTCTCGGAATCCGTGGTCGGTGAACTGGGTGCCGTTGTCGGTCACCAGTGCCTGCGGAATTCCGAACCTGGCGAGCACATTTCTTGTGTAGAAACGGAGGATGTTGTGTGAGGTGATTTTTGTGAGTGCCTCGGCCTCGATCCACTTCGTGAAGTAATCCACGGCGACGATTAGAAACTTGTTCTGGTAGGTCCCTTGCACGAAGGGCCCGAGGATGTCCATGCCCCACCAGGCGGACGACCATGGGGACGACAATGTGTTCAGCTCGTGCGGGGGGGCGAGGTGCATATCCCCGTGCTTCTGGCACTTGTCACATTTTTTCACGTGTTCCTTAGCGTCCTGTTGCATCGTCGGCCAGTAGTATCCTGCTCGAAGGGCTTTCCTTGCCAAGGATTTGCCGCCCATGTGCTGGGCGTTGATCCCTTCGTGTATCTCCCGCAGTACGTCGGGGATGGCGGACTCGTCGATGCATTTCAGGAGGGGAATGGAGAACCCTCTTCGATACAGTTTCTGCTCGAGAACAACATAGGAACATGCTCGTCGCTTGGTTATGGCAGCTTCGGCCTGGTTCGACGGGAGTTCTCCCTTTGTTAGGAAATTATAAACCGGGGTCATCCAAGACGTGGCATCCCCGATGGCGTGGACCTCGACCGTAGTCGAAGGTGGTTCGATGCTCGGACGTGCCAGAGATTCCTGGATGACGGATTTATTCCCGCCTTTCTTTCGTGTGCTCGCGAGTTTGGACAATATGTCCGCCCTCGTGTTTTGCTCGCGGGGAACATGAGAGATTTCTGCTCGTACGAACTTTGCCATGTGTTTTTTGACTAAGTTCAAGTACTCAATGAGGTTGTCATTCTTGGCCTGGTAGCTTCCCTGTACTTGGGATGCGACGAGCTGGGAGTCGGTGTAAATTTGAACTTCACGGGCTCCTAGGTCCTCGGCTAGTCTCAGTCCTGCGAGCAGGGCTTCGTATTCTGCCTGGTTATTTGACGTCGGGAAGGAGAGAACCAAGGAGTGCTCGATTACCACCCCTTCTTCGTTTTCCAGGAGGATCCCTGCGCCGCTTCCGGATGAGCTGGAGGCTCCGTCGACGAAGATGGTCCACTTGTGTTCCTTTTCCGGGGGAATGTCGTTAGTGGTCATCTCGGCGACGAAGTCGGCCAAGGCCTGTGCTTTCAGGGCTTTCCTGCTCTCGTATTGAATGTCGAATTCAGAGAGTTCCAAGGACCACTTCAGCATTCTGCCCGCCATATCTGGCCGACCCAGGAGTTGCCTCACCGGTTGATCGGTTCGCACGATGATGGTGTGCGCTAGAAAGTAGTGTCTGAGCCTCCTCGCAGCGTAGACGAGGGCCAGAGCAACCTTTTCTATCTGTTGATACCTGCTTTCGGGGCCTTGTAAGGCTTTGCTCGTGAAGTAGACAGGTTTCTGCCCGTCAGGAGTCTCGCGGACAAGAGCTGCACTGATGGCTTCGTTTGAAACTGCCAAGTATAGGTATAGTGGCTCGTCGTCATCTGGTCGAGACAACACGGGCGGTTGAGACAGGCTCTGCTTCAGATGGCGAAGTGCGTGTTCGCACTCCTCGGTCCATTCGAAGGCTGCTTCCTTTCGAAGGAGTTTGAAAAAGGGAAGGGCGTGCTGAGCGGACTTCGCGACGAAGCGTGAAAGTGACGTCAACATGCCGTTCATGATCTGTATCGACTTCTTCGACGTTGGAGTCGGGAGGTCGGCGAATGCTCGACACTTGTCGGGGTTGGCTTCAATCCCTCGTTCTGTTAGATAGAATCCGAGGAACTTTCCTGCCTTAACCCCAAATGTGCACTTCTCGGGGTTGAACCTCATCTTGCACTGTCTTGCTTGGGCAAAGACTGTTTTGAGGTGAGCTGCGTGATCGGTATCTGCTCGAGATTTGACGATCATGTCGTCCATATATACCTCGAGCATGTCGCCGATCTGTTTGTTGAACACTTTGTTCATCATGCGTTGGTACGTCGCGCCGGCGTTCTTTAGTCCGAAGGGCATTACATTGTAGTAATAGTTGCCCGAGCTGGTCATGAACGCCGTGCAGCGTTTGTCGCCCAGGGCCATTGGGATTTGATTGTATCCCGAGTAGGCGTCCATGAACGACAAAGTCTTGTAGCCGGCCGAATTGTCGACCAGCATGTCAATGTTAGATAGAGGAAATGCATCCTTCGGGCAAGCCCGGTTGAGGTCGGTATAGTCAACACACATTCTCCATTTTCCATTATTCTTTTTAACAAGTACAACATTTGACAGCCAGGTGGAGTACCGGGCTTCAGAAATAAAATTTGCCTCTAGGAGGTCTTTTACAGCTTTTTCAGCAGCCTCTGTTTTTTCTGGAGACTGCCTACGCCTACGTTGTACTACGGCCTTGGTGGCTGGATCAATGGCGAGGTGATGACAGGCGACCTCAGGGTCGAGTCCGGGCATCTCTGCAGCGCTCCAGGCGAAGAGATCAGCATTCTCGCGCAGACAGGCCTTGATTTGCTTCCTGGCCAAGTCGGGGAGGTCCTTGCCAATCTTCACTCCCTTGGTCGGGTCTGCTCCGAGGGGAATGAGTTCGAAATCGCCGTCCGGAATGGGTCGGAGGGGGATTTCCTCGCCACTGGATGGCTCGTCTTGGTCGAAGCGGGCGTCGAGGGCTATGGAGTCGACCTTTGGTGGAGCCTTCTGAACTTCTACCTTGGGGGATGCTCTGTCGGGCTCTTGCTTTGTCTTCTTGATGGGTCTGGTGCTGGTACCCACGTCGACGGTATCCCATCCCCTTGAAGCGGCGTTGAAGCACCTGCGGGCAGCAGCGAGGTCGCCCTGGATGGTGGCTACCCTTGCCCTTTTGGTATAGAACTTCATTTTTAGATGGACAGTTGAGGGAACCGCTGTCAGCTCCGCCAATGTCGACCTCCCCAAGATGCAATTGTATAGGGACGGGCAATCAATGACGAGGAATCGGACCTTCACCTGTCTTGTAGCAGTTCCTTCCCCGAACGTCACGAGGAGCTCGACATATCCCCAAGGTTTGGAAGTCGAGCTGTTGAAGCCTTGAAGGTCCGAACCTATATACGGAGACAGATGTGAGTCGTCCAGTTGTAAGGTCCGGAACAGCTGGGTGTACATCACGTCGACGGAACTCCCTTCGTCGACCAGGATGCGATGCACGTCAAAATTGGCCATCTTTGCCCTTATCAGCAAGGGGATGACTGCGTTCGGTGCTCCGCCGGGGAGCTCTTCCAAGTAGAAGGTGATGGGCTCTGATCTGCCCTTCACCATTTCGAAAGTCACAGTTTGTGGAGGAGCTGCGTCGACCAGTTCGTCCAACTTCCTCTTAGCTGAGTTGATGGTGAGGTCGTTGAACCCGCCCCCGTTGATGACCATGGCGGAGGGGAAGTATTCCCACCTGCTGTGTGTCGTCAGGGGCTCCTGCAGGAGCTCGGGAAGTTCGAAATCCTCGGGCCTGGTTACCGAGAAGGCGGTCTGGATTGGCACCGACTCGTCAGATGGTCGGGCATCTTCTTCGGGCTCTTTTGCTTCGTGGGCGTCACGACGGGGAGCGTCGTTTCGCCTGTACTGTGCAAGCCTCCCTCCTTTGATGAGGGTTTCAATGGCGTCCTTCAGGTGGACGCAGTCCTCTGTCAAGTGACCATGACTTCTATGGTACTGACAGTATTTATTTTTGTCTACTCCTGGCTTGGCAGGAGCTGGCCGGGGACGCTTGACGCCACCGTCTTTAAAATCTGTGCTAGCACACTCCGCCAGAATACGCTCGCGGGAAGCCGTGAGCGGAGTGTACTCAGTGAACCGGCCCGAGGGGCCCCTTTGTTCCCGGACTTCCCGGGGTCGATCTTCCTTCCTCTTCTCTCCGGTCCGTCGGGGAGGAGGATCTTGTCTCGAGCTGCTGCCATGATTGCGAGCCCTGGAGTCTCGTGCCCTGTTGGCAGCTTCTCTCTCCTTGTAGTCCATGTATGCTCGGGCTTTGTCGAGGAGAGCATCAAAAGTTGCAGGTGGCTCAATACCCACAGCTTTTCTGAATTCAGTGCTGGGGAGGAGGCCCCTCTCCAGCAAGTACCTTTTCATATGGTCCGTGCAGGGGACCTGGATTGCTTCCCGGTTGAAGCGGTTAATGAATTCCCTCAGAGTCTCATCCTGTCTTTGAATGATGGCCTCGAGGGCTGCCTCAGTCTTCGGGTGGCGACGGGAAGCTGTGAAGGAACTGATGAACTGGTTCTTCAGGTTCCGCCACGAGGTGATGGAGCCCGGGGCGAGTCCTTTGTACCAGTCCATGGCCGCCTTCCTGAGAGTTGTTGGGAAGAGACGGCACTTGATGGGCCCCCCGACATTGTGATAGTGGAGCATGGCTTCGAACCCGTCAATGTGGTCGACTGGGTCCGCCACTCCATCATACTCCTTCAGGTGTGGGGGCTTCTCCATGCCCGGGGGAATAGGTGCGTCCATGATGGCCTGCGACAGGGGACCGCGGGGGTCGTCCTCGTCGCTCCTTTCTGGAGAGAGAGAAGGGGTCCTGTAGTTATACCGGGCACGATGGTCGTGCTGAGATTCCCTCGAGCGTGATGCTCGGTGGTTGAAGGTCACACGCCCGTCTCTGTTGTGCCTCCTGTCGTGCCTTGATGGGTCGCGACTGGGTTCTTCGGTAGGGATGACGGGCTGTCTTTCATATTGCGGCCGCCTCTGCCTTGGTGGGGGAGAGGGGCTCCTAGAGTTCTCCCTGTAATGTCTCCGCGGGGGAGTAGGGTGTCGAACTTCTTCGACCCGAGGAGGTGGAGATGATGGCCTCTGATGCCTCCTCGGGGGTCGTCGATCATTTTCCAGTGCCCTTAGTCTTTCTCCTTGGGAAAATAGGAGATAATTTGTCTGGTTGATGGCCGCGAACAGTGCCTGAGTCGTGGCATCTGCCCCGGCAGGGACTTGGACTTCATAGAACCGGGCAGCTCGGCGATAGGCGAGAGCTTCCGGGTCGTCTTCGAGTGCTGGAGGGGTCGTCGAGGAAGACGCAATGTTCCCGTCCCTGCGGGTGGAAGGTCCAGGGGCGGTTGTCGCAGGGGTGGCATTGCGGCCGGGATCACCGAGATTGTCGAGGTGTCCATTCTTGTCCACGGGACCGTTGTTGGTGTCGGTGACGCGGGTGTGCTGTTCTTCACGAGCTGGATCAGCCATGACAGGTAATTGAATTGAGCTTTAGTCTTTGGAATTGTTCGTTAGACGGGGAAGCTGTTTCCCACAGACGGCGCCACTGATCTGACCTGATCAGAAGGTTTGGACCGTCACGGCTGGCTCCGAGCTGAAGGCTTTTTGAACGAGGAGGGGGGGGGGTACCTGCAAGGCACTCCGATGCTAAAGTCAGTGGGAGTACGAGCAGATAATAGAGTTGAGGTTAGAATGATCAATACCTGACCCTCTGGAAACAGAGGGTATTTATAGCCCCCAGCGCTGGGCCAAGGTTCCTTCGTTGGGCTGGACGGATTTGGCCCAATGGAGGAACTGCCAGGTTCTACGTGGGTAGTGGGGACCCGCACGTGGTCCCCTTCCTGGATGTGCTGCGTGAAGTGCGGGCGGACAGAGACGCGGTCTTTCCGGAGTATCGTTGGGGGAACGGTGGACTGAGTCTGCCCTAGTCGGGTAGCTCGGGCCCCTGTCGAGCTGGGCAGCACGGTGCTGATCTCGACGCCAGGACCTCGAGCTGGACGGCGGAAGTCGAGTTGGACGCCAGGACATGGAGCTGACGACAGGGTGTCGAGCACGACTTCACCGCGTGGGTTGGACATCGGGATGTCGAGGTGGACATCAGGGTGTCGGGCATGGACGTGACCCCCTTTGCCCAGTTGTTGGCTCCTAAATTCGACACCTTTGTTTTGATTGGTGGCAGCCATTAAAAGCTGAAAGATGCTTTCGACTGGCTAAGCCTGTCGAAGTGCCCGTCGAAAGATGGCAAAATACTTAGAAGATTTCTTCCAAGGAAGAAGGCTGATTGCCTTCGACGTCGAAGGGGTTTCGTCGAAGACGTCTCTTGATGAAAGTGTTCGATGGTCCAGAGTGGAGCAGTTTGAAATTCAAAGCTTTGGAGGGAAAACGGTTTCCAGCAGTTACTACGTGCAAACGTGCAAGGATCTGGAGCGTCGAGCATGGAGGACGTGCCAAGTGGCTTAATCTCGAAGCAGTGTAACTGCCCGACGGTTACTTGGATTGTTTTTGTATAAATAGGAGTAGACATGTAGTTTCTCGCGTGTGTTCACAATAAATACATAGTCACTCATTTAGATTCAAGTACCCAGTGTGAGCGAACGAATTGTTGAGAAATGTATGTGTGAAACACCAATTTAATCAATTCAAGTCATTTACTTTTCCAGTATTTTACATGCTTTTCTCCTTTAAATTCCTGTCGAACCTTTACATTCAAGCCTTGTTTATTTTACCAAGCCTTTCCTTTATGCAATTTACTTTGAACAATTTACTTAAAGCCTTATCCACATTAATCAAACTTCAAAATCAACCTATGTCCATAGGATCAATCTGATCGATCCTGCGAGTAACCAAATAAGTAACCATTTGGAGGATCAGCGGTTGTTTACCAAAACCCTAGGTAAACAAATTGGCACACCTGGTGGGACTGTGTGTTGATTGTTGAAAATAATCTCATCTTTTCGAGTTGTATGTTATTGAGGAGTGGTAGAATATACACCAACGATAACAATACTGCCAGAAGAAGGGAAGAGATGGCGAATCCGCCAAATAACAATGAAATTCCACAAACGAGTGTGGGAGCAACGGTTAATATGACCGTGAGTGAAGCGACGAATGTTGGTTCGATACCAGCAGTGTCAGTCACAACCACGGGGCCAATAACTTCGTTAACAGGCCCCAGAATGCCTTTGGGAACCCCCCCACCAAGGGGAAATATAGGCACAAGGCCTGTGGTTCCCCCAGGATTCATTCCATTCTATGGTATGCCAACTTCTGAAGTGGCAAGCCTGACGAATGCTGCGTCCACTTATTCAGACCCTTTCGTGAGTGCTTCTTCGCCACTCCAAGGCTCTGGAGTAGGCATGGCGAATAGAAATAGGACCCAACTCTTAGGAGGAACGTCCCAAGTAGCCCATGGCCTTACAAATGCCTCGACAGCAGTCTTGAGGCAACAGATGGACGAAAGCAACCATGATATGGTGCAAATGTTGGCACAAACTCTGAGTACAGTGCTAAATCCTCTAATACAAAATACTACTCAATCGAATCAGCAAGTTACAGCGCAAATGACGCGTTTGGCTGACTTCTTTGGAGTATCCCCACCTATTCGACAGCCCCAAAGGGCGCAGATAAGAGGAAATCAGGGGATATTTGTAGAGGAAGAAACCACCATTAATCAGGCTCAACAGCCTGTAGAACAACCTGTCGAAGAACCTAGGGTAATAGCCCCAGAGGTAAGGTTAGTCAACAGAAACCAAAATGCTGACGAAGTGGTTCAGCATGTCCAATACCAAAACATGGGTTTGGAAAACAATCTGGCAACCATGATCGAAAGAATCATGACTCAGAATGGAATGAACATGGGCTTTCGAAGGCCCAACTTTACATCTCCATTGTCAGAATATGTGTTACAAACTGACTTGCCTCCTAGAAGCAAAGTCCCCAAATTTACTAAGTTCTCTGGGGACACGACAGAATCTACTGTCGAACATGTGGCGAGGTATTTGATCGAAGCAGGAGACATTTCAAATAATGAAAACCTAAGGATCAAATACTTCCCAAGTTCCTTAACCAAGAACGCTTTTACTTGGTTCACAACTCTACCCCCCAATTCGATCCACCATTGGACCCAGTTGGAAAGATTGTTCCATGAACAATTCTATATGGGGCAAACCAAGATAAGCCTGAAAGAACTGGCAAGTGTTAAGAGACGTTTCACTGAACCTATAGACGAATATCTGAATAGGTTTAGGTTGCTTAAGGCGAGATGTTTTACACAAGTGCCAGAACATGAGCTGGTCGAAATGGCCGCAGGTGGTTTAGATTATTCCATTAGGAAGAAGCTAGATACCCAGTACCTAAGAGACATGGCCCAACTGGCCGATAGAGTTCGACAAGTCGAACGCCTTAAAGCTGAAAAAGCTAAGGCAACAAAAACTCACAAAAGAGAGAGAATAGCGTACGTTGAGATGGATGACGAAGATCTAGAATCCTTCGACGATACTTTAGCTGTCGAAGAAGGAGAAGTCGATTTAGCAGAACTAAAACAAGGGCCCCCATACTCTTGTAAACAGTTAGTCCCCTCGAATGGGAAAAACCCCATTGGTCCAGACAGGACCAACGATAGGTTCCCAAAAAAGACCTATAGTTTTGACATCACAAAATGTGATGAAATATTCGACTTGCTAGTTAAAGATGGCCAAATGATAGTACCCCCTGGGGTAAAAGTGCCTCCTCTTGATCAAAGAAAGAAGAAAGGTTTTTGCAAATATCATAATTTTTTGGGCCATAAAACTTCTCAATGTTTTCTTTTCAGGAATCTTGTGCAAGACGCTATTGAGGAAGGGAGATTAAAGTTTGCTGACAAATCCCCCATGGCTGTCGACTCCAATCCACTGAAGGCTGAAGCCCACTATGCAGAACCCTCTGAGGTGAACATGATAGAGGCAACCAGGATCCAGTCGAAGAAGCCAGGCATTAACATGGTCGAAGTCTCAAAGGACCACATCAACATGCCAATATTTGGCAGTTTTTCTGGAAACTTATCCAGGAAGACAATTGAGGCTGTCCAGAAAGCGGTCGAAGACCCAAAGTCGAAGACTGCTGAAGCACAAAAAACTGGACCAAAGCCCAGTTCCCACTTGGCCACTATACAAGGCCAGACGGAGAATCTGGAGACACAAATGAAACAACTAACTCTTGCTGCTAAGGATACAATGAATATCAACATGGTTGAACTTTCTGACCCTAAAGCATCAGAAGAAGCCATAAGGCAAGAGCAGGCGAATAAAACGGCTTTCCCTAGGGAAAACGAAAACTTGGCAGATTTTTTACAAAGATGCCAGAAGAAGAAATCAGAGGTTATGCTGTGTCCAAGATGCAGTTCTATCTTTGATAAAAAAGCTGCTGAGCACATACAAGGCGTGAGAGCAGCGAACAAGAGAAGGGAGAATGCTGACCTTCGACATGATCCCAGAAGGGGTTCTAACCAAGACAAGAGGCCTTTGACCTTTAGGCCTCCAACAAATGTACCAGTAGACACTTGGTACAAAACATCTGGCCGGAAAAGGCCAAGTGAAGAGAAATGGCATTCCTTCGAAGTGCCAAGAGGTTCCTCTTTAGTTCAGAAGAAAGAAACTCAAGTGGCTGCACCCAAGGTTGCTCAAGTGTCCAGCAACTACAAGGGAAAAAATCCTATGTCGAGATCCCAATGGAGGAGATATCAAAGAAGGCGAAAAGCTGAAAGGGAGGCTGCCAACGAACCTAAGGCTGAGACTAGTTCGAATGTGCCTCAAAGGAAACAAAGAAAGCCTCTTGAGAGAGAGCCTGTTACCAACAGGCTAGTCTGGCCTAACCAGAGCGAAGTCGAAGACGAAAATGATGCTGAGTCCGACGATACTCTGGATATAATGGTGAATATTGTTTCAGTACTGCCTAGGGAATTCAATCGACAGGTAGAAGTCGAAGCCAGTGACTGGGAGGTGGAACAAGAAATGGCCAAACACAGGCCAGTGTGCTATTTTGTCATGGACAATGGCACTACAGAGGAACAAAATGGCTTCTTCGAGCCACCTACAGAGGCGATGAAAAATCACCTCAAACCTTTGTTCATAAGGGCCAAGCTCGAAGAGACCACTGTGAACAAAATATTGGTCGACTGTGGGGCCACTATCAATATTATCCCTCATTCTGTGCTAATAAAGATTGGCAAAAGGGATGAAGAAATTAAACCTCACAATATGGTCCTATCCAACTATGAGGGAGGCATTGGGACCACCATGGGAGTGATCCAACTCGACATAAAAGTTGGGTCGATCCTTCGACCAACAATGTTCATGGTCATATCGGCCAAACCTAACTACAACCTTTTGTTAGGCCGTGAGTGGATTCATGGTGTAGGTGCTGTGCCTTCATCGATGCATCAAAGACTGCTGCTATGGCGCCCAGATGGGATGGTCGAAAACATAGAGGCAGACCAAAGTTACTACCTTGGCGAAGTGAATCACTTGGGTGTAACAGATTTCGACAAAAACTTGGCTCACATAGGGCCATGTCCAACTCCTGACTTCGATATGGCGCCAGCGCCAAACACCTTTTGTTCCCTATACCTGCATCCTGAGCATGGTTTCCAATGGGACAAAGAAGACTTGTCCCACATAGACTTCAGTGGGCTGACTGATATCCAACCAACTGGTTGGGGAAGTGAATTCAGTGATAATGACTGAGTCACAATCTCTGAAGCGAATTTCGGCCTATGTGGCCGAAACCAAGATGATAACGGCTCTCGAAGCCGAAGTGAAGTACATGGCCACACAGGCCAATGATCAACAACTATCTGCTGTTGGCCCAGGAAAGGATTTCGATCCAAGACCTCCGGATATCATGCCAGATGAAATGCAGGAACAGAGGCTCGACGCCATCTATGACGATGAGCCTTTGGGCTTCGAAAAGGATCCCTTGGCGAACAACATTAAGATGTTAGCACAAGATCCTCTAGAAGAAATCAACTTAGGCGAAGGATCAGAGAATAGGCCAACTTACATCAGCGCCAAAATTGATCCAGAACTTAGGTTGGAAGTAATCCAATTGCTAAAAGAGTTTAAAGACTGTTTTGCATGGGATTATGACGAAATGCCTGGTCTCGACAGAGGATTGGTAGAACTTCAGTTGCCAATCAAACCTGGAAAGAAGCCAATCAAGCAAAATCCAAGACGCTTCGCTCCAGAAATTTTGTCGAAGATCAAGACGGAGGTCGAAAGACTTCTGAAATGCAAATTCATCCGTGTTACAAGGTATGTCGAATGGATTGCAAATATTGTGCCAGTAATTAAAAAAAATGGCACATTAAGGGTGTGCATAGATTTCAGAGATTTGAATGCTGCCACCCCCAAAGATGAATATCCAATGCCTGTGGCGGAAATGCTAGTCGATTCTGCCGCTGGCTACGAATACCTGAGTATGCTCGATGGTTATTCAGGATATAACCAAATATTCATTGCTGAAGAGGATGTGTCGAAAACAGCCTTTCGATGCCCTGGGGCCTTAGGCACTTACGAATGGGTAGTGATGCCTTTTGGCCTAAAGAATGTTGGGGCAACGTACCAGCGAGCAATGAATACTATCTTCCATGATTTTATTAACACTTTTATGCAAGTTTATATTGATGATATTGTTATAAAATCTGTTTCCAGGAAGAGTCACATTGACCACCTTCGACAATCATTCGAAAGAATGAGAGAACATGGTCTGAAGATGAATCCTTTGAAGTGTGCGTTCTGTGTGAAAGCTGGAGATTTCTTGGGCTTCGTTGTCCACAAAAAAGGAATCGAAATCAACCAGAACAAGACGAAGGCAATTCTGGAAGCGAAAGCGCCATCGAATAAGAAGGAATTGCAATCTCTCTTAGGCAAGATAAATTTCTTGAGGAGGTTTATATCTAATCTAAGTGGGAAAGCTCAGGCCTTTTCACCCTTACTTCGACTGAATAAAGAGGGGTTCGAATGGGGGCAAGAGCAACAAGAAGCCTTCGACAAAATCAAAGGGTACCTCACTAAGCCACCTATTTTGGTGCCTCCTTGTAGTAATAGGAGTATGAGATTGTACATAGCTGCATCTGACAAAACTCTGGGAAGTATGTTAGCCCAAGAGGATGAGAATGGCGTCGAAAGACCCATTTATTATCTCAGTCGAGTTTTGAATGATGCAGAAACTAGATATAGCGAAGTTGAAAAATTGTGTCTATGTCTGTATTTCTCTTGTACAAAGCTCAAACAATATATAAAACCAGTTGATGTTTACGTTTCGTCTCATTTTGATGTTTTCAAATATATGTTGTCGAAACCTATCTTGCATAGTCGAATTGGCAAGTGGGCATTAGCATTAACTGAATACTCCTTGACCTTTATGCCTCTTAAGGCAGTAAAAGGGCAAGTGGTTGCAGATTTCATAGTCGACCACTCTATTCAAGTCGAGGATATTAACTATGTGGAGATAGAACCTTGGAAATTCTACTTCGATGGTTCCAGCCATAAAAATGGAACAGGAGTAGGAGTTTTGATTATTTCTCCAGATAAAATTCCAACAACATTCAAGTACCAAATAGAAGGTTCTTGTTCGAACAACGAGGCTGAGTATGAAGCTCTAATTACTGGCCTTGAAATATTGTTGGAATTGGGGGCAACTCGAGTCGAAATAATGGGAGACTCAGAGTTAGTCATCAAGCAAGTCACAAAGGAATATAAATGCATAAGAGAAAATCTCATTATGTACTTTGTGATAGCAAATCGTTTGTTGAAAAAGTTTGAAAGTGTCAATATTCGACACATACCCAGAGTCGAAAATCAAATAGCCAATGACTTGGCACAGATTGCATCTGGGTATAAGATTTCAAAAACGAGATTACAAAGAGCAATCGAAGTTCGAGAGAAGATAAGAGCAACTTGTCTATCACCAACAGACTTGGAATCGACGAGGCTAGGATATGCTGATCACTCAAACTTCGAGATTTCGTTCATTGATAATTTGTCAGAACAGGATTGGAGGAAACCCATTGTGGACTATCTTCAAAATCCAGGAGCTTCGACAGAACGAAAAACAAAATACAGGGCGTTGAGTTTTGTACTCATGGGTAATGAGTTATTCAAGAAGACGCCTGAAGGGGTGTTGCTGAAATGTTTAAGTGAAACTGAAGCATACATAGCCCTCTCGACTACGCATGCTGGGGCATGTGGGGCTCACCAAGCAGGCCATAAGACGAAATGGTTGTTGTTTCGACAAGGACTATATTGGCCCACTATGCTGAAAGATTGTGTTGAGTTCGCCAAAGGTTGCCAAGAGTGTCAAGTTCATACAGGCATCCAGCATGTACCAGCAAGCGAACTTCACTCGATAGTGAAGCCTTGGCCCTTTCGAGGATGGGCGTTGGATCTCATTGGAGAGATTCGACCAACATCATCAAAGAGTCAGAAGTACATATTGGTAGGCATTGATTATTTTACTAAGTGGATCGAAGCTGTCCCTTTAGTCAATGTAGACCAAGAAAATGTCATTGAATTCATTCAAAAGAACATTATATTTAGGTATGGAATCCCTGAGACAATAACAACTGATCAAGGTTCAGTTTTCACTGGTCGAAAGATGCAGGAATTTGCTCAGGTAACAGGTTTCAAACTCCTAACATCCACGCCTTACTATGCACAGGCGAATGGTCAAGTCGAAGCAGCTAACAAAGTAGTGATTGGCTTGATAAAGAAACATGTTGGGAAGAAACCAAAGAATTGGCATAAGACGTTAGACCAGATTTTATGGGCTTGTCGAACGTCCCCAAAAGAAGCCACTGGTACAACACCATACAGGCTAACCTTTGGCCATGATGCAGTGTTGCCAGCAGAAATTTGTCTTCAATCTGCAAGAGTTCAGAGGCATTATGATATTCCTTCTGAGGTTTATTGGAATATGATGTTGGATGAACTGGTGGATTTAGACGAAGAGAGATTACACGCTCTCGACTTACTCAAGCTTCAGAAGAAAAGAGTAGAAGACTCTTATAATAGAAAGGTAAAACCTAAGGTATTTTTGCCTGAAGATTTAGTTTGGAAGGTAATTCTTCCCATGGATCGACGGGATCGAAGCATGGGGAAATGGTCACCCAAATGGGAAGGACCCTTCAGAATTATCCAAACTTTTTCTGGTGGAGCCTATGAGGTCGAAGAGATAAGTGGTGATAAAAGGCTCTTGAGAGTAAATGGTAAATATTTGAAAAAATACAAGCCTATACTTCAAGAGATAAAAATAAAATAATAAAAGAATAAACTGAATTAACCATAAAAATGCCAAAATGGAAATTTTTATTAATTTCAGCCAAAATGGCAATTGTTGTCGAAAGCGATTACAGAAGATGGTTACAAAAGAGAATCAATCAAAAGGAAAGAGAATTCTTGAGTCGAAGATACTTGGCATACTGCAGCTCCAACCTCTTTTTGCACCAAGATTTTTCTTGCACCAGTTTGGCAATTTGGGCGTCGAGGCTTTGAGCCCTCTCAGCGAATTCCAGGCCTTGCTTGATCTCAGTCTGGCTCTCAGCGTCTGGGATGGTCGAAAGAATTTCCTCCTGGAGCACAGTGTTGGCGTTTATCTTCGCCTCTATCTCTGCAATTTGTGCTCGGAAGGAGACATTCTCTCGCTCAATAGCATCGAACCTTTCCTGTGCAGACGCTTTCTGTTTCGACAACTCGGCAATTCGAGAAGTCGAATCTGAGACAGCTGTCCACGCAGATGAGCTCTTGCCATGCAGCACTTCGAGCTGACTGTTAAAAGTTCGTTGGCGCCTGTAATCCGCTGAGACTTGATCAATCATAGAATGTAATTCCATGATTAAGTCTGAGATTTCTGGGGCTACAGCTTCGAAGTCAACAGCATTCAAAACCTCTTTCAAGCATGATGGAGCAGTGGGGTCCCCCTCTAAAGCCTTCATTAAATCTCTCTTGAAGAACTGGGCCTTGACCTTCGCCAACGCATCATCAAGAGGAGAAGTCTCAGTAGATTTCCCCGACAGGGTAGGAATTTCCTGACTAGTGTCAGAAGAACTCTTACTCTCGACGATAGCATTGAGGTAGCTGACAGGATCAGTTTGTTTCAAGATTTCCAAGTCCTCTTTCGACCTGTGCTTTGAGGAGGTGACCCTTGCCACAGTGTTATCTTGGGCTTGAGGCTCTTGAATGCTGAGTGCTTCGTTTGGTTGCTTTTCGACTTGGACTGAGGCGGTACTAGCGTCGACTTGTGGTTCTTCGTTAACATCACCTTGGGGTCCTTCGCCAGCGTCATTTTGTGGTTCTTCGCTAGCGTCGCCCTGGTGTTCTTCGCCAGTACCACCTTGGGGCCCTTCGTCAACAGTATCTTGATTCTCTTCGCCATTGCCTTGATCTCTTCCTTCAGGATTCTCTTCTGACGACAAGTCCACCACAGGAACCGTTTCTGGTTGTGTTGCCTCCACCATGGTTTCTTCTGTTGTCTTCTCCACTGTTTCAGCATTGGCCTCATTCTCAGTGTGAGCTTCGTCATTGCCCAAATCTTGCACCTGAGGCCTGCTAAGGTCAGCAGATTCTAGAGTTTCTGAAGTCCTTGGTGGGGAACTTTCAGTAGTGTCCTGAAAAAGAGAAAGAAGACAAATCTTCAGATGTCGAAAGAGATATAATTGAATACTGGTATCTATGCCTAAGTTATAAGAAGGGTCCAATAGATTACCTGTGGATTGACTTCAGCCCCAGGGCTGGAATTATCACTTTCGACAGGCTTGGTAACAAGAGCGTTCAGTTCCTCCTCAGTTGGTTCCTCGATGACCACTGCAGGTGGCCTAGGCTTCCTCACAGCGACCTTTATTCTGACGGTTCGACCTTCAGGAGCTGGAGTAGGAACAGAAGCGTCCTTCGTTAACTTTCGCCTCTTTAAGGGAGAAGGAGGGGAATCACTTTCGTCATCACTCCCCGATTCGATCACCAATGCTGCCCTTTTCTTGGGCGAAGGGGCCTAGAAAACCAATAGGAATTCGATTGAATAATTACGTCGAAAATAAAAAATCGAAAGCCAGAATGAAAATGAAGAAAATCTGGTTACCGATGCAGGAGGCCTCCTCGAAGAGCCTTCCCCCTGTTGGTTGCCCGTTGTCTTCGCCGGCGCTATAGTCTTCGCCGGCGGTGGAGGTTTGGTCGAAGGGACTCTTCCTTGTGGGCCTTCTGTAGCCTTCTTGGCTAGGGGTTTTCGAACAACTGAAAGCGAAAAAGAAAGTTAAACAGGCTAACAGTCGAAGAGAAAGATAAAAAGTAATGTGAGAACATGAACTTACATTTCTTTACTTTGTCCAACACAAGGACAAAAGACTTCTGCAACTCAGCTATGAAGTCCTTCTCGTCGAAGAAGTACTCAGCATAATAGCTTCTCCACCACTCTTCAAAAGATGGTGAGCAAAGGAAGTTAAGCTGGTAGTTGAACAGCGAGAGGATTGTTCGACCAGCATATCTTCCGATATGCTTGGTGGCAGCTTCTTCTGTATAATCGTTGCAGAAGTACAACATTGACTTCTCTCTTTGAAAAATAGGAGAAGGCAGAGTTTGGATGATACCAAACTGGCGAGATACCAGATTGGGTTGATAGGCAAGTAGACTCAGATGAGTCTTAGAACTCTTAAATCGAAGAGGCATAATCCTTGGGGTAAGGAATGCCTCCCACAGTATGGTGTGCTCATCAACATTGGGACCACTCGACTCCTTGGGATGTGGCCTTGTAAACCAGGCTGGCCCCACCTTTCGTTGAGCGAAGGGAGCCATAGTCGAAACAAATTCCTTCCTTCGAGCGAACATCAGAACGAAGTTAGTGAAGGTTTGTTGGAACTCCAGCCCATCTTCCACAGGCGTCAGTAGAGCCAGCCTAATTCCTTCGATACGTCTATTAGCTATCGTTGGGGCTTGTTCATTTATCTGATTCTTCTTGGGTAAGAAGGATTCGAAAGTGGCGTTGAGCCACAGTTGAAGTAGCCAGAAAGGCCCAGCGAGTAGCAAACTGTTCCTATCTTCGACATGTTTCAAGAGAGTGACCCCATTGCTGATTGAGTCATAAAGACTGGCCAGAATCAGTTCTGCCAGACAGATGTTCTGGCGGTGATGCAGTTGGGTGGCAAGAGTGACCATCTTTTTGGTCACTTGTAGAGACTTCGAACAAAACACAAAGCGAGTTAGCCATAAGGCTAGAAACGCTATGTGTTCGACATCCGACACTGTATCCGTCGACCTGTCGTGATAATGGTTGATAAAGGTAGTGTATGTTGGCTTCGTCTCAGAAAAGCCAATTTGGTCCTCCGACATCTCCTCCGGGTCGAAGTAATCTCCGGTTGGTCGAAGGCCAGTAATGGCCGCTACGTCGAAGAGTGTGGGGGTTAACATCCCACATGGAAGGTGAAAGGTGAAGTGAGAGTTATCCCAGAACAACAGCGAAGCTATAAGCATCTCTGGGGAGTAGTTTAAGCCTGTCTTCGACAGCATTACTAGGTCAAAGATTCCCATTTCCTTCCAGACTGGAGTTTGATGTTTCTCCAACTTTGTTAGCCAAGCAATATAGTCAGAGGTCAGATTAGGGCAAGACCTGAAGACTCTAACACTTTTGTTGAAGAAACGAAGGTCGATCTTCTCGTGTGTAGGGTCTTCGTTGTCTTCTGCGTCCTTCTTGGCGCATGCTACTGGCTTAAGTTTCTCGACGATGGGGAAATAGCTCTTGATCTTTAGAGCTTCAGAGATGCTTGGGTTCATGGGTCCAGCCATTGCGAAGATTTGGTTGGAGTATCCAACCGGAATCATCAGGTGACGCGAGTAAGCATCGCGAACGGAGATGTCAGATGGTTCAGGGACCCTTCGTTTCCCTGTAGCGTTCACTACCGGAGCAGTAACAAAGACTTTGGGCTTAGCAAGTTGTTCAGTTGGTGCGTTAGTCTTGGGGGCAGTAGAAGCAGAAGCCATTGTTGAGGATGAAGATGAAGTTGGAAAAGGAAGAGTTTTTCTGCAAAGAGAACAAGTTTGTAAGAAAGCAAGGGAGTTTGAGGGTTAGTTTGCCTGAAAAATCCCACAATGGGATATTCACTACTATTTATAGTAGTGGGAGAAATTCCCAATAACGAGGACATTAAATGTCATTTAATGCTGCAGGAGTTAGTGGGACGCGTGGCAGCATCCTGTTGTTTTGGCCGTTTCTGCAGAAACAGAGAGACGCAGCGTGCGTCCTCGTTTTTGGGATTTGTCATAATGACAAATTCTGAAGTGATGTTTGGTACTGCACGCCGTACTGAAAGTGACGTCCTAGGATCAAATCAATGATGGTTTCTTGGGATTGCCAATAGTTGGTAAAAAGCAACAAAAAGTGCACAAGTTAACTTGTGACTAAGCGTGGAAAAACAGGTGTCGAATGGCGTTTTCAAAGAATGCCTTTTTCTTTCAGAGTCGAAATAAGGCATTCTTGGGGGGCAATTTGTTGGCTCCTAAATTCGACACCTTTGTTTTGATTGGTGGCAGCCATTAAAAGCTGAAAGATGCTTTCGACTGGCTAAGCCTGTCGAAGTGCCCGTCGAAAGATGGCAAAATACTTAGAAGATTTCTTCCAAGGAAGAAGGCTGATTGCCTTCGACGTCGAAGGGGTTTCGTCGAAGACGTCTCTTGATGAAAGTGTTCGATGGTCCAGAGTGGAGCAGTTTGAAATTCAAAGCTTTGGAGGGAAAACGGTTTCCAGCAGTTACTACGTGCAAACGTGCAAGGATCTGGAGCGTCGAGCATGGAGGACGTGCCAAGTGGCTTAATCTCGAAGCAGTGTAACTGCCCGACGGTTACTTGGATTGTTTTTGTATAAATAGGAGTAGACATGTAGTTTCTCGCGTGTGTTCACAATAAATACATAGTCACTCATTTAGATTCAAGTACCCAGTGTGAGCGAACGAATTGTTGAGAAATGTATGTGTGAAACACCAATTTAATCAATTCAAGTCATTTACTTTTCCAGTATTTTACATGCTTTTCTCCTTTAAATTCCTGTCGAACCTTTACATTCAAGCCTTGTTTATTTTACCAAGCCTTTCCTTTATGCAATTTACTTTGAACAATTTACTTAAAGCCTTATCCACATTAATCAAACTTCAAAATCAACCTATGTCCATAGGATCAATCTGATCGATCCTGCGAGTAACCAAATAAGTAACCATTTGGAGGATCAGCGGTTGTTTACCAAAACCCTAGGTAAACACCAGTGTGGTCCTTAGTGAGTCCCTTTGGACTGGGCCTTAGTAATGCTTTTGGGCCTGTCGGGCTCAGTCCAGAACAGTTTAGTACATGAGAGAGTGGTTGTTCCAATTGTCTGTTTGTTTTCAATTTCTATTAATTAGATTAATTTAAAATTAAATAAAAAATAAATACAGATTACATTTATAGAATTTTCCATTTATAGCATAATTATATAGAAAAATGCATGTGAGTATGACAAATGACAGACTTGTCAAATTTCATTTTTACATTTTATGTTTTTAAATTTTCTTTATAAATTGTGTTTCTATATTAATTTTCTCCATGTGTTGTGATGCAGATCGTATTCGTGATCATTAGTTAAATTGCTATTTGTAAGTCCAATATTCCAACTGCGAACCAACTCAACAATACCTATTATAAAATCATTCAAGAAATAATAATGCTACAAATCCTAACGCGGCTTCACCGACACACGACAATTGGTGCAATCTTCTTTCGTTAACCGGTCACACAAAAGCATTGATGGGTCATATACCAATATTGTATATGTGGTCTCACCTCTTATTCTTTATAATTTCAAATCAATTGAAAATACTCTCGTTTCAAAATAACTCAATGTAAACAAAAGTCATCTTGAAATCACATTAATTTCAATTTTAATTTAATTAATATTACTTGTAATTTAATATATTCTACTTTGTAATTGTAGTAATATATATTATTAAGATATTTTAGTCATATATATATATATATATATATATATATATATATATATATATATATATATATATATATATATATATATATATATATATATATATATATATATATATATATATATATATATATATATATATATATATATATATATATATATATATATATATATATATATATATATATATATATATTAAAGATAGTTTATTGAATAAAAAAAAAGGATAAAGGGACAAAAATCTTAATCTATGAAAAAGTTAGCAAATACATTTTTCTCTAAAAAAAATGAAATATTTTGAATTTAAATGAGTGTATCGTGTGGAATATTTCTTCATTTAATTAGAATATGTCAAAAGAAAATATTTAAATCAGAAAATGCACGAATTATCAATATCAGATCAATTTTAAGCCAACAAATTTTTAATTCTTTCTGTCATTATATTCAATAGCAAACATGATTCTATGCAATTCAACTTAGAATTCCAATCTTAATTGAGAAACTTCTCAATAATGTTTTTAACTTATTCCTAAATATATGCCAACACAAGTTGATATTCTAGGATTTACTCTTGAAACTTCATCCGTGTTGTACTTAATCTAATTATTACTAAAAAAACACTAATTGACTTGTATGATTCCAGGTGCAAGAGGAGATAGATATTTGATGTCAAAATATTTAATAATTGTAAGCTCGTGAATTGAAGAGCACGTGTGCCTCTTGAAAGAAGTATATGCTATATAGACAAATTGTTTAACATGAAGAATGTCTATATTAAAGTTGTTACCATTTTGAAATCCAATATCATTTATTTTGTATCATATTTTCTAAAGAGTTATTTACATTTAGTTGGACACATGTGATGACCAAATAGAGATGGCAATTTGGCTCATCCTTAGTGGGCATCCTAAAAAAAACTCATACGAGTAGGATAAAAGCCCGCATAAATGAATACAAACATAAACTCTAGTAAATATCCACTTAAATAAGCGGGTATAGACACCTTAGTATCCACCCCGCCCCATACCCACACAATATATATTATATAATTTAATTTATATTATTATATTAAAATAATTGTCTATCAATTTTCAAAAATATATCGATGTTAAACCATTACATATGTAACATAAATGTTCGTTTATTTCATAATTCAACAATAAGTTTTTTAAAACATTTAAATATTCTTAAAAACTTAAGATGGTATGATATTTTATAATTGATATATTTATTTTTTATTAGAAATGCAGACAACGGGTACTTACATACCCAGAGGACACGACCACGGGTGCTAAGGTTGTTACCCAAGCGGGTATGGACTCGGATACAAGAATTTTTTCCAACCGTGGGTATGGGGATGGGTACTATAGTACCCTACTCATACCCTGCCCATTGTCATCCCTATGACCAAAGTTTTAACCATATTCTTAAAGGAGATGGTTAATGGCTAGAATATTTTTCCTTATAACTTTACAAAATATCATAAAGTCATCTGCAAAAAAAAAATGGTTACCAAATGATATGTATCTCAACTTATCTAGATCCACCAATATAGATAGCAGCCTACTAAGTGTCTCTTCAACAATCATTACTAAAAAAACTACATTTTATAACAATGATTTCACCTCATATATCAAAAAATTGAGGTATAATTCTTGGACGCGTCGTATTTTTTTCTTTAAAAAATATATAATTTATCCCGGCGGTTTTAGTTGAAAACTGACGGGTAAACTAATTTAAGGTACATGTTTCGAATTCCAGTAGCTTCAAATTATGTTTTCATTTCATTAAAAATGACGTCTTCCTGGATATTTTATTTTTAATATAAAAATAAGGCATTTTTTACCTCACTTTTATTTTCTAACCGAGGCGAATTTGTTTATCTGATATATATAGTTTAGCTTGTAGCATTCAATTTCACTCGTCTAAAACATCACAAACATAACCCTAACTATGAGCCTTAAACAAGAGAGTCCTAAACAACGGGAGACATAAACACATATCATCTTTAATACGAAGATAATATGTGTTTAAAGCTCTCATTTGGTACTAGCCCGAATGAAAGACCTAAAATATTTTCTTTCACTTCTTCACAAATCTAGTACGTCAAACATCACTACTCATGTTACATTAATGTTGTTGTTGTTATTGTTTGTTGTTGTTGTTGTTGTTGTTGTTGTTGTTGTTGTTGTTGTTGTTTGTTGTTGTTGTTGTTGATGATGTTATTGTTGTTGAGACCTAAAATCATAGAAATTTAATCTTGTTGTTGTCGTTTATACATATTTATGTTATAGGTTTATTGATGATGTTGTTATAGTTTTGTTGAGAGATTGTTTTTTTTATATACTAAAAACAACATTCGTTCATTTAAATTGATAGAATATATCAAATAATATAAATTCAAAATCACTATAAATTGAAAAGGATAAATTTGTGAACAAAATCCACGTTAATAGCACTTGACAACAAAATGCCTACAAATATGATGAAACTAAAATGCTCAGAATACCCATATATCTGAGTCTGCAGCGTTAAGGATGTCAAAGTCATTGGTTGAATATGCATTAAGTCGAAACTAATTTGTCAATATGAATCTAACAAAATCCACAACAAGATGGAAAAACAAAATAACACTGCAATGAGACGATGACCAACACAACGTCAGACTATGATGACGAAATCACAAAGAGAAAACTAAAATATATGTGAGATCACTTATTTGTTGTTATTGAGTTTGAGTTTAAGATTGATATTTATATTGAGATTATGTTTTTGTGATTCTTTGTGCAACTTTCATATTGTTCTGACGAGTGGAGTTTATTTTATCTAATATCAATTGTTTGTTTCACTAACCCCTATTTGAACATATAACCTATTAAATTGATTTTTCAAATAATCATATGAAAAATTATGCTGTATTTGAAATATATCTTACACGAATTAATATTTTTCTATAATTCTATAACTCATCATTCATCTCATGTTCTTTTTGGTTAAAATCTCTCTAATACTTATAGTTTTTGTTCAACTTTCTTCCATATTTATTTATTTTTCAAAGTATCAAATTTGATGCTTTCAAGAATGAATTATTAGAAAAGGAAGTGTTGAATAAATAACTTGAAACGTTAAATAGATTTTAACCATTAAAGAACGTGAGATGAATGATAAGTTATATGATACTCAAAAATCATTGATTATTATAAGGTTGTTCTTTAAATATAACACAATTATTCATATAAGTATTCTTCTAACCAATTTTAAGAAGTTATATGTTTAGTTAGAGTTTAGTGAAATAAGTAATCCACATTAGATTTAATAAACTCAATTGTATTTTATCCGTCAGTGGAATGTCAAAATTGACGTGAATGGTGTTATACTCGTTGGTGAGATGTCAAATCCGATGGAAAATGTGTTTTTCTATTTAAAAATTCAAAAAGGATCTATCTAGAATCAAACTCGTGACCTTTAAACATTACTCGTCGGTTGAGTTAAAACCGAGAGGTAAAGTGACACACTTTTTATCTCACCCTTTATTACCTCACATTTGAAACTGAGGTAACACCTTATATCTCTCATTGATTCAAATGTAATATCTACCATTAATGACAAGATGCATAAGCTCATTTTGATTTGTCCAACTAAGAAACTCCTCAATGAAAGTTTTGTTTGAAAGACATCTATCAAATTTCTCAAGAGAACCAATAAATGCATTAAAATCATCTAACATGCACCAAGGGATATGATTGACACATTGAAGATTGATATGTTCATTCCATAAAAGTCTTTGAATCACTTGAGAGTTACTTGCATATACAACTAGAATAAAAAATTTAGTTTGATCCACTTCTGTAAAAAAAAGTTATATAATGTTCGGATAAATCCAACACACAAGATTCATATCTATTCCACACAAAAACCCGTAGATCTAAATCTTAATTTTATATAAATTTAATGCAAATCTCTTGTACTTATCTTGCTAGCTTAGAAAACTCTAATAATAACTATTTAATCTTATATTTTTAATATCTCTTAATTTAAAACAATATCTTTTTTATAAAGCATACTATCTCATCGAGTCATCGTGTAATTAATAAGTAATCAAATTCAATTCCAGATGAATAAATTCACTATATTATTAAATACCTAATTATTTATTAATGTGATACTAACTTTTATAGTCAAGTTAAGTTGTTTCTTAATTAAACTTCAAAACATCAATAATTTTTTTAATTAAATTATATTTTTGGTCCTTCAATTTTATTTAATTCATAAAATTAATTTTTTTAAATTCAAAAAGTTTTAATTCTCTTTTATTTTTTTTTTATAAAAAATCAATGAAATATTTATTTTTTAATTTATATTTTTATGTATAAAATTTTAAAATAGATTTACATACAATAATTTACCATATTTCACAAGAAACTTATCAATTATAAAATAGAAACATTTCAATTTTAAATGTAAAAATATAAGATAAAAATTAAAATTGTTTATTTTAAAATAGTGAGATCAGTTTTGTAAATTAAATAAAATAGGATCAATAATTAAATCTAATTTTTTTAATAAACTCTTAAGTACCTATGTGTTATAGTTGAAAACTCATATTTTAAACAAAATTTATTTAAAATTTGCATTTATTTTAAAATAAATTATTATAAAAAACACATTATTTAATAAATAATGATTGGTATGCTGGATTATTTTAAAGGTTATAGTGAGATATATTGCCATATTGGTATGTCTTTACACTTTCCTCTTTCCGTCTTATACAAATATTTTATTTAATTTATATGTGATTTTTAAGAAAACTAATATTATTTAGTAGAATAATTTTATTAACTATAAATAATAAATAATTTAATAAAATTAAAATGAATAAATACAAATATATTAGTAAAAAATAATAATAAATAGGCTTAAATGCAGTTTTGACCCCCCTAGTTTAAGGTTTTTGGAGTTTCGATCCCCCTAGTTTAAAAGCCAGATTTCTAGTCTCCAAAGTTTTCAAATTTGGGATTTTTGAAGCCCCTCCATCTGGCTGCCCAAAAAGTGACATGACAATGCCACGTATTTTTTTTTTAAAATTTTTTTTTTTTCCTTTCGAACCTTAATTTTGTTCATGAGGAGAAGAAGAAAAAAAATTAAAAAAAAAAAAAAAATTTTTAAAAAAAATTTTAAAAAAAAAATTTAAAAAAAAAAAAAAAAAAACGTGACATTGCCATGTTACTTTTTGGGCAGCCAGATGAAGGGGGTTTCAAAAATCTCAAATTTAAAAACTTTGGGGACTAGAAATCTGGCTTTTAAACTAGGGGGATCGAAACTCCAAAAACCTTAAACTAGGGGGTCAAAACTGCATTTAAGCCTAATAAATATTACGTCAATATAAGAAAGAGATATTTATTTTATGACAGAAAAATAGAAATAAAATTATGAGACATACAAAATAATTATTTGACAAAAACTATCGAACTTTTTTCAATGTAATTAATTTATATTTATATGATAAAAAAATCACATCCATTAAAAGTAGTGTTTTTTTTTTATTACAGAAAGTTTAGGAGAATTCATCACATTAGCAATAAAATTTGAACCAACAATCGAGAGTTGAACAATAAAGTAGTGGTTTTTTATTAAAGAAAATTTGTGAGACAAGAAAATAGTCGGCACCGCAAACCGCTTCTTCTTTCTCTTTCTACACTTTTGACTCAAAGTCTAATACTATTTCACATTAGTGTCACTCGCCCCAACATACCCAACCCACCCCACCCATTTTTGTTCTCTTCTTTTTCACTTTCACTCTCCCCATCTCAATCTCATGTGTGCAAAATAACCCCTTCGTTTTCTCTCTCTAGATCTCTCATCTTCAACATTGCACACAACACACATCACACAACACAAAACAACCCTTTCTAACTTCAACTTCCATGGCTGACACCACCAAATACACTCCCATATCCACAACCACTACCCCTCCCAACAACTTCCACAAACTCGACTTCAAAAACCTCTTCTCCATTCTCAAAACCAAAACAACCATCACTCTCGCTTACACTTTCATGCTCATCTTCATCGCTTTCACTCTCTTCCTAGCTTTTTCCCCTTCCTCCACCACAACTATTTCCCCAACTCCCACTTTTTCCACTTCCCAATTCTCTTCCATTTTCTCTTACTTTTTCCCAAACACCACCACTTCACTAACTCTCAACACAACCAACCCTCTTCATCCAATCCAAAACACCACCTCCTTAACTAGATCCACCAATGCAACTTCCCAATCTCAATCTCCACTTCCCATTCCAACCACAAACACCACTCTAATTCCACAAACACAACCATCTACTGTCACAAATCACACTTCAATTTCTGATGAAACCAACTCAAATCATACCACCAAAAATGCTACTCTTCAAGGACACCCTCCACTTACTCCACACCAGAATCTAACTTCTAATTCATCATTGAAAGGTGTTGATTTAAACAACTACACCGCCTCACTTGCTAAGAAGAAGAACAATGGGAAAAGCAAGTACACAGAGTTCATGGAATCTCTGATGAATTGTGATTTTTTTCATGGTGAATGGGTAAAAGATGATTCTTATCCTCTTTATAAACCTGGTTCTTGTTCAATTATCGATGAACAGTTCAATTGTATTCGAAATGGAAGACCTGATAAGGATTTTCAGAAATACAAATGGAAACCTAAGGCTTGCACCCTCCCAAGGTATAAAGTTCAATTTTTTTGGGGGATTATTTTATGATTTTTGTTTGTTTGTTTGTTTGTTTGGTTTAAATTCATAAGATTTGCCTTATTTGTGTTAGTTTTTTGTTTTGTTTTCATTAGTCCATTTTGTGATTTGATTTTGGGTTTTTTTAATATATTTTGTAGTTTTACTATAATTGACTTGTTTTTTTTAATTTTTTGGGGGTTTTGTTTTAGTTGAGTTGAATTGTTAATATGTGTGTGTGATTGAATTTGTTGTTTTTACTAATAGGTTGGATGGACATAAATTGCTTGATTTGTTGAGAGGGAAGAGACTGGTTTTTGTTGGTGATTCTCTCAATAGGAATATGTGGGAATCACTTATTTGTATACTTAAAAATTCTGTCAAAGATAAGAAGAATGTTTATGAAGCAAATGGAAGAGTTCATTTTAGAGGGGAAGCTTCTTATTCATTTGTGTTCAAAGTAAGTGTTGATATTGGTTTCTCGAGTGTTTTTTATTCTTTTGTTATTAATTTGTTATTACTCTTCTACTAATGATATTGGTTTGGTTTTAATGGTTTTGTAGGATTATAACTTCTCTGTGGAGCTTTTTGTGTCGCCGTTCTTGGTTCAAGAGTGGGAAATGCCGGATAAAAATGGGACAAAGAAGGAAACACTTCGTCTTGATTTAGTTGGTAGATCTTCTGATCAATATAAAGATGCAGATATCATTGTCTTTAATACTGGTCATTGGTGGACTCATGATAAAACTTCTAAAGGGTAAATGCATTTTTATAATTTCTCTTTCGAGGTGATTGCAAATTTGTGTTTCGCAATTGAGGGTCATTTTCTGTTTATTGTTATCTTCCTGTCTATGTATTCTATGTATTCGAAATTGTTTTTCAAACTTGTTATGAATGTTGATTACTGTGTGAAAATTTCTAGGAAGGACTATTACCAAGAAGGTAGCCATGTCTATGATGAAATGAATGTTCTCGAGGCATTCCGAAGAGCTATAACAACTTGGGGCAGGTGGGTTGATACCAATGTAAATCCATCCAAGTCCTTAGTCTTGTTTAGAGGCTATTCTGCTTCCCATTTCAGGTAAAGTGCAAATGAATTGGTGATTTTATATTTCTTCTGATCATGAATAAACGTTCGTTTCATTTTCATTACTCACAAGTTGAACATTTCTTCATTGCTCATGGAAGTAGACAGATTGGTCGATCATATAAACTTCTTTCTTTCTATCATGGTTATCAAATCAAGGTTCAAATTGTGAACATGATCTTATGTATTCTAAGATACATGATCAGTACAAATATGAGATTTATACAGTAAAAAACAAGTGACATTCTATAAAGACATAAGTAGATATATCATATAGAAACTTCAAAGTAATTCAAGATTCAAGTCATAAATCAAACTGATAAAAAAGAGTGGTTGGCTACAAGTTTAGGTTAGGGGAGAGTTGTGATTTGTGTGATTGTGTGATTGTGTGATTCATCCAAATGGATTGAAAGTTTGAAACCTATGTTGCAATTCATGTCCAAGAAAGATATGCATGACAATTTCTATTGATTAGGTTTAGGTTTGTTTCGATTCAAGATAGACTTGGATGTATCAACATACTTATAACCATGGTTTTTATTTTAATGCAGTGGTGGGCAATGGAATTCGGGTGGACAATGTGACCATGAAACTGCGCCCATCGATAACGAAAAGTACCTAACAGAGTACCCTCCTAAGATGAGGGTATTGGAGAAGGTGCTTAAGTATATGAAAACACCTGTATCCTACCTGAATATCACTAGGATGACAGATTTTCGGAAGGACGGTCATCCCTCAATATACCGGAAGCAAAATCTGTCACCTGAAGAAAGAAAATCACCATTGAGATACCAAGACTGCAGTCATTGGTGCCTTCCGGGCGTTCCTGATGCGTGGAATGAGATTCTCTATGCCGAAATACTAATGAGAGAGTTCCGAAATCAGAATCAGCAGAAGGGTCATAGGTAAAGAAAGAACTACCAAAAACCCCTGCCTCCCTTATACATTATATATCCAATGTGTTAAAAGATGAAATAGATACAGATGCAATATACAATACAGAAAATGCCTTTTCTTTTTCTCCCTATTTGTCTCAAAAAAGTTCATAAAGTTGAGTGAAATAGTAGTGTATAATCAAGAGATGTGGTTACCATGACTTGGTGAGGAGAGGAGAGGAGAGGAGAGAATACTATATGGTGGTTTAGTTTGTCATTGTAAATCATACCTTCCATTGTCTCTACATTTTCTTCCTAGCCTCAAAGGGTGATTGGTATTGTAAATCTCGGATCAACTGGATTTTTTTTGTTTAATATAATCAAACTTCTGATGAATAACCTTTTGATTATTTTATTTATATATAATTTATTATTGGAATATACTAGCTTTTATTAAGCCACTAATCGTGGGACACTGCAAAGTTTTTTTTTTCTGTAGGAAGTTGACCTATTGAATTAACATTTTGACAATGACTATTGAGTTAAGTTTGTTTTAATGAAGTGGACTCAGTTAAGGTTTATGACTATGGCTTATTAAGTTTTTATATTTAACTTTTGGCTTAAAAGCACTTTTAATCTCATTAATGATGTGGCACTGCTATGATGTAGCCAAGTTAGATTTGATTTTATATTTAATTGAAATTAGTTGTTTTTATTATGTAAATCATTAATAACTTTTTATATTCCATTTCAATGTAATATTATGGAAACTTAATATACAAAATAGCAACATTTCCCTAATCCAGTATTTTAATGTCATATTCAATTATATGAATATATTTAATATTATTAACTATTAATAATTGAAAAAATAAAATCACATGTATCATAAACATCTGTAATATATAAACAAATTCAAATCTTCATCAATCACAAATCCCTTGTACATTGAAAAAAAAAAACTCAGAAACACAGTCCAAAACATATCCTTCGTTGTCATTAGTATGCACAATTTTAATTTATATTCAATGTGACAAATTAATATCCATCCAATTTGACAATGAATGACCAAAACATCCATACATCCAAATAGATGAAATGATATCAATGACATAAATGTAATAAAAAAATCCAGGATTTATTACTATAACCAGAACTCGATATCAAAATTGAAAAATCTCCAAAATCAACAAAATCGTAATTGATGTTATCGGAAAAAATTCTTCCGGATCTGAGTTTTCTAATATGGTATTTTTCTCCAAAATCTCCAACCCTTTTTTTTCCTTCTGGATCCGAGAGTTATGAGTTGAAATTGATGGAATCTAAATTCTTTTCTAGATTTGGGTTTTTTATTATGGTTTTTTTCTCCAAAATCTCCAACTTATTTTTTCTGGATATGAGTATTATCGTTTCTATTTTTTTTCCTTCAGAATTTAGGTTTTTTTCTTCTTCTGAATCTGAAAATGCAATGAACAAATTTGAGACCATAAACTGAATTGGAGAAGATGAAGATGATTAAGATGTAATTATGACTTAAGAAATATTATTTTATTGATTAATTATTTAATAATTTATATAATAAAAAACAATTAATTTCAATTAAAAATCAAATAAAAGCTGACTTGGCTACATTGTAGCATTACTACATTATTAATGAAAAGGAACCAACAAAATTTTAAGAAGAATAAAATTGAGAGACCAAAAAAGTGAATTTTAAAAAATGGGGATTAAAAAATTAAAAAACACTAAAATGGATCAAATATATATTTAAACTTTAACTTTTTATTATAATCTTCGAAGATTAAAATTTTGTTTATGTAACTCTCCTATTTTTATTTTAGAACGATATTTGGTGAAGGAGAAGTCATGGTATTTCAATATATTTTAACAATGTCTTATGAAAAAAAATGAAAAAAATAGTTAATCATTAATCTTAATTTTTTATTAATTAATTTTTTTTTCTCTCATTCATTATCACCACCATTTCATGATTTTAATTAAAAATAAATAAATTTTAAATAAATTTAATAAAATAGCAAGTCCTTGTTCGTTGTTTCCTAGAATATGAATATATTTTAAGAATATGGATATATGTGTTAGTTGTTTCTAAGAATATGAATATGATATATGTGTTTCTATGTAACAATTTCTCTCTTAATAAATTCAAAATTTGTCTTTTCAAGATTTCAAAAGTATATTTTTGGACGTGTCTAATGCACACTATTAAAGGAAAAGATAGTTTAGAAACAAGTCTATACACTAAGTCTTATACTGATGGTGTTTATTTCACAATTTAGTGAATTATTCGAAAGTGCGATTTTGAATTTGTCAATCGGAAAATTGAATAAAATACTACCTTACATACATTCTTCACTCATGATCATATCACTATTCTTCTTCAAACTCTATCAAAACCTTATTATATACTCAATCAAGTTTTGGACTTCAAAATAACATTCCTCGTTAGTAGGTCAATCAGAGTAAGTGTCCATATAGCCCAAAGTCTTATAACCTGAGGACACGTCGATTAGTAGCATGAATATGGATATTTAAGGCATACTACGTTCAAATCAACGAAATTGACATGTACACATTCACCGATTATTTAATGATTTCTGAATTAGGACCACATTAGTTAGCTAAATTGGATATTTGATTTTGTTATAAAACCTACATTTTTTAACTTCTCAACCTCCACGTCAATCGTCACCTTTTTCTTTTTGCCAACATTGTATTTTCTCTTTTCCATAAGCTTCACAACGGAATCTTTGACGAGGCAGCGGTAAACCACCTTAGAGTCTATACCTGGCATATTCACGTGCGAACAAGGGATGACGTGTATTCTAATTTAATATTAAAAGCGTCTTCATAAATGGTGAAATTAATGGAAAAGTATTTGTGGAGCATCCATAAGGATGTCAAATTTAAAATGGTGAGATGGTCTATAAATAGAAAAAATGTTGAAATATTAAAATAGATTTGTTAAAAAATTAGATTAGATTTGATTAGAAATATTTAAATATAATCTAAGTTGTATAGACCTAAGTTCAGTTAGAGTTGTATATAAATAGTTCTAGTATGTATCATTATTTGTACAATTCAATAATATAAATCCTTATTTCCTTTATTATTCTCTCTTTCTCTCCTCACTAAAAGTGCCTCACACACTAATAAATTGGAATCCATAACTTCCAGTTATTATTCTTGATCGAACTTTTAAGAATTTCACGTCAGAATTCGTGTTTCTAGGGCAAGTGAATCAACCGCTAGTGATAAGTGCATTCCAAATTTTCTTCCAATGCTTGACGGCAAGAATTGGATCCGATGGAAAAAACAGATGCAATTCTTGTTTGGCTTCCATGAAACCCTAGAAGTGGTTACCAACGACGTTCCTGCATTGACTGCAAATGTAACCGATAAACTGAAAAAAGCCCACAACGAAGTCAAGAAGAAAGATTGGAAGGCTGCTTATTGTATTCAGACGGTGGTCGATGCTTTTAATTTCGATAGAATCTCTCATGCTGAAACAATGAAGAAGGCATGGGATATTCTGGTGAAAGATTACAAAGGAGGTGAGAAAGTCAACGTTGTCAAGTTACAAACCTTGCATCGATAATATGAGCTGTTGTCGATGGAAGAAGATGAAAAAGTTGTAGAATATGTGTCGAAGGTTCAAAAACTCGTCCACCTCATGAAGGGTTATGGTGAAATCATAACTGATAAGATGATAGTTGAGAAGGTAATGAGAACGTGTTGGCTCCTAAATTCGACACCCTTGTTTGTTATTAATATAGACCATTAATTATGAGGAATGGTTTCGACGTCGAATGCTCATCAGAAAGTGGCAAGGTACTTAGAGAATTTCTCTTAAGTAGGAATCTTGTTGCCTTCGACGTCGAAGGAACTTCTCGACAAAGGTATTTGATGCCCCAGGGTGGAACGGTTTGAGATTCGAATGTTTGGAGGGAAAACGGTTCCCAGCAGTTACCAAGCGCAACGTGCCAAGATCAGGAGCGTCGAATGCTGTGAGCATGCCAAGTGGAGTCATCTCGAAGCAACGTAACTGCCCAACGGTTACTTGAGATGTGTTTAGTATAAATACTAGTTGTTCACGTAGTTTTCGCGTGTGTTCATCATTATATACAAGTCACTCATCTAGATTCAAGTACCCAGTGTGAGCGAAAGAATTGTTGAGAATGTATGTGTGAAACACCATTTAAATTAATCAAAGTCTTTTATATTCCAGCACTTTATTGCCTTTCATTTACTCTTCTCCGTCGAAGCCTTTATTTAACACTTTCATTTATTCTATCAAGCTTTTCTTCATGCAATTTACATAAAGTGTCTTTACTTTACTAGCATTAACCATCATTAGATCTAGTCAAACCCCAAAAAATCAACCATGTCTTAGGATCAATCTGATCGATCCTGCGAGTCACCAAATAAGTAACCTTTTGGAGGATCAGCGGTTGTTTACCAATTTCCACGGTAAACAAATTGGCACACCTGGTGGGACCTTGTGTTGATTTTTAAGGTTAACCGTATTTATATAGAATATCATCTTTTTCGAGAAGTATTGCATGTTATTGAGAAGTGGTAGAATATACACTAACGATACCAATACTACGAGAAGAAGAGAAGCGATGGCGAATCCGCCAAACAATAGCGAAATCCCACAAACAAATATGGGAACAACGGTTATCCCAACCGTAAGTGAAACGCTAACCGCTGGTTCAACACCAGCAGTAACGGTCACACAAACGGGGCCATTACCTCCGTTCACTGGCCCCAGAATGCCTTTGGGAACTCCCCCACCAAGGGGAAACCCAGGAACTAGGCCTTATGTTCCCCCAGGATTTTCGACAGGCGGTCTAAATCGAGAACCACTCTATGGCATGCCAACTTCTGAATTGGCTAGCCTGACGAACGCTGCGTCCACTTTTTCAGACCCTTTAGTGAGCGCCTCTTCGCCACTCCAAGGTTCCGGAGTTGGTATGGCGAACAGGGGTAGGACCCAACTCTTAGGAGGAACGTCCCAAGTAGCGCATGGCCTTACGAATGCCTCGACAGCAGTCTTGAGGCAGCAAATGGACGAAAGCAACCACGATATGGTTCAAATGTTGGCACAAACTTTAAGTACAATGCTAAATCCTCTAATACAAAATACCACCCAGTCGAATCAGCAGATGACAGCGCAAATGGCGCGTCTGGCCGATTTCTTTGGGGTACCCCAACCTATTCGACAGCCCCAAAGGGCGCAAATAAGGGGAAACCAAGGTATACTTCTAGAGGAAGAAACCACTATTAACCAAGTCCAACAGCCTGTCGAAGAAAACCTTAGGACGCGATTGGAACAATCCGGGGTCGAAGAACTTAGGGTCATAGCCCCGAAGGTAAGGATAGTCAACAGAAACCAAAATGCTGACGAAATAGTTCAGCACATCCAATACCAGAATATGGGTTTGGAAAATAACCTGACAGCCATGATCGAAAGAATCATGACGCAAAATGGGATGAATACGGGCTTCCGTAGGCCCAACTTTACATCTCCAGTGTCAGAATATGTGTTACAAACAGACTTACCTCCTAGATATAAAGTCCCTAAGTTCACTAAATTTTCAGGGGACACGACAGAATCTACTGTCGAACATGTGGCGAGATACTTGATTGAAGCAGAAGATATTTCAAACAACGAAAACCTGAGGATTAAGTATTTCCCAAGTTCCCTAACAAAGAATGCGTTTACTTGGTTCACAACTCTTCCCCCCGGTTCAATCCACCATTGGACCCAGTTGGAGAGATTGTTCCATGAGCAATTCTACATGGGACAAACCAAGATAAGCCTGAAAGAATTGGCCAGTGTAAAGAGGCGATTCACTGAACCTATCGACGAATATCTAAATAGGTTTAGGTTGCTCAAAGCAAGATGCTTTACGCAAGTGCCAGAACATGAGTTAGTCGAAATAGCCGCAGGAGGCTTAGATTATTCCATTAGGAAGAAATTAGACACTCAATACCTGAGAGACATGGCCCAATTGGCCGATAGGGTTCGACAGGTAGAACGCCTTAAAGCTGAAAAAGCCAAGGCGACAAAAACTCATAAAAGAGAAAGGATAGCATATGTCGAAATGGACGATGAAGATCCAGAAACCTTCGACGAAACTATAACTGTCGAAGAAAGCGAGGTCGATTTAGCGGAGCTAAAACAGGGGCCACCATACTCTTGCAAACTGCTAGTCCCCTCAAGTGGAAAAAACCCCACTGGTCCTGAAAGGGCCAACGATAGGTTCCCCAAAAAGACTTACAGTTTTGATATTACAAAATGTGATGAAATTTTTGACTTACTTGTAAAAGATGGCCAAATGATAGTGCCCCCAGGGGTAAAAGTGCCTCCTCTTGATCAAAGAAAGAAAAGAGGCTTTTGTAAATATCATAATTTTTTGGGCCATAAAACATCTCAATGTTTTCTTTTCAGGAATCTCATGCAAGATGCTATCGAAGAAGGGAGGTTGAAATTTGCCGATAAGACCCCCATGACTGTGGACTCTAACCCTTTGCAGGCTGAAGCCCATTATGCTGAACCTTCAGAGGTGAATGTGATCGAGGCGTCCAGAAGCCAGGTGAAAAGGCCAGGAATAACTATGGTCGAAGTCACCAAGGATCATGTCAACATGCCAATCTTTGGCAGTTTTTTTAGGAGTCTTTCTAGAAAAACAATTGAAGCAGTCCAAAAAGCTGTTTAAAGCCCAAAAATGGAGACAGTTGGAGCCCCAAAATCTGGAGCAAAACCCAGTTCCTACTTGGCTGCAGTCCAAGGCCAGACAGAGGACCTGGAGGCTCAGATGAAGCAAATGACTCTTGCCACCAAAGACACCATGAATGTCAACATGGTCGAAATCTCTGAATCAAAAGCATCAGAGGAGGCCATTAGGCAAGAGCAGGCCAACAAAACGGCTTTCCCTCGGGAAAACGAAAATCTGGCAGATTTCCTGCAAAGATGCCAGAAGAAGAAGTCAGAAGTGATGCTGTGTCCTCGATGTAGCTCGATTTTCGACAAAAAAGCTGCTGAACACATCTAAGGTGTAAGAGCAGCAAACAGAAGAAGGGAAAGTGTTGATATTCGACATGACCCCAGAAGAACCTACCAAAAGGGTTCAAATCAAGAGAAGAGGCCACTGACTTTCAGGCCTCCAACCAATGTGCCAGTTGATACGTGGTATGAAACATCAGGTCGAAAGAGACCGAACGAGGAAAGGTGGCACTCCTTCGAAGTGCCAAGAGGTTCATCTTTGACATACAAGAAAGAACCTCAGGTTGTCGCCTCTAAAGTGACCCAGGTATCAAGTAACTACAAGGGAAAGAATCCCATGTCTCGATCCCAATGGAGAAGATACCAGAGGCGGCGAAAGGCTGAGAGGGAAGCTACCAATGAACCAAAGCCAAAATCAAGTTCAAATGTCCCTCAGAGAAAACAGAGAAAGCCTCTAGAAAGACAACCAATAACCAATAGACTAGTCTGGCCTAACCAGGGCGAAGTTGATGACGAAGATGGCTCTGAGTCTGATGACACCCTAGATATCATGGTGAACATAGTCTCAGTTTTGCCAAGAGAGTTCAACCGCCAGGTGGAGGTCGAATCGAACGATTGGGAAGTCGAACAAGAAATGGCCAAGCATAGGCCAGTATGCTACTTCGTCATGGATAATGGCGCTACTGAAGAGCAAAATGGTTTCTTCGAACCTCCTACAGAGGCGATGAAAAATCACCTCAAGCCTTTATTCATAAGGGAAAAACTCGAAGAAACCACCGTAAATAAAATTTTGGTGGATTGTGGGGCAACCATCAACATCATCCCTCAACTTTATGCTGAGAAAAATAGGCAAGAGCGATGAAAACATCAAGCCTCACAACATGGTCCTGTCAAATTATGAAGGCGGAATAGGGACCACTATGGGTGTGATCCAACTAGACCTCAAAGTGGGATCCATCCTTCGACCAACTATGTTTATGGTCATATCGGCCAAACCAAATTATAATCTTTTGTTGGGCCGAGAATGGATACATGGTGTTGGAGCAGTACCATCATCAATGCACCAAAGGTTGATACTATGGCGTCCTGATGGGATGGTCGAAAATATAGAAGCGGATCAGAGCTATTACTTGGGCGAAGTAAATCACCTAGGGAGAGCTGACTTCGACAAAAATTTGGCTCACATTGGGCCATGCCCAGCACCTGACTTCGACTTGGCGCCAGCGCCAAATGCTTTTTGTTCCTTGTACCTGCACCCTGAGCATGGTTTTCAATGGGACAGAGAAGACTTGTCCCACATTGATTTCAGTGGGCTAACTGACATCCAGCCAACGGGTTGGGGAAGCGAATTCAGTGACAATGATTGAGTCACAATCACTGCAGCGAATTTCGGCTTATGTAGCCGAAACAAGGATGATAACGGCTCTTGAAGCCGAAGTAAAATATATGGCCACACAGGCCAATGATCAAGAGCTACCTTCTGCAGGTCCTGGAAAGGATTTCGACCCAGAACCTCCTGATGTCATGCCAGAAGAAATGCAGGAACAAAGGCTCGACGCCATCTACGACGATGAGCCTTTGGGATTCGAAAAGGACCCCCTAGCGAACAACATCAAAATGTTAGCGCAAGATCCTTTAGAAGAAATCAACTTGGGCGAAGGGTTAGAGAAAAAGCCAACTTACATTAGCGCAAAAATAGACCCAGAGCTCAGGTTGGAAGTGATCCATTTGTTAAAAGAGTTCAAGGACTGCTTTGCATGGGATTACGACGAGATGCCTGGTCTCGACAGAGGATTGGTAGAACTTCAGTTGCCAATCAAACCTGGGAAGAAGCCAGTCAAGCAAAGTCCAAGACGCTTCGCTCCAGAAATACTGTCGAAGATCAAAATAGAAGTCGAAAGACTGCTGAAGTGCAAATTCATACGAGCTACGAGGTATGTCGAATGGATTGCAAATATTGTGCCATTGATTAAGAAAAATGGCACGTTGAGGGTATGCATAGATTTCAGAGACTTGAATGCTGCCACACCCAAAGATGAATATCCTATGCCTGTGGCGGAAATGCTAGTTGATTCTGCCGCTGGCCATGAGTACCTGAGCATGCTCGATGGTTATTCAGGATATAATCAAATATTCATTGCCGAAGAAGATGTGTCGAAAATAGCTTTTCGATGCCCCGGGGCTTTAGGCACTTATGAGTGGGTAGTGATGCCTTTTGGCCTAAAGAACACTGGGGCAACATATCAGCGGGCGATGAACTCTATCTTCCATGATTTTATTAACACTTTTATGCAAGTGTATATTGATGATATTGTTGTAAAATCTGTTTCCAGGAAGAACCATATAGACCACCTTCGACAATCATTTGAAAGAATGAGAGAACATGGTCTGAAAATGAACCCTTTGAAGTGTGCGTTCTGTGTAAAAGCTGGAGATTTCTTGGGCTTCGTCGTCCACAAGAAAGGAATCGAAATCAACCAGAACAAAACGAGGGCAATCTTGGAAGCGAAAGCGCCAGCGAACAAAAAGGAACTGCAATCTCTACTGGGCAAGATAAATTTCTTAAGGAGATTCATATCTAACCTAAGTGGAAAAGCTCAAGCCTTCTCACCCTTACTTCGATTGAATAAGGAAAGATTCGAATGGGGGCAAGAGCAACAAGAAGCCTTCGACAAAATCAAAGGATATCTCACCAAGCCACCTATTTTGGTGCCTCCTTACAGCAACAGGAGTATGAGATTGTACATATCTGCATCCGACAAAACTCTGGGAAGCATGTTAGCCCAGGAAGATGAAAATGGAGTCGAAAGACCCATTTACTATCTTAGTAGAGTTTTGAACGATGCAGAAACTAGATATAGCGAAGTTGAAAAATTATGTCTATGTCTTTATTTCTTTTGTACAAAGCTCAAACAATATATAAAACCAGTTGATGTGTACGTTTCGTCTCATTTTGATGTTTTCAAGTACATGTTGTCGAAACCCATCCTGCACAGCCGAATTGGCAAGTGGGCGCTAGCGTTAACTGAGTACTCATTGACCTTTATGCCTCTTAGGGCAGTGAAAGGGCAAGTGGTAGCAGACTTTATAGTCGACCACTCAATTCAGGTTGAGAATATAAGTTATGTGGAGATAGAGCCTTGGAAATTCTACTTCGATGGTTCCAGCCATAAAGATGGAACAGGAGTAGGGGTCTTGATTATTTCTCCAGAAAAAATTCCAACAACATTCAAGTACAAGATATCAGGTACTTGTTCGAACAATGAGGCTGAGTATGAAGCTCTAATTACTGGCCTTGAGATATTGTTGGAATTGGGGGCAACTCGAGTCGAAATAATGGGAGACTCAGAGTTACTCATTAAGCAAGTCACAAAAGAATATAAGTGCATAAGAGAAAACCTTATTATGTACTTTGTGATAGCAAATCGTTTATTGAAAAAATTCGAAATGGTCAACATTCGACACATACCCAGATTGGAAAATCAAATAGCCAATGATTTGGCACAAATTGCATCTGGGTACAAAATTTCAAAAACGAGATTACAAAGAGAAATCGAAGTCCGAGAAAAAATAAAAGCAACTAGCCTGTCACCAAAAGATTTGAAATCGACAAGACTAGGTTATGCTGATCAAAGGAACTTTGAAATATCATTCATAGACAATTTGTCAGAGCAAGATTGGAGGAAACCCATTGTAGATTATCTACAAAATCCAGCAGCTTTGACAGAACGGAAAATAAAGTATAGGGCGTTGAGTTACGTGCTCATGGGTAATGAGTTATTTAAAAAGACGCCTGAAGGGGTATTGCTAAAGTGCTTAAGTGAAACTGAAGCATACATAACCCTTTCGACTATGCACGCTGGAGCATGTGGGGCTCACCAAGTAGGCCATAAGATGAAATGGTTGTTGTTTCGACAAGGACTATACTGGCCCACCATCTTGAAGGATTGTGTTGAGTTCGCGAAGGGTTGCCAGGAATGTCAAGTCCATACGGGCATCCAACATGTACCAGCAAGCGAACTTCACTCAATAGTGAAACCTTGGCCCTTTAGAGGATGGGCGTTGGATCTTATTGGAGAGATTCGACCGGCATCATCAAAGAGCCAGAAGTATATACTGGTAGGCATTGATTATTTCACTAAATGGATCGAAGCTATTCCGTTAGTCAATGCAGACCAAGAAAATGTCATTGAATTTATTCAAAAGAACATTATCTTTAGATTTGGAATCCCTGAAACTATAACGACTGATCAAGGATCAGTGTTCACTGGTCGAAAGATGCAGGAATTCGCTCAAGAAACAGGCTTTAGACTCCTAACATCAACACCTTATTATGCACAGGCAAATGGTCAAGTTGAAGCAGCGAATAAAATAGTGATCGGCCTGATAAAAAAGCATGTAGGAAAGAAGCCAAAAAATTGGCATAAGACGTTAGACCAGATCTTGTGGGCCTGTCGAACATCCCCAAAAGAAGCCATAGGTACAACACCATATCGGCTAAATTTCGGTCATGACGCAGTGTTGCCAGCGGAAATTTGTCTTCAATCAGCAAGGGTTCAGAGACATCATGATATCCCCTCTGAGGTTTATTGGGATATGATGTTAGACGAACTAGTAGATTTAGACGAAGAAAGACTACGCGCTCTCGACCTACTAAGAATTCAGAAGAAAAGAGTGGAAGACTCTTACAATAAAAAAGTAAAACCTAAGGCATTCTCGCCTGGAGAATTAGTTTGGAAGGTGATTCTCCCCATGGATCGAAGGGATCGAAGCATGGGAAAATGGTCACCCAAATGGGAAGGACCGTTCAGAATTATCCAAATTTTTTCTGGTGGAGCTTATGAGGTTGAAGAGTTAGGTGAAGATAAAAGACTCTTGAGAGTAAACGGCAAATATTTGAAAAAATATAAACCTATGCTCCAAGAGATCAAAATAAATAGCAATTAATGACCAAATTAACCATAAAGAGCCAAAATGGAAAATTATATAATGATTAGCCAAAATGGTTGCATTGTCTTACAAATATTACAGTACATGGTTAATAAATGGCTGAGCAAATTAGAAAGGGATAGAAGCTTTAAGTCGAAGATACTTGGCCTGCTGCAACTCCAGCCTTTTGTTACACAAGGCAGTCGCCTGAGAAAGTTTGGCAATCTGGTCATCAAAGGCTTGGGCCTTCTCAGTGAACTCTAGGCCTCGTGTAACTTCAGCTTGGCTCTCTGTGTACGAAACAGTCGAGAGGAGCTCCTCTTTGCGCTTGGTGTTAGCATTTATCTTGGCCTCCAGCTCCTCGATCCGCGCCTTTATAGAGGCATTATCTCGATCTATGGCGTCGATTTCCTCCTGCTTGGATGTCTTCTGCTTCGACAACTCTGCAATTCGAGAAGTTGTTTCAGCTACCTCGGTCCAGGCAGAAGAACTCTTGCCATGTAGCGCTTCGAGCTGGCTGTTGAAGCCCCTCTGACGTCGATAGTCCACAGAGACTTGGTCAACAATGGAGTATAACTCCAAGATAAAGCTGGAAACCTCTAGAAACACAGCAAGCAAAGCCTTCATCAGATCCTTTTTGAAGAACTGAGCCTTGACCTTCATCAAAGCCTCGTCAAGAGGAGAAGTCGAAGTGGACTTCCCCGATGCAGTAGAAGCATCATGACTAAGGTCAGATGAACTTCCCCTACTCTCAATGATGGCATTCAGGTAGCCAATGGGATCAGTTTGCTTCAAAAGGGCCAAGTCGTCTTTAGACTTGGGGTTTGTCGAGGTGGTCGCTCCTACAGCAGCGGTGGCTTGGGGTTGAAGTTGTTCAGTAGTGTTTGCATCGACATGACTCTCTTCGACATGTAGTTCAGTGGTGCCAGCATCAACATGATCCTCTTCGTCATGTTGTTCCTCCGTCAGATCGACCACTTGAGTTTCCTTTGGTTGTTGCTCCTTTGATTCGACAAGGGCTTCATCATTAGCCAATTCCTCCTCTTGTTGTCTACTATGTTCAGCAGAGTCTTGTGTCTCTGAAGTTTTTGGTGCTGAACTTTCGGTGGTCTCCTGAAAATAGAAGAGGAAGAATCTTCTGGTTTAGAAAGATACACAATCGAACGTGATCATCGACACCTAAGTTAAAAATGGTCGGAGGAGCTACCTGTAGAGGAATTTCAGCCCCAGGGCTAGAATTATCACTTTCAACGGGTTTGCTGAGCAAGACGTTCAGCTCCTCCTCCGTGGGCTCTTCGATGATCACGGGAGGTGGCCTGGGTCTTCTCCCTGCAACCTTGATTCTGATCATGGGTCGAGGCTCAGGAGCAGGGGAATCTTTCTTCAGTTTTCTCCGTTTAAGAGGAACAGGGGGAGATTCATCCTCATCGTCACTCGCAGATTCGACCGTTAGTGCAGGTCGTTTCTTAGGTGCAGGTTCCTGAAAACCAAATGGAGTCGATTTAGAGCGCCACATCGAAAAGCAGGATGTTAAAACCAGAAGGAAATAATAAAAGTTTGGTTACCGGTGCTGAAGGTTTTGTAGAGGGACCTCCTCCCTGATGGCTTTCTGTGGTTTTCTTTGCTGCAGGCTTTCGAATAACTGAAAGAAGACGCGTTCACAAGTTATAATTGACAAGTTATAAGTCGAAATGGAAAGACAAATATAATTTGGAGATTGAACGTACATTTCTTTATTTTGTCAAGGACCAAAACGAAGGACTTCTGGAGTTCGTCCACAAAATCTTTTTCATCGAAGAACTCTTCAGCATAATAACTCTTCCACCAGTCTTCAAAAGATGGTGAACAGATGAAGTTGAGTTGATAGTCGAACAATGAAAGTACTGTTCGACCAGCGTACCTGCCAATGTGCTTGGTAGCAGCATCCTCAGTGTAATCATTGCAAAAATACAACATTGATTTCTCCCTAGGGAAAATGGGAGAAGGAAGTGATTGGATGATACCAAACTGTCGAGAGACCAAATTTGGCTGATAAGCGATCAGGCTCAGATGATTCTTGGAACTCTTAAAGCGCAATGGCATTATTCTGGGAGTGAGAAATGCTTCCCACAGTGTTGTGTGCTCTTCGAGATGAGGGTCCCCTTATGACTTGGGATGGGGTCTGGTAAACCATTCTGGACCAAACTTTCGACGGGCGAAAGGAGCCATGGTCGAGGTGAATTCTTTTCTTCCTGCAAACATCAAAACGAAGTTTGCAAAGGTCTTTTGGAGTTCCAGCCCATCCTCAGTAGGAGTCAGTAAAGCCAGCCTGGTGCCTTCGATACGCCTCTTGGCTATCTCAGGAGCTTGTTCGTTTATCTGAGTTTTCTGAGGTAAGAAAGACTCAAAAGTGGCGTTTAGCCATAGTTGTAGTAGCCAGAAGGGTCCTGCAAGCAGCAAACTGGCTCTATTTTCTATTACCTTTAATAGAGTCGCTCCACTGCTTATCGACTCATATAGGTTCGCCAGTATTAATTCGGCCAAACAGATGTTTTGACCATGGTGAAGCTGGGTAGCAAGGGTGACCATTTTCTTCGTCACCTGTAGAGATTTCGTGCAGAACACGAAGCGTGACAGCCAAAGGGCTAGAAACGCAATGTGCTCCACGTCCGTCACATTAGCTGTCGATCTGTCATGATAATGGTTGATGTAGGTGGTGTAAGTGGGTTTGGTAGCTGAAAACCCAATCTGGTCTTCAGACATTTCCTCTGGGTCAAAGTAATCCCCAGTTGGTCGAAGACCGGTAATGGCAGCCACGTCGAAGAGAGTGGGTGTTACCATTCCACAAGGCAGGTGGAAGGTGAAATGAGTATAGTCCCAAAATAGCAAAGAGGCTACCAGCATTTCAGGGGAGTAGTTGAGACCAGTCTTCGACAACATGACTAGGTCATAAATCCCCAGGTTCTTCCAAATCGAAGCCTGGCTTTTTTCCATCTTGTCGAGCCAAGCGCTGTAGTCTGGTGTAAGGCTAGGGCTAGACCTAAAAGCCCTAACCCCTCTGTTGAAGAAACGAAGATCTATCTTTTCTTTTGCAAGATCTTCATTGTCATCTGTAGCCTTTTTGGAGCACCCAACAGGCTTGAGTGCCTCAAGCACCGGGAAGAAGCTCTTGATCTTCGTTGAGTCAGCAATACATGCAGATAAAGGACCAGACATGGCGAAAACCTGGTTGGAGTATCCAACAGGAATCAGCAGTTGAGAAGAGTAAGCCTCACGCTCAGCAGTCCCCAAGGGTTCAGGAACCCTTCGCATGCCTTTGGAGTTAACTGTTGGAACAGTTGAAAAGATTTTTGGTTGGGCAGTTTTAGAGGGAGCGTTAGAACTGGGATCATTGGAAGAGCGAGAACCTGAAGCCATTTTGGGTTGATATGAAGATGGATGAAGAACAAGGTTTTTGCAGAAATTTCTGTTCAATAATAAGGCTTTGATGAAGAATAGCGTGAAAAGTCCCACGAGGGGCACTTAGCGCTATTTATAGTGATTGGAAAATCACAAAACTCGAGGTCATTTAATGTTTCAGAAGATAGTGGGGCACGTGGCGCTCATTTGCTGACATAGTCGTTCTGCAGAACAGAAACGGTGCAACATGCATCCTCGATTTCGGGAAATTGTCATGATGACAATCTGTGAAAAGACATTGGGCACGCCAAACGCCTTACTAAAGTGACGTCTTAGGAACAGTTGGAATGATGGCTTTTTGGGATTGTCAGTTGACAAAAAGCGCACGAGTTAATCTGTGGATAAGAATGAAGGACAGGTGTCGGGTGGAATCTCAAAGAATGCCTTTTTCTTTTTAGCGTCGAAATAAGGCATTCTTGGGGGGCAATTTGTTGGCTCCTAAATTTGACACCCTTGTTTGTTATTAATTTAGACCATTAATTATGAGGAATGGTTTCGACGTCGAATGCTCATCAGAAAGTGGCAAAGTACTTAGAGAATTTCTTTTAAGTAGGAATCTTGTTGCCTTCGACGTCGAAGGAACTTCTCGACAAAGGTATTTGATGCCCCAGGGTGGAACGGTTTGAGATTCGAATGTTTGGAGGGAAAACGGTTCCCAACAGTTACCAAGCGCAACGTGCCAAGATCAGGAGCGTCGAATGCTGTGAGCATGCCAAGTGGAGTCATCTCGAAGCAACGTAACTGCCCAACGGTTACTTGAGATGTGTTTAGTATAAATACTAGTTATTCACGTAGTTTTCGCGTGTGTTCATCATTATATACAAGTCACTCATCTAGATTCAAGTACCCAGTGTGAGCGAAAGAATTGTTGAGAATGTATGTGTGAAACACCATTTAAATTAATCAAAGTCTTTTATATTCCAGCACTTTATTGCCTTTTATTTACTCTTCTCCGTCGAAGCCTTTATTTAACACTTTCATTTATTCTATCAAGCTTTTCTTCATGCAATTTACATAAAGTGTCTTTACTTTACTGGCATTAACCATCATTAGATCTAGTCAAACCCCAAAAAATCAACCATGTCTTAGGATCAATCTGATCGATCCTGCGAGTCACCAAATAAGTAACTTTTTGGAGGATCAGCGATTGTTTACCAATTTCCACGGTAAACAGAACGTTGACCTCTCACTTTGACCACGTTATCGTAGCTATTCAAGAATCCAACAATCTTGAAATCACTAAAGTGGAAGATTTGGTTGGTTCATTGGAGGCGCATGAGATGAGGATTGTCGAAATGAAAGGAGTGCAAGACTTGATACGGGATGTGCAAGTTCAGTCATGGAAAAAGGATGGTGGTTCCAACAAATTCAAAGGCAAGTTCGACAAGAATCAAGATAAGAAGTCTTGGTCGAAACCTCACAAACATCAGGTCGAAGATGGAGCTTCTGAATCCTCGAAAGGAGGAGGAGAAAACTATCGAAAGGGAAAAAAAGATAAAAAAGGTGTGCAATGTTATAACTGTGAAAAAAGGGGTCACGTAGCCAAGAATTGTTGGTAGAGAAAAGACAAGGGATCGACAGGCAAGGGCGAATTAGCGAACCTTACACGCTAAGATTCAGATGATTATGAAGGTGATATGGTGGTTATGGCTGCAGTTATAGATAACCATGTCGAATCCAAGATCTGGTTTCTCGACTCAGGCTGCTCAAACAACATGACTGGTTGTAAGAAGTGGTTGGCAGATTTTGACGAGTCAAAAAAGAGCAAGGTAAAACTTGTTGATAATAGTTCGTTGCAAGCAGAAGGTACTGGAAATATAGTCTTTCAAATGAGTAATTGAGGGAAATCTATAATCAAATATGTGCTTTATGTACCTAGAATAAAGTGCAACTTACTAAGTGTTAGACAACTAGTCGAAAAAGGTTTCTCATTTGTCATGAAAGATGGTTTTTTGAAATTGTTCGACACCAAGAATAATTTGGTCTTAAAATCTTCGTTGTCGAAAAACAGAACATTTAAGACTATGATCAGTTCGACTGAAGTTCAATGTTTGAAAAATATTATTGACCACAAGGATAGTTGGTTGTGGCATTTGAGGTTTAAACATTTGATTTTTCGATCACTCAATCAACTGATTACTCAAGATATGGTTACTAGAATTCCAAGTCTTGAGATGCCTGAAAAAATTTGCGAAGGTTGTTTAGTAGGAAAGCAATCCAAAAATTCTTTCGTTTCGACTATGCCAATGAGATCATCTTGCATACTTGAAGTGGTACACTTAGATGTATGTGGTCCATTCGAAGAACATACAATTGGTGGAAACATATATTTTGTTTCGTTTGTCGATGAGTTTAGTCGAAAGCTGTGGATCTATGTGATCAAATGAAAGGGAGAAGTATTCAAAATATTTAAGATATTCAAGATACTTGTCGAAAACCAGAGTGAGAAGAAGATCAAAGTTCTACGAACAAATGAAGGTGGCGAATACACATCCAGGATGTTTGAAGATTTATGTGCATAACATGATGTTGATCATGAGGTAACTGCTCCTTATACACCTCAACATAATGGAATTGTTGAAAGAAGAAACAAAACCATATTAGATATGGCGAGATGCATGCTGAAGCAAAAGAATTTGGCAAAATCTTTATGGGGAGAAGCTATTTTGATTGTAGTTTATATTTTGAATAGGTGTCCTACCAAGATATTGAAGAATAAAGTTCCTGAAGAAGTATGGAGTGAAAAACGACCATCAATGAGTCATTTGAAGGTGTTTGGCTCTATGTATTACAAGCATGTTCCCGATGTAAGAAGAAGAAAGCTTGATGACAAGAGTGAACCTATGATTCTGGTAGGATATCATAAAACTGGTGCTTACAGACTATTCAATCCAGTTAATGAGAAGATTGTGTTGAGTCGAGATATTATGATTAATGAAAATTCTGCCTGGGAATGGAATTTTGGCAATTTAATTAACAAGCCATTGATGAGTTTGACTGTCAATGAAGAAACTGATGAAGTAGAGGTCGAAGGAATTGTTGAGAATCCAATCAAAGTCGAAGAAGAAGCAGTTGCTGACATTCCCGACACAATCGAAGTCGATGAGGCTGTAGCTGAAACAAGCCAAAGACCTCAAAGAAATAGAGTTCTTCCAACAAGACTTCATGATAATGAAGTGGTGGGTGATGATGAAGTTACACCAGATGGAGAATTAGTTCATTTTACTTTACTTGCAGGTGCTGAACCAATTAACTATAGCGAAGTTTTGAAGACTAAGTAATGGAAGTTAGCTATGTTCAAAGAGTTACATGCAATCGAAAGAAACAACACATGTGAGTTAGTCGAATTACCAGCACATACAAAAGCTATCGAAATAAAGTGGGTGTTCAAGTTAAAACACAACGCAGATGGATCGATAGCAAGATATAAAGATTAGTAGCTCAGTGGTTTCTTCAAAGAGAAGGACTCGACTACTCTGAAGCATTTTCTCCAGTAGTCAGATTGGAGACTGTTCAACTAGTGGTAGCACTGGCATACAACCAAGGCTGGTCGACATTTCATTTAGATGTGAAATTAATATTTCTGAATGGTCCTTTAGACGAAGAGGTCTATGTCACACAACCTCCAGGGTTTGTGATTCAGAAGGAAGCGAGTAAAGCATATAAGTTGCACAAAGCGCTCTATGACCTCAAGCAGGCACCTAAGGCATGGAGCAAGAAGATCGACTCATACTTAGTCGAATTGGGATTTGTCAAATACAAATCTGAGTATGGTGTCTATCTTCAGGTTGTAGCACAAGATATACCAATCATCTGCTTATATGTCGATGACTTGCTAGTGACTGGAAATAGCTTAGAGAACTTGTCAAAGTTCAAAAAGATGATAATGAAGGAATTTGAAATGTCTGATCTGGGAAAATTGTCTTATTTCTTAGGTATAGAATTTCAAATGTCAAAGCAAGGTATGGTGCTACATCAAAGGAAGTATGTCAAAGAAATAATCAAGAGATTCAGAATAGATGATTCGAGTCCTGCATCCTCACCTATCGAACCAAATGTAAAATTGGAGAAGAATATAGAGAAAGACAAGGTCGATGTAACTTTGTTCAAGCAATTTGTGGGATCTCTGAGGTATGTGTGCACTAGTCGATCTGATATAGGTTTCACTGTAGGATTAGTAAGCAGATATATGAGTGAAACAGGAGTGTCACATACGAAGGATACAAGAAGAATCCTGAGATATTTGAAGGGTTCAATAAACTGTGGAATACTATTTCGACGAGATTCTGAAGACAAAGAAGCAATAGTTAATTGTTTTTCAGATGCTGATTGGTGTGGAGATAAGGAAGATCGAAGAAGCACAACTGAATATTTCTCAAGTATTTGGTGCCCCAATCTCATGGTGTTCGAAGGAACAACCTATGGTGGAATTATAATCTTGTGAAGCTGAATATATAGCAGGATCCTATGATACATGTCAAGCAATTTGGATCAGATCTGTACTTAAAGAAATGAAGGTCTTAGTAAAGAAACCTCTTGTATTTCAAATCGACAACAAGGCAGCCATGAATATGGCGAAGAATCCAGTTCTGCATGGAAGAAGTAAATATATTAAAGCAAAATTTCACTTCTTGAGAGAAAAGGTAAATCGAGGTGAACATGAAGTAAGACATTGCTCGAGTGAAGCACAGTTGGTCGACATTTTCACCAAAGGATTGAAGATCAACAGATTCCTGAATTTAAGAAAGAAATTAGGAATAGTTAAGATCGACTATTACTAGCGTATGTTCGACAACTTGGATTATTGGAGTGTGTTGAAATATTAAATTAGATTTGTTAAAATATTAGATTATATTTGATTAGATTTAATATTTAAATGTAATCCAAGTTGTATTGACCCAAGTGCAGTTAGAGTTGTATATAAATAGTCATAGTCTGTATCATTATTTGTACAATTCAATAATATAAATATTTATTTCTTTTATTATTCTCTTTTTCTTTTCTCGTTAAAAGTGCCTCACGCACTAATAGAAATCCATTCTATGAGATAAAATAAGTTCCAATAGTCTTGTATAGTAACACTGAATCATATTTCAATATATATGAATTTGAAAAATGTCCCTATGAACACATCATTTTTGTGAAGCATGAAGTATATGACAAATGGCTAATTGTAAGCCTATATGTTTATGATCCAATCTTCACTGGGAATGGTAAGAACATGTTCATAATTTCAAGCTGCCAATGGAGAAAATGTTTGCTACGAAAAATCTAGGAAGGATGAGATATTTTCTTAGAGTTGAAGTTAGACAAGACAAGTGTGTAATTCACATTTACATATAGAAATATGTCAAGAAATCTTGCAAAGATTCTATTTTTATAAGAGATTTAACCAAACATGGAGTAATACCTTTTGTTCACTAGTGGACATAAGAACAAGTTGTAGATATTATGACCAAATCTTTGAAGATGGAAACATGTTACTCATTAAGAGATAGATTTGGAATAAGTGACTTGAATAGAAAGTAATCCGTTTTGATTTTGTAAACCGCTTTGATTTCTTGTTGTAAATAAGTTTAAAGGAGGTAATGTTAGTAATTAGGCTCTCATCTAATGCCTTTGGGTCTATATAAGGCTCACCCTTTAATGAAAATGGGGATTGACCCCTCTTACAATAACAAGAGGTAAATAAGGGCATGTTTGAATAACCAGTTTATTTTGAGTTTATAGCACAAGTATTTATTAAAATAAACACTTATGAAGAAAAAAAATTTATAAGTTATTTTTTTAATAAAAGATAAAATAAATTCAAATTATTTTCATGTGTGCTATAAATTGTTTTCATAAATTATCTTTGAGAATTTATAAAAATAAATTCAAAGAAATTTATAAATAATGTTATAAGTTGTTTCAATAAGTTGTTCCAAACAATATCACAAAACTTATGACATAAGATGAACTCAAATAAATCAATTCAAACAGGTCATAAATATAAATTTTTGTACATTTCCATACTATTAGCATTTCAATTTGCAATTCACCATTAAAAAAATAGGGATTTCTTTGTACACTTTTATATGGGTGAAAAACACCTATGAAAAATTCCGAAATATCTTTCGGATATGCATATCCGAACGAACCTTTAAATTAAATTTCAGAGGGTTTTCGCATATGCATATCCAAAACCCCCCGTTTACATGTTAATAAACATTTAGTGATATTTTCGGGTATGCATATCCGAAACACCTTGAAAATTGATTTAATGGTTCATTCGGATGTGCATCTCCGAAACCCTGGACAAAATGCTATTTAAAAAAAATATATTGATGTGATACTTAATAAATGTCAAATATTTGATACGTAATTCATTTAAATAATACTGAAATATCAAAGACCGAAAATGATATGAACATAAATTGTTCATAAATACCAGAAATTCGTACATAAATTGTTTAGAAAGTACGAAATATGAAATAAATACATCGGTAAATAAAAGAAAGACATAGTCTACTGCATATGCCTAATCCTAACTCCCTGACCCTTCCTCTGCTTCCTGTAATCCGCTGCAAGAGATGCCTTCCTAACCATCCTCTCTACGATGACCACCCTCTCAATGATCCCTAAGTCCAAAGCCTCCTGCCCAATCAACTGTATCCACTGATAGATTGGCAAGACATCAGTGGTATAGTCATCCTGGACCTACTGATTCTCCAATATCTCCTCATGAACTGGTCTAAATCACTAAAAAACTTAATTTTACATCCAAACAACCACATTTCACAAGTTATACTTCAACCAACTCAATTTACATGATTCTAAATAATATATTTTACATTTGTAAAATAGAACAATGGATTCAAAGAAACTTACTCAAATTCGAAGCTTTGAAGTGTTGATGAAATGAGTTGAAAATGTGCTTTGCTTCTTGAAGATGTAATTTATTCTTGAAATGAGTTGAATATTGTTTGTTCTTGAAATTAGTTGAAAGTGTTGCTCAAAGATTATAAAAAAAGAGAGTTGGAATAGAGAGCGTTGAAATATATATATGAAAATGAAAAAAACATATTCTGTTTCATCATTTTTTGTAATTTAATACTTTTCAGACATGCATATTCGAAGTCTCTTGTATTTCAATTAAAGGGTTTTTTTTTGATATGCATATTCGAAAGTCCTCTTAAAATGAAAAATTTAATATTGTTGAACACTTGAGTTAATTGATGTTTGACGATTCCTGACGAGTTTTTTGTGAATTACTAGTTTGATTTTATAACAATGGGGTTTGAGAGGAATGAGTTTGTGTGTTTTGTTTTTCTTTTGTGAAATAAGTTTCCGCTTCAAAGGGCGAAAAAAGGCAACGCGCCTTTAAGTCTCAACACGAACTAGAAATATACATTCGACTGCAATCAAAAATATATTTCCGATTTGCATCCAAGTTTTTTTTATAAAACTTATACTTGTCAAGGTGCGTACTGAAAATATATTTCTAATTTTAAAGAATATTTTTGAAATCTTACATACACTAGAAAAATTATAGATTAGAAAAAAAAATTCTAAAAAAATTACACTTCTTAATTTGTATGAGCATATTTATATATAGAATGTTTCTCCACCATTTAGAATAAAAGAAATAATCTGCTAATAATGTAATATCTTATCTTTTAAAAAATTGATTAGCATTCCCTTTTTTATAACCATTATTGTTTTGTTTGGTATCTTATTAGATCTCACTCATATTTGAATCATGCATATTTACATGATTATTCATATTTAAATAGATCAAAATAAAAGTCATATAAACTTTTTTTAAAAAGTTAAAAAAAAAAAATTGATATATTAATAGTGAAATATAATTTTATATTATCAATCAATCATAATTATATATCTAATTAAGTTACTATTTTATTTTAAAATTTTCTTAATGATAATAGAATATTTATTTTCTATTATATAACACTGTAGAACTATTTTATACCATCAAACAGTATCTTTTGACTCAAATTAAAAACAACTAAAAAAATCATGAATACCTCTACACACTTATACATTAACATTAATTTATTTTAAACATTTAATCTATCTGCGGCCCGACGTGTTAAAAAACATGAGTTTCACTTCACGTTTCAATCGACAAAATCATTGGTGCTTGATATAACAAAAAATAAAGTTCATTCGTCCCATGAATTTCACTGTATCTAATAACGAACAAAACAAACGAATAGAATAACAAAGGAAACAAAAAACTGTACAGAAAGGGAAAATAAAGAAGGAGTACGTGAAATTGAATTGAATGTTCTTTGTCTACCTTTCACTAAATATACCTAAAATACGAAAAACTGACCTATCATATCATAAACCAAATCTCATGGGCCTGGTGGACCTGTTTTGGGCTTATCCATTAGGTAAAGACAATACTCCGGGCTTCATTATTATTGCTCGCAGAGACCTCCGGTGGCGATCTAGGCGGTTTGTTTTGCTGCGGCGGTGGTCCCGGTGGTGTTGGTTGCAACCCTTTCACAAGATGGACACATAGTGAGAGTGGTAGCTGGACGCTGCATGTAGAATGGCTGAGAAGTTTTCAAAGCTCTTAACTCTTGCACTTCCTTTTGTAATCTTCTATTCTCTTCTGTTAATGTCTTACAACATTTTTTCAAATACTCACAATCCACTTCCGTTTGCTTTAACTTTGTCCTGTAAAATTTATTTTCATTTCATATTGGAAAAATAAATAAATAAATAATATTTTATAATAATTTTATTTATTTATAAATATCAATAATTTATTTATATAAATATAAATAAATATTATGACAAAGATTAAATGTGAAGCAACAAATTATACTCATTTCACTTCAAGTATCATATGCTAGTTGAACTATTTCACCGGGTAACAAAAGATAAGGTGAATGGTAGTTTCTATTATTACCTTGCTCTTCTGTTTTGAAACCAAACTTCTACTTGACGTGGACGAAGATTTAACTGTTTTGCAAGAGCATGTTTCTGTTTCTGCAGATTTTGGAAATATTTAATACAATAGATTAATTAATATTACTGAAATATATTAAGGGACCCCTCTGGAGTTTATTGTGGTCCTCCTTGATTTAAAAGATTAGTCTCTAATTTGAAAGATTAATCTCTGCATTAAGATAGTTAGTTTCTATTGGAAAAATATATAAAAGAAGAAAGGGAAAAGGAAGTTATTACAGGATTGAGAGTGGTGTGTTCTTTGAAGCTATCTTCAAGGAAAGCTGATTGTTCTTTAGTGAGTCTGAGTTTCTTCCTGGTGGAACCATTTTCTTCATCATCGCTATCTGCACCCCTCTCACGACTATTATTTCTTTCTGCACCCTCAGCAGCATTTCCGTTACGGTTCATGATATAGAAATCCATCTGAAAAGATGAAACCGCGCTATTTGGGGATGAAACCGCAGCTCCTTCGTCGGTAGTATCTTCGACCGACGCGGCCAGCCGGAATCGGTTTACATCCGACATCCTCGCCGGTTCAACTCCGACTGCAAATAATATCACAACTAACAATTAACATTTGTTTATAACAAAAAACAATTATATATATATATATATATATATATATATATATATATATATATGATGAAGTATATGGAGTTTACGTGCATGATTGAGCCATGGAATCCGAAGATTTGGAGAAGGATGAGTAAGAAGAACTGGTGTTGAAGGAAGAAGGTTGAGTTGGATAAGTGGATCTGAGGAAGTGGTTTTTTGGTCTGAGGATTTTTGAAAGAAAGAGAATGGTTTTGGTGTGTCGCCTAAGCTCAAAGCTAGTTCCATTTTTTAGGAGTAAAGATGCTTTTGCTAAGAGGTTTTGAAGAGATAATGTGGTTTCAAGTCTTCCAAAAGGGAGAAAACAAGGGTTTAAAAAAGAACCTGAATTGACAAAGCAATAGGTCTAGATTATAGACTACAAAACTAGGGAGCAAAGATTATATATATTGTGAGATTGTGTTTCCAACCCAAGGAAAGTCATAAATTGTGTTTTTTCTTTACCTTTTTATAAAGGGTTCCATTTAATTTTAAAAGTGATTTAATTTGTTTATTAATAAAAGTTTTAAAAAATATTAATATTTAAAAAATTTAATGGAAATGCACTCATTGTGTAAAACCGTTTTATACTATCAATAAAATCATAACGATTAATTTTAATTAAAACTTGATTTTTTAAATCATATATAAAGTATTTTTTTTTTAAATTATGATACATTGACATGTAAAATATTGTACACTAACAATATATCAACTTTAAACTCATATTTACAAAATTCAACTTTTAAATAAATTTTATGTCTTTCTAGTATTTTACAAAAAAAATACATTTAAAAGGTAGAGATAATAATAAATAAAAACATTCACATTTTTAATTTTATTTATAATTTTTATTAGTTTAACTATCAACATATATTTTAATAAATACTACCTCCAATTTTATTTATAACAAAAAATTATTTTTTTAGATACATTGAATAAATAATATATTAAAAAAATATATTATATAAATATATTGTTTATTTAATATATTAAAAATTATTATTTTTTATAAATATTTATAGGAAAAAAGTAATTGAATAAATAATATATTAAAAAAATATATTATTTAAATATATTATTTATTTAATATATTAAAAATTATTATTTTTTATAAATATTTATAGGAAAAAAGTAATGTTCCGAATCCAAATTACATAAACTAGTCAACCTTAGGCTAAAACAATGATTATATATTGATATTCTCATAAAATATGTCCTCTATTCTTAATTTACTAGTAAGATTTTTTATAAAAACTTGTTTATGAAAATTTAGTATTCATTGAAATAATACTCGGTATAGTATTAATTTGGTATTAAAATTTTAAAACTTAGTTATTTTAAAAAAAAATCTAAAGAAGAGACTAATGAAAGTAATTAGTGTGCACACCTGCACATTCAACGCAAAACTGATAAACCCTCGCTTATCCTTATAGTGCTAGGCTAAGGCTCAGGCTACTCTATTTTTATTTCTCTATCCCTTTGTTGCGTGGGTTGACCGACAAATCTATGTTGACAAACGCAAGTGAATTTAATTAAGAAAAAAATTAACATTTGTTTAAAGACAAGTTAATAAGTTATTTATTAAAATATTTTTTGGAATATATGTATTTAATGTTTTAAAATTTTAAATATAATAAAATTATATTTAATTATATTTAAATTTTTTTAATAATAATATATTTAACATGTAGTTTAAGAACACATAATAGCATGACCTTTAATTAAATATACATACCATTTCACTTCATGTCACTCCCTTCTTTTCTCAAATGCTTTTATTTTTTTCCCACTCATGGACTTCACTTGTAATAAATTTATGTACAACTTCGGATATTAAAAAATTACAGGATACAGTTTTGATATTTTCATTTTATATATGGTTTTGTCATGCACATCTCAGGAGGGAGGTTGTAAGGAGTTATAATAACTGGCCAACAAGAATACGCACTTTCCGATGCTTGCACATATGAGACAAAATCATTAAAGCATAATCCAAGCCTGACATTTCTAGGTTCTACGGAAAAATCAGGATGTGTCCGATCAAAGTGCTTCCATGCCTCGCCATTAGATGGATGTCGCATAGTGCCTGGACTTGTTTGGTTTGTATGATGCCATGTCATTTGACTTGTACTGTGTATTGAAGCAAACATTCTTTTTAACCTTGGTATTATCGGAAGATAAAATATGGACTTTACTGCTACACGTTTTTGCTTGCTATTAATGGCTCTACTACGAACATGATATCTTGGACTCTTATAAAACTTGCATTCCTCCAACAATCCATCTTGAGTACCAAACTCGTTGTCATAAAACAACATGCAACCACTAATGCAACAATCTATCTTTCTTACTTTTAAACCTAACTTCGACACCCCCTTCTTTGCACCATAAAAACTTGTAGGCAAGTTGTCTTTTGTTGCGGTGGAATCCAACATCATTTTTGCGAAATATTCTAAACACTGATCAGGAACATTCCAATTTGACTTGGCGACCAATAATATCACACACATTGATAACTTTGAGTCTGATGACCCCTCGAATAATGGTGTATTCATCTCATTCAATAATTGATAAAATCTCTGCACTTCCTCATTCGACAACTCTTCCCCGTCAAAATCTTCAGGTTGATCATATGTCATGTTCACACCAAAAACATCCTCAACCATCTCACCGATCAGATTAAAGTTTTCCTCATATTCCATAGGCGGTCGACTACTTGAAGCATGGGTGTTGCTAGTCTCTAGAACGTTACTCGATAGTTCTTCACCATTATACGTCCAAACCTAATAATTTTCAATGAAACCCCTTCTATGCAAATGACGTGCTACTTCTTCTAGGTCACTAGTTATTGGTCTACATTCACATTTAAGACAGGGACACCTAACTCCTCATTCGCTTCGACAATATTTCTGAGCAAACGCCCACCTGATAAACTCATTAACTCCTTATATAACATGGGATTTAAATGCACATCTTCCTAAATACAATCTATCGTACATCCAACTACGACCATACCGATAATATTCCATACTGCACATTTATACAACCATTATCTTATTATTAACTATAAATAAACATTTAACTATAGTAACTATAACTAAATTTTATAACTATATATATATAAAAATAACTTTGTATGTTAAATAATTTGTACCAAAAATAAAAAAAATTGTCTTATGCTTTAATTAAAGGCAAAATTTTATATTTTTGTTCAGTTTTTATCCTAATTTTGATTCATGTATGATAAATATTCTATATCAAATGCATGACAATTATCATTTTGTCTATCAAATACACCCTAAAATCTTTAACTTACTAATTTTAATTACGTCACATGTTTTTCACAAAATTATATAATCTAAAAAATTTTAAAAATTCATTTTCTAAATCAAAGCTAAATATGAAAACATTTTGAGTACACCATTATCATTGATCATGCATGACGATAATGATAATGATGATGCGTATCATGTGGGTGATGAGAGGGCCAAGAGAATGACATAAACTCAATCATCAGCGTAAGACAGACAAGAGGGGCAGGTTGTACTAAATATTCTCAATATGCGTTGTTGTCCCTGGAATCATATAGTATCATTTTTTATTTTCTCATTATGACACTCTTTGAACTTTGTTTGGTGAACCTCATAAGTTGGAGTTATTTGGATGGGCGTGATTCAATTTTTAAAAGGTTCATAAAGGCTCGGAAAATTGATGTTTTGGGTAAAAAGTATACTACATTTTTTATTTAAAAATAATAATTTTCCATTTAAAAGATATTCTTTAGTAAAGATCCTAAAGACACTTTTTAATATTTTCTTTTTTAAATTTTGGATATTCAATCCTACAATTATTTGTTAGAAATTCAGTAAAGTCTATGATGAATTTTTATCACAATGACAATTTAATTATGAGACAAATAAAGAAAGAAGATAAGACAAATAATTCCCGCAGAGTTTCTCTGTACTCACAAACTGTGAAATTTTTCTTATTCATTTTGCAACTGCAAAATACTGTGAATGACTTGTTTGACTTGCTTACAAAATAGGAGTTACTCTCTCTATTTATAATTGAGCTTGTACCCTAAGCCCAAAACCCAAAATATCTATTTTGTTACTAAATCAAATAAAATCTATTTTAGACTTAAATCAAATCTATTTAAATTTAAACAAATATAATCTTTTCGACACTATGAATTACAATTTAACACACCACTTAATTCATTGTGTCTAAACTATCTATATTCATCATGACTCTTAGTCTTCTGAATACTTCGACTTGCACTCTCTTCGTCATGATGTCTGCAATCTGATTCTCAGTTCTGTAGTGTTCTAAATTCATCTTCTCATCTGCTATCTGCTCTCAAAGATAATGGAACCTCATTTCGATGTGCTTACTTCGACCATGTGTTATTGGGTTCTTCGCCAGATTGATATCTGACATGCTGTCTATTTTCATGATAATTGCTCCATGATCTTTCCCTGTTATCTCTTCGACCAAGTTCACCATCCAAGTTGCTTGACATGCACAAAGAGAAGCAGCTATGTATTCTGCTTCGCATGATGATAATGCCACTATTGGTTCTTTTCTTGAATTCCAAGTAACTGGTGCACCACCTAGCATAAACACATATCCCGCTGTTGACTTTCAATCTTCAGCATCACTACACCAACTCGAATCAGTGTATCCCACTAACTTGCATTCTTTTTCTTTATCAGCTGCAGGAAACAAAATGCCATAATCAAAAGTTCCTTTGAGATACCTTAGTATCCTCTTCACTGCTGCTAGATGTGATACCTTTGGCTTCTGCATGAATCTACTTACCATACCTACATTATATACTAAGTCAGGCCTTGTATGACAAAGGTATCTCAATGATCCAATAAGTCTTCTGTATTGGGTTGGGTCGACATCATCTTCATCTGCATCTTTCGACAGTTGCAGTCTTAGTTCAGCAGGTGTCGAAGTTGAGTTGCATTCTTCCATCTCAAACCTCTTGAGAATTTATTCTGCATATCTTCTTTGATGCATCATCAAACCTCTACTGCTCCTGTAGAATTCTATACCAAGGAAATATGAAATCTCACCCAAATCAGACATTTCGAATTCCTTGCTGAGATCACCTTTGAAGTCTTCGATCTCACTTTTACAACTATCTGTTATCAACAAATCATCTACATAGAGACATAGTATAAGCAATTTACTCTTGCTTCTTCTTACATATACTCCATGTTCAGTTGTGTACTTCACAAATTCCTTCTCCCTTAGGAAACTATCAATTTTCTTATTCCAAGCTCTTGGAGCTTGTTTCAATCCATACAGGGCTTTATGCAGCCTGTACACCTTTCTTTCTTCGTCATGTTTCACAAACCCAACTGGTTGTTTAACATAGACTTCTTCATCTAAGGGTCCATTTAGGAATGCACACTTCACGTCCATCTGATATATGTGCCAATTGTTTATTTCTACTAGACCAACAATCAACCTGATTGTTTTGATCCTAGCAACAGGTGTAAAAACTTCATCGAAGTCTATTCCTTCTTTCTGTAGAAATCCTTTCGCCATAAGTCTTACTTTGTGTCGAGTTACTTCCCCTTTCGAATTCGTTTTCACTTTGTATACCCACTTGATATCAATTGCCTTCTTTCCTTGAGGAAATTAGACAAGTGACCAAGTGTTATTGTCTTTGATAGACTTCACTTCTTCGTTCATTGCTTTCACCCACTTCGAATCCTTCAATGTTTCAACTACATTAACAGGTTCGACATCTGCATAGAAAGCATAATGTACCAGTTCACCTTCATTATCTATCACATCATCTGATGTAATCACACAGTCTTTCAATCTTGCCAACAAGCATCTTGTTCTTTGACGTCTGCTTGTACTTGGTATATCTGCTGGTTCCTCTTGTCGAACTTCTCTTTTGACTTGAGTTTCTGGCTCTTCGAATAGGATTCCCACTGAATATTTCTTGACATTTTCAGTCCAATCTCATTCTTTAAACTCATATATGATCACGTCCCTGCTGATCACAATCTACTTTTTCACTGGATCAAACAACTTATAGCCTCCTGTCGAATGATATCCAACTAGAATCATTTGACTTGACTTGTCATCAAGTTTTCTTCTCAACTGATCTGACACATGTCTATGTGCAATAGATCCAAATACCTTCAGATGACTCAAGCTAGGCTTCACACCAGACCAACATTCTTTCAGAGTAATTCCTTCTAGTTTCTTCGTAGGACATATGTTCAAAATGTATGTTGCAGTCGAAACAACTTCTCCCAAAAACTCTTTAGGTGAATTATTACCTTTCAACATACTTCTCACCATATTCATGATGGTTCAATTCTTCCTTTATGAAATTCCATTATGTTGTGGAGTATAGGATGACACCACTTCATGCACAATCCCTTCCTTTTCACATAGCCTGTCGAAGTCTTTCGACACATATTCTCCACCACCATCAGTTCTCAAAACTTTGAGCTTTCGACCACTTTTTCTTTCGACCATAGACTTAAACTTGGCAAATACTTCGATCACTTCACTTTTCTTCTTGATCAGATAAGTCCATAGCTTTCGATTGAAATCATCTATGAATGTAACAAAGTATTTGTTACCTCCCATTGAATCCACCTGGATTGGTCCACATACATTAGAGTATATGACTTCAAGACTAGCCTTCGACCTGCTTCCTACATCCTTGTTGAAGCTATTCTTGTGTTGCTTCGCCTGCAGACATTCCTCACATACTTCATTTGGAATGTTGATTTCTGGCAATCCTGAAACCATATTTCTTCTCTTCAAATATCTGATGTCTCTGAAGTTGAGATGGCCTAGTCTATAATTCCATATCCATTCATCTCTGCTAGCTGCAGTCGAAAGGCACTTGTGCTCCATCACATTTAATTAAATCTTGAAGGTTCGATTCTGAGACATAGGAGCCTTCAAGATTAATCTCCCATTTGCATCAATGACTCTCATCATCTTATCTTCGATTGACACTTTATAATTCTTTTCAACTAACTGCCCTATACTGAGCAAATTTCTCTTCATGCCTGGTATGTACAACACATTGGAAATTACTGACCTCTTGCCATCTTTCCTCATAATCATAACATCACCAATACCTTCAGCTGCTAGGGTATTGTCATTTTAAAATTTTACCATATTTTTCGTCGAGGGCTTTATGTTGACAAACCAGTCTTTCCTTTCAGACATATATGATGAACATCCTGAATCCAAGTACCATTGGTCCTTGAATCTATCTTCATCTTTTGTTGTGACCATCAACATCATCTCTTCTTGTTCATGTTTTGCAAGCTTTGCATCACTTTCTTGATTCTTTCGTTTTTCTGGACAATCACTCGAATAGTGACCATACTTCTGACAATTGTAACATTGAATGTGACTCTTATCAGGTTTTCGACCACCACCTCTTCCTCTATTTTCAACACCACCTCTTTGGTTGCCTTGGTATGTTTTTCTTTGATTTGACACATTTCCTTCGATCTAGTTTCCTCTACCATTCGATTTGTTGTAGCCACCTCTACCTCAATCGAAACACTTTCCTTTGTCTTTGGTTTCTTTTACTGAATGTGCCTGCAAGGCCACATCACTCTTCGATTTGTATGCAGCTCTTTCAATCATTCTTTGTTCGTGAGATTCAAGCGTCCCTTAAAGTTCTTCCTTTGTCACTTTCGACAAGTCTTTCCCTTCTTCTATCGCCACCACTACATGGTCGAACTTAGGAGCTAAAGATCTCAAGATCTTCGAAACAACAACTCTTGTTGTTAATGTTTCTCCACATGCCTTGATTTGATTCACCAGTTTTGTAACTCTAGTGAATAAATCAGACACGCTCTCACTATCTTCCATCTGAATCAATTTATAGGTTCTCTTGTGAGTTTGTAACCTCACTTTTTTTACCTTTTCTGAACCTCCAAAGGACTTCTCAAGAACGTCCCAAGCTTCTTTTACAGATTCTGAATCACTTAATTTTTCAAAGTTCTCTAGACTCAGACATTTATGAATTATAAAGAGCGCTTTATAACTCAACTTCTCAATTTCTATGTGTTTCTTCTTTTCTTCTTCTGAAGCGTTTTCTTCAAGCACTTCGACTCCATCTTTTACAAGGTCTCAAAGACCTTGACACCTGAATAAGACTTTCATCTGTTTACACCAATTCTCATAGTTGTCTACTCTTAGAATTGGTAGAGTTGCTAGATAACTTGCATTCCCATAATTTTCCATTGTGAATTCTTCAATCGTTCTTGATTGACACTTCCCTCGAATCGAAACAAAGCTCTTGATACCAGATGTTGGAAACTCACCAAAGTCTATGATGAATTTCTACCACAATGACAATTTAATTATGAGACAAACAAAGAAAGAAGACAAGACAAATAATTTCTGTAGAGTTTCTCTCTGCTCACAAACTGTGAAAACTTTATTATTCACTTTGCAACAGCAAAATACTGTGAATGAATTGTTTGACTTGCTTACAAAAATAGGGGTTACTTCCTCTATTTATAACTGAGCTTGCACCCTAAGCCCAAAGCCCAAAATATCTATTTTTTTTACTAAATCAAATCTAATCTATTATAGACTTAAATCAAATCTATTTAAATCTAAACAAATCTAATCTTTTTGACACTATGAATTACAATTTAACATTATTGTCATCATAATTGAGAAAAAATATAATTTATACTCTTAATAATAATAGAATAGATGTATTTTGTAAAAATAAAACGTAGAGAGTAATATTATGATTATGATAGATTATTATAAATAAATTTTTTATTGAAGAATATTCTTGAAGTTGTCTTTTTATCTCAATAGTCAATATTATTAAAATTGTATTATTGGTCTTTTTGAAAACTCAAGATTCTGTATAAATTTTCTAGATATTTTTCTTATGGAGGATGTATGGATTGACAAATAATACTAACTAAAAAAAGTAATGCCATAATGAGTATGAGCTATATGTGTTAGTTTTCCAACTAATCTTTAATATTTTTCACTATTATCTAGAGTGTTTTCCTTCTTCCAAAATTTAGTATTTGGATCAACAAAAGTGTTAGCAAGTGTGATACGGTGGGAGAACTGACTTGGGATTTTGCGTTTGTTTTCGCAAATGTTTCGGTTTAGCAAGAGTCGCCACCGACTTTTTATTTTATCCTAAGGAAAGGTTAAAAAGCACAGGAAAAACCTTTGAGATGTTTTCTTGGATTCGGGGAGTAGATTATAGAAAGGGAAGGTATTAGCACCCTTTCTATCCATGGTTATCCATGGGCTCTTAGTTACTTGCTTAGATCACTTGCCTTGCATTTTCAATTGTTTGAAATGGTGCTTTCAATTGTTTGAAATGGTGCTTTGTGTGTGGTTTTGAAAATGTTTTGAAAAAGATGCCTTGTCTAGGCAACCATTGTAACAATTCTTTACTCGAATGTTTTACAAAGGTGTTTGTCTTTTTGAAAAGATGTTTCAATGTTTTTGAAAGTTGTTTTTGAAAGTTATGTTGTGGAGTGTGTTTTGAAAGTAGGCAAGTGTGTTTTGCAAGTTTGATCAAGTAACCAAGAGCTATCTACCCTAAATTTCTCAAAGATCGTTCTTATGTTTTAACCCTTTTAACAGTATTGTTCCACCATTGTATTTGGTGGACAATCTTGTGTTAGGATGTTAACGGGACGGGCGCGGGTCATCGTTTAGACCATGAATGCAATAGTGCCAAATGTCTTTGGCAAATTTTCCTTCAAGGGACTTGATCAATTTTTAGGCAACTTGAGAAAGCGTCATCGAGGGACTATGATCATTTGATTTGTTTTTATTTTGCCAAAGATACACAACATGCAACATTGTCCATTTTTGAAGGCCACAAGTGGAGTAACCCTAAGGGTGCAAGTGTGCATTGTGTTGTCCATTTTCATGCTTTTTGTCTTTGAATTAGGTCAAGCTATTTGTTATTTTTGATTTGCATACAAACCCTAGGTCTATCATGGCATAATTTGAAAGCTTTTAAATGCGGAAATTTAAAGTCCTAAATTATTACAACATAATTATAGGGATGGGGGTACAAATGTTTGAATGGGGGGATATTTGGCAAGAAATTAAATCTAAAACTATTACATCCATATTGACTAGACAAATATTAAATTGTACAATATTTAAACAAATATAATAAATATGCAAAATGTATTATGCACAAAAACGATCTTTTATGCATGTGAAAGTATTTTTCATGTGAAATATAAACAAAAATAAAAAGGTCAATTTTTTGGATATTTTTATGGTTTAGGGCAAAACCCCAGTTTTCTAAATAAATAATATTTATTTATTAATTATATACAATATTTGTTAATTATATACAAAAAATAAAAAAAAAGAAGTATATTATAAAAAAAGAGTATTTTTTAGTGTCATATATTAATAAAAATAAAAATGTATTATTTCCATATTTTTGTCCTAAATATCTAATAAAATATACAAGTATTTATATTATATATTAAATATACTAAATATATACAAAAATAAAATATTAATTATTTACAAAAAATGTATTTTTTAGAAAATGTTTTCAAAATGTAAAATAAAAATAATAACTGAAAATAAATATATTTTTGTATTATTTTTTAGTGTTTTAAATAAAAGGTTTTTATATTTATTTACATATATATGCTAAATAAAACAAATAAATGTCAATTAAATGCAAAAATGGGTGGAAAAATATTTTTAATATTTTTTATATTTGAGCAAAAAATAATAAGTCAGAATCAAAAAGAAAAAATAAAAAATGATCAAAATATCACACAATGGGCCAGGGGGGTGTAAATGGAAAATGAGGGTGCAAGCAGCAAGAACAACTCAGGCCCAGCCCAAGTCCACCTTCTTCAACCTCCAGCAATGTTTGAACAACCAAAACGCGCGTTTTTCATGCTTCATTCAAACTCCTGATTCTTTGACTTTTAACAAAAACTCATAACACAAACAATGTAGAGCATCAAGAGACGAATTCATACATATAAAAAACTTGACCTAACTCTAAGAAACGAGAGAGAATTTCTTCATCCCCAATTTCTGACCTAAGTTTTCTCCAATGTTCATGGCCAAAATTCTCACAACATACTCAATATAAATGAAAAGTAAGTATATGGGTGGCTTCAGGGCTATGAGGAGAACATGTTTCATTCACAAACCTAAGCCTAATCATGCCTGGATAGAGAGATAGAAGTTCACATTTTTACCTGTTTCAGCTTGAGTCGTGTACATCAATGGAGGTATCTTCAATGGAGTTTGAGCTTTGGTACAACTTGCCTGAAGTCCAAGGATGCTTCTCCTATGCTTGGCTTGCTCTGAAACTGCCTGTATCGTGCTATGGAAGTTCACCTGCACAGCTTGAAAGCAAAAATGGCAAACGATGTTAAGGATGTTACAACTTGGATTTAATGCTTGGGTTAGTTTGTGTGGATAATATAGAATGTGTTTGAACTGGTTTTAGTCAAAATGCACGAGTGGAATGGATTGTGGAAGTCAATCTGCAGCAGGCACTCTGTTTTGCAGAAAAACTATGATTTTGGATATGAGGATGGATTGAGGATGAAGGAATCTTGTTTTAGGTCAGTTAGGGAGTGTGAAAGATGTTTGCAAAGTTTGCTTAGGTTGGTGTTTACAGGAATGAGAGATTGGAGTTGTTTTGCAATCTTGCTTGTTTTTGAAGTAAGTAAGCTCAAGTCCTCATGCAGGCCTGTATATCCTCTCTATCTATGCTGCACCTCTTGTTCTTGATCAGAGTGATTTGTGTACAAATGCTAACCTCAAAGATCTGGCCCATGCCTCTTGGATTTTGAATTTGACATAAAGCACTACTTTACAAAAATGGCAAAGTTGCTTTTTCTAATTATGGATTAGTTCTTTGTGTAATGACTAAATGCACAAAACAAAGCTTGAACACAAATGTTAGGCATTTAATTATGGAGTGCAAACTTGGTTTAGAGGCCTACAAACAAGTTCCAAGCCTGCTGATTTGAAAATGAGACTTGTATGAACATGCCTTTGGTTATGAACAAAAGTGAATTTTGCCCAACTTTGCAAATTCGATTCTCCCTAACCACAAGGGTGTTTGAGAAGTTCTTGGACAATTTGGAAAGCTTGGAATGTGTACTACAATCCATCTTTGTAATGCAAATTTAAATTCAAAGTGGAATCATGTGAAAAGTGGCCATGAAGTTGGACAAAAATCCTGCCTAGAATAGGTCAAAAATTTTCTAAGTTAAGAATGTTTTGCACCCTTATTCCAAAAATCATAACTTGAGCTACAAGCTTCCTTTGAGAAAACTTTGTGAATAAAAGTTGTAGATGGTTTAATGGACTAAAACTTTCATGTTTTGAGTTTTGTTTGAATCCAATTGTATCTTGATAAAAAAATGGGACAAAGTTAGGAAAAAATAAGGAAGTTTCATAACTTAGAAAAATTCTAAGTTATGAAATTTTCTCATTCTAAACCCTAATTTGCAATTTTGGGTTTCTTGATGAACAAGTTTTATAATTTGACATGTCTTGATGAAAAATGAATCTTGGCACTTGATTTTGACCAAAAAGTCAAAGTTTGACTTTTCAGTATACAGTCAAATTTTGATCAGTTGACTGGAAAATTCATCTGTCAATCTTGTGCATTTGAGATCTTTTGAACTTGTTGAATGTGTCAAGACAATGCCATTGAGTCCTTGAGTCCATATATGAGCTTGGTTTGCCATTGGTTAGGTCAAACAGTCAAAAATTGCCTTTGTGCAGTCAAAACCCTAAAAATGACCATTTTGCCCTTTTGGTGATCTGATCAAATTTCTTGTGGAATTGTGATCCAAACTTGACCAAATGGTTCATATGAATTTATTATGTTGATGTGGGTCAAATTTCATGAGGTTTGACTGTCAATTGGCCACAATTGACTTTTCCCCAATACAGCTGATTTCTAGGTCAACTGTCCAATTGACTGGGCAAAGATTGGAATCAAGGCTTGAAACTTGGTATGGATAAACTTGTGAGTCCAACATGAAGCATGAAAGTCACTTTGGGCATTTTAGGTTAAAACATCTTTGTGCAAACTCAAACCCTAATTTGGGTCAACAGTGCAAGGAGGAGTCTTGAGCAGAGCAAACCCTAACTTGATCTTGAGCTCCAAGGGTCTTGTGGTGAGAAAATATTGATGAAATGAGAGGGAAAATTTTGGGGTACAACAGTTGCCCCTGTTCAATCTTCTTGCACCTGAAGAGTTAGATTGGCAAGTTTGCCTTTCGCGTCTCGAAGGTAAAAGGAGATTGGACACTAGAGTGCCCTTAAATTTGCACTCGTCGAAACAATGGATGCGGGAATGGGCTTAGAGATGCCATTTGGAGATGGGCTTAAAGATGCCATCTGGAGGGGTGACAAAATCTTGTCGGGGATGGGCTTAAAGATGCCATCTGGAATGAGTATCAGAAAGGTGTCCATGTTTTAGAATATCTCTGAACTGGGGGGTCTTGAATAAGCAATGGATTGACATCCGTGTTTGGAGAATCCGTAAACTGTTTTCAAAAGTTGAGTCTGAATAAGCAATAAATTAACATCCGTGTTTAGAGAATCCGTAAACTGTTTTCAGAAGTCTTGAAGTTGAATAAGCAATAGATCAACATCCATGTTGGGAAGCGCCCGTAAACTGTTTTCAAAAGTTGAGTCTGAACAAGCGATAGATTAACATCCGTGTTTGGAGAATCCGTAAACTGTTTTCAGAGGTTGAAGAATACGAACAAGCGATAGGTTAACATCCGTGTCTGGAGAACCCGTAAACTGTTTTCAGAAGTCTTGAAGTTGAATAAGCAATAGCGCAGCATCCATGTTGGGAAGCGTTCGTAAACTGTTTTCAAAAGTTTGAGCTTAATAATCTTATCCTGAAAAGGGTAAAATATTAGTTGAAACACAAAGTTATGTTGCATGAAATGTATGATGCAATGTATGTTATATCAATGTTTATGATATGAATGTAATGTATGAGCATGTAAGCTGATGAGCTGTCTTGCTGAGGAAGGCGGATCCTGGATAACAAAATCTTTGACTGCTGTCGGGGGAAAGTAAATCCTGGACTGCTGCAGGGGATTGAGAATCCTTTGATCGTTGAAAATGAGAAGTCCGGGGACTGCTGTTGGGGAATCAGGAGCTTGGGTTGTATGCCAATCTACTGGGGATTCCAGGACGAGAGTCTTTATTCTGTTAAGGGTCAGAAATTGGGAGTATACCAATCCTCTGAGGCTTCAAGGATGAGAATCTTCATTCCGATAACGCTTAACTATTATCTGGTTGATTTCCAGGCTTTCACAGAAACTTGTATTGTCATCTGGTCGTAGTCCAGGCTTCACAATAACTTGCTAAGCTGTTATCCAGTCAAATCCGGGCTTCACGGCTTGTGTTAAAGATGTACCACTATCTGGTCGACTCCAGGCTTCGTAGTATTCTTGACTGTTGTCTGGTCGTAATCCAGGCTTCACAGAAATTTGTATTGTCATCTGGTCGTAATCCAGGCTTCACAATAGCTTGCTAAACTGTTATCCGGTCAAATCCGGGCTTCACGGCTTGTGTTGAAGAGATACCACTATCTGGCCGACTCCAGGCTTCGTAGTATTCTTGACTGCTGTCTGGTCGTAATCCAGGCTTCACAGAAATTTGTTGGGGATTAGACTATTATCCGGTCGAATCTGGGCTTCATAGCTTGCTCTGAGAGGATATCACTATCTGGTCGCAATCCAGGCTTGTCGGTTGTCTGGCATTGTTATCCGGTCGTACTCCGGGCTTCACAATATGCTGTAGAGATCAAGATACTATCCGGTCAAATCCGGGCTTCGTAACTTAAATTTTGTGAGAATTTGATCTTTGGCGACTGTAACTTCCAACAGGTGATGAAGGAACTTTTGAACGACTGATCAATTTGAAATGTAATTTGTTTTGGAGAATAAATCCTTAACAAATGTTGGGGAAATAAACCCATAACCGAAGCTGGGGATAGAAAAATCCTTTGGTTATTGAGGGTGAGAAATCCTTGTTGACTGCTGATTGCTTGGGGAGCAAGATCTTCAGTTATTGAGGGATCCTATGACCACTGCTGGGGTTTGAAAATCCTTGGTGACTTGTGGGAAATGAGAATTCTGATGATCTCTACTGGGGAGTCCAGAACCTGGGAGACTCATGTTGGAGGAGTGATAGATTGAGAATTTTCAATATGATGGGAAGCATCTCTGTGGGGAGAAGGTTTACTAGTCTGGTTCCGCTGGGGATTGATAGTTGGAAGTTTTAGCTCCGCTGGGGATTGGTAGTTTTGACTTCAACTGGGGACAGATTTTTCAGATTTTTTTAAGGCTCCACCATGGATACTGAAATTTAACTCTGAGGGAAACTAAGTTCTGGAAGGCTCTCTGGCTGGGGAGATTAACTTTGAGAAAGCTTTTGTTCTGCTGAGGATTCTGAAGCTTAACTCTGTTTGGGGAATTAAGTTCTGGAATTTAACCTTGTTGAGGAATTTGGAGTTTAATTCCGCTGGGGATTCCTTCTGAAAGGGCATCAAGATATCTATCCGTACCTTCAACCTATCAGTAATCATCTTTTCTTGGTTTGTAAGAAAATGATTATGTTCAAATGCATATGCCTATTTAACAAAACATTGGACGTTTCTCAAATAAAACCTAAGTGCAAAAGAGAAAAAAGGGAAGACAAAGCAAATTTCTGTATTTGGAAAAGTATTTGTATTAACTTTTTATGAGTATCTTTGTACAAAGGAGACAAACATCCTAGTAAGAGGATGTTGTCGTAAAAATTGAAAAATTTATACAAAAGAAAGATGGCTATGTGAAACAATTCCATGGGATCCCCATTCTGCTATAGCCTTCACAACTCTGAATATCTGTCCATTCGCTGCTTCATCCGTCGATGACTGGATTGATCAGAAGCTTGGAGCTTGTTGATGAAGAGATTGTTCTTTAAAGTGATCCGACGAGACATAGTCATACACTTTAATTCCCTAACTTTTGCCTGGACCGCCCTTTCGGGTTTTCAATCCACCGGGAAACCCCTTTTTGCCCAAGCCGCCCTTTCGGGTTTTCGACTTGCCGGGTATACAGATTTTTTTGTTTTATCCCTAATTTTTGCCTGAACCGCCCTTTCGGGTTTTCGGTTCACCGGGATGCCCATTTTTGCCCAAGTCGCCCTTTTGGGTTTTCGACTTGTCGGGTTGTTTTATGCGTAGTATCTTTTGACTATGTCTGTGTTCGCAGGGTGCAGCAAATCGTCGCCGTCCATGGTGGTCAGAATCATTGCACCACCAGAAAATATGCTCTTGATCACAAATGGTCCTTCGTAGGTAGGAGTCCATTTTCCCCTGGGATCACTTTGCGGCAAGATGATCCGCTTGATCACAAGATCTCCGACTTGATATACTTGACGTCTAACTTTCTTGTTGAAAGCCTTGGTCATCCCTTTTTGGTACGTCTGACCATGGCAAACAGCAGTGAGTCGCTTCTCGTCGATCAAATTAAGTTGATCAAGTCGGGTCTGAATCCAATCATCTTCACTCAAACCAGAGTCATTCATAATCCTTAGAGAAGGAATCTGAACTTCCATGGGTAAGACAACTTCCATGCCATATACCAAAGAAAATGGGGTTGCCCCTGTTGAAGTACGTGCCGTGGTACGATATCCATGCAGAGCAAACGGTAACATCTCATGCCAGTCTTTGTAGGTGACTGTCATTTTTTGAATGATCTTCTTAATGTTTTTGTTCGCAGCTTCAACAACACCGTTCATCTTCGGCCGATAGGGAGATGAATTGTGATGATAAATCTTGAACTGTTCGCATAGAGCGGTGATCATAGTATTATTCAGATTTGTACCATTGTCTGTGATGATCCTGTCGGGGACACCATACCGACATATAAGGTTCTGCTTGATGAAGCGGGCAACCACATTTTTTGTAACAGAGGCGAAGGAAGCTGCTTCGACCCATTTGGTAAAATAGTCAATGGCGACCAGAATTAAGCGATGTCCATTGGACGCTGTGGGCTTGATCTCTCCAATCATGTCAATGCCCCACATTGCGAATGGCCAAGGAGCTGTCAGAACATTGAGAGGAACAGGAGGAATATGAATCTTGTCAGCATAGACTTGACATTTGTGGCAAGTACGGGAATGTTGATGGCAATCAGCTTCCATGGTAGACCAATAATAGCCTGCCCTTATAATCTTCTTAGCCATCGTATGCCCACTCAAGTGGGTGCCAAATGTGCCGCTGTGCATCTCAATCATAATCAACTCTGCTTCAGCTTTGTCTACACATCGGAGTAAAACACAATCATGGCTGCGTTTATAGAGGATGTCGTTGCTCAGGAAGAACTTGGCAGCAAATTTCCTTAGGAACTTCTTGTCATTTACGGAAGCTCCTTCGGGATATTCTCTAGTCTGGAGATACCTTTTGATTTCGTGAAACCAGGGTTGTTCCACTACTTCTTTGGTATTAATCTCATGATAATGCGCAGGTTCATCCATTCGCTCGATGGTGATTTGGGGAGCCTCGTTATCCCAGTTGAGTTTAAACATGGAAGACATTGTAGCCAGAGCATCTGCTAGCTGATTCTCTTCTCGCGGGAAATGCTCGAAGGTGATTTGCTCGAAATGAGGCAACAATGTCAGGACATGTTCTTTGTATGGGATAAGATTAGGATGCTTGGTATCCCACTCTCCTTTGATTTGACTGATAACCAAAGCCGAGTCCCCAAATACGATCAAAGATTTAATTCCCAGGTCTATAGCAGCCTTGAGACTAAAAATGCAGGCTTCATATTCGGCCATGTTGTTGGTACAGCTGAAGAAAAGTCGGGCCGTGAAAGGTGTGTGGCAACCTTCCGGGGAAATAAGTACCGCACCGATACCGTTTCCGAGTGCGTTTGAAGCACCATCAAAGTACAGGGTCCATCGGGATCCATTTTCAGGTCCTTCATACAGTCCGTTACCTTCAATGTTGTACATAGTCATGATGTCCTCGTCCGAGAAGTCGAATCTCATGGATTGATAATCTTCGATAGCTTGATGAGCTAGATGGTCAGCTAGTACACTCCCTTTTATAGCTTTTTGGGTAGTGTACTGGATGTCATACTCAGTTAGGATCATTTTCCATCTAGCGATTCTTCCAGATAAAGTAGGCTTCTCGAAGATATACTTGATAGGATCCATTTTGGAAATCAACAGAGTGGTATGAGTCAACATATACTGCCTTAGTCGGTGAGCAGCCCATACCAAAGCGCATGAAGTTTTCTCGAGCAGTGAGTAGCGAGTCTCACAGTCGGTAAACTTTTTGCTAAGGTAATAAATGGCATGCTCTTTTCGACCAGACTCGTCATGCTGGCCCAGTACGCACCCCATTGAGTTATCCAACACGGTCAGATACATGATCAGCGGCCTTCCTTCGACGGGTGGCATCAGAATAGGAGGTTCTAGCAAATACTCCTTGATCTTATCAAAAGCAGCTTGGCAATCGTCGTTCCATTCGACTACCTGATCTTTCTTCAATAGTTTGAAAATTGGCTCACAGGTAGACGTCAGATGAGAGATGAATCTGGCAATATAGTTCAAGCGCCCCAAGAACCCTCTAACCTCCTTTTCAGTACGGGGGAAGGCATTTCTTGTATAGCTTTTACTTTTGCTGGATCGACCTCAATGCCTTTGTTGCTGACAATAAATCCTAGAAGTTTACCAGACCTAACTCCAAAGGTGCACTTACTTGGATTCAGCCTGAGTTTGTACACCTTCAACCTGGCAAACAGCTTTTGCAAATGTTCAAGGTGCTCCTCCTCTGTTTTTGATTAAGCTATCATGTCTTCTACGTAAACTTCGATCTCATGATGTATCATATCATGAAACAAAGCTACCATGGCGCGCTGATAAGTTGCCCTTGCGTTCTTCAGTCCGAACGGCATCACCTTGTAGCAGAAGGTACCCCATTGTGTAACAAAGGTTGTTTTCTCCATGTCCTCGGGGGCCATTTTGATTTGGTTGTAGCCCGAGAATCCGTCCATGAAGGAAAACACCTTGTGCTGAGCTGTATTGTCAATCAAAATGTCGATATGTGGTAGCGGAAAATCATCTTTAGGGCTAGCCCTGTTCAAATCCCAGTAGTCCACACACATTCTGACCTTGCCGTCTTTTTTAGGTACTGGCACAATGTTAGCAACCCATTGTGGATAGGATGTAACAGCCAGAAAGCCAGCATTGAATTGCTTCATTACTTCCGCTTTAATCTTCTCAGACATGTCGGGCCTCATTCGGCAGACTTTTTGCTTGATCGATGGACAGTCCTCTCTTGTAGGGAGACGGTGAACCACGATGTCTATGTCTAAACCCAGCATGTCTTCATAAGACCAGGCGAAGATTTCAACGTATTCATTCAGCAGCTGTATTAAGCGCTCCTTGACACTTGGTTCCAGATTGGCACCCACTTGTACTTCTTTCCTGTCTTCCTCTGTTCCTAAGTTGACTGTTTCCAACAACTCTTCATGAGGCAAGATGGCCCTTTCTTCTTGTTGTAGAAGTATGGCTAGCTCTCCTGGTACTTCACAATCTTCGTCATCTTCATACTCAACCTGATTGACCAAATCTTCAGAGTTATTGAAGGACATAGCAGAATAGTCACCCATAGAATCCATAGTGGATGAGTACCTGCATTTGTGAGTGTGGGTGTGTGTAAGTGTTCTGGACTGGGCCCGACTGGCCCAATAGCATTGATAAGGCCCAATCCAAACGGACTTGCTGGGGGTTACGCCGACCAAAGGATCACAATCGTGCCCGACGTGCTCCCTTGGGCTACTTGCTCGAGCTCCTACTGTCCAGCTCGACCTAACCTCGAGCACCCCTCTTAGGGCAGACTCGGTCCACTGCACTCTCAACGGGACTCCGAAAAGACCGCGTCTCTGTCCACCCGCACTTCACGCAGAACATCCAGGGAGGGGACCACGTGCGGGTCCCCACTACGCACGTAGAACCTGGCAGTTCCTCCATTGGGCCAAACCTGCCCGGCCCAATGAAGGAACCTTGGCCCAGCGCTGGGGGCTATAAATACCCTCTGTTTCCAGAGAGTCAGATATTCATCATTCTACCCATACTCTTACTATTGCCTGCTCGTGCTCTTACTCACTTCAGCATCGGAGTGTCTTGCAGGTACCCCCCCCACCTCGTTCAAAACTTTCAGCTCGGAGCCAGCCGTGACGGTCCAAGTCTGATCAGGTTAGATCAGTAAGGGATAGCCATCCTTAAACAAACAAAAATGCAAAAGGAAAGAAAATGAACACAACAGTTTATAAATGAAAAACGTCCAATGATTCATTAAACATGGCATATGAATATGAGGAGAATCAAAACCCTTACAAATGGACCTACATGCCCCGGGCAAGGCATGAGGTGAAAAAGTAGTGTGCAGATTGTTTAAAAGTAATTATTACAGACCAACAGGAAATGTTCGAAAGATAAGTTACTGATTAATGAAAGTAATGGGGACTAAGTCTTTCGCCTCCCAGTTGTGCAGTCCCCCTTCGATGGTTGGGAAGATCCAGTCTTCAATGTTACCCTCTTCGTCTTCGCCTTCCAAAGCATTGATTCCATGAGGAGAAATCTTGATGGGTGTCCTTTCAATTTTTGAGCGACGCATAGCTTTTTGCCCCGCAGCGGTAAATCCTAACCCAAACTTATCTGTCTTGTGCGGAAAGTCAGGTAACTGACCCCATGTTGAGCTCTTCCCCTCCTTCATTGCAGCCTTTGTGTCTTTCAGAGATGCCATCCTGGCCACCTGCTTGGGTACCTCAACTACTGTCTTTGCTACTGCAACCTCGAGAGCAATTTCCTCGAAGTGTTGGAACGGTGTCTCAATGAATTCGCCCCCCACTTCCACATACCGAAAGGAGTTCAGATGACTGATCATATACTCCTCTTCACCGTGTACAATTATGATTTTTCCCTTGACAGGGTATTTCAGCATCTGATGCAGGGAGGAAGTGACTGCCCCAGCATTATGTATCCATGGTCTCCATAGCAAGCAAGAGTACGACGGACGGATGTCCATCACATAGAAAGTTGAGTGGAATACTTCAGTGCCTACCTTGATGGGAATGTCAACCTCCCCATGCACCATTCATTTAGACCCGTCAAAGGCCCTGACAATGATATTACTTGGTTTCAGCTCCAAGCCTTCACAATCCAATCGATCGAGAGCTTTCTTAGGCAGCACATTTAAAGAAGAACCAGTATCGACCAAGACATGGGCGAGAGTAGTTCCTCGGCATTCAACTGACACATGCAGTGCGTCATTGTGCTTTCTTCCTTTCGGAGTCAGGTCAGCATCAGAGAAACCCAGGCCGTTGTCGGCAGTAAGGTTGGCTACACAATCCTGGAATTGATCGACTGAGGTTTCCTGGGGCACATGGGCTGTCTTCAAAAACCTTATCAAAGCTTTGGCATGAGCTTCCGAACAAAGCAGCAAAGCTAGCATGGAGATCTTCGAGGGGGTTTGCCCCAGTTGCTCTACAACGTCATAATCACTTTTCTTTATTATTTTCAAAATCTCCTCCATTTCTTTCTTAGAGGTTTCGAGGATGACCAATGGCTGAGCCCTCGTCCTGACGAGTTCATCTTGGATCCCTTTCCCCTTATCAGCAGAAGTACGAGGGACAACCACGGGAGTAACGGCTTCTTCAATCAACGGAATTCTTGCAGAAAGTTTTATCGGTGCAGGAGTAACTTTGGCAGCAGTTGAGGGTCCAAAGATTGCCTTTGGAGGGGCAATCTCTGGAGAGAAAATTCTCCCACTTCGGGTAATCTTGCTCGTACCGGCAATGTTTCCAATGTCGGCATCTTCTTCGTCAGAGCTCTCTTCAGTTATCTCAACTTGTTTAACACCATGGTAGTAGATTTCTCCACCATAATTCCATGGTATTGATTTGTCAGATTTGTAGGGGACAAGCCCAGGCATGGTTATTTTCAGAGGAACAATCTTCGTAGCGGATGTAATCTTAACAGGCTTTTTAGGGACCTTGGAAATATTGGTGGAAATAGTGATTATTGAAACATCTTTGATAGGGTTGGAGTAGCAGGAATCTTTTCGAAAAGAATTTTATGGCTGTCCATTAGGCCTTGGATGCCTATCCTCAACAATGGACAGTCGATTGGTAGGGAGGAACAACAATATCAGTCTTCTTTACAACCTGGGAAAATCCCAGCCTTCAACAGATTCAACTTGATTGTTAGTAGTGGAGTTACCAGATCATCAACAGCAGAAACATACAGATCTTCTTCAATAGCATGGACATTGTGACCATGCTTCGGAATTGGAGCGGATATTACATTTGGCTTCTCTGGAGCGTCGAACTCAACCTCTTTAGCATCTATAAAGTCTTGAATTTTATTCTTAAGCGCCCAGCAATCGTTGGTGTCATGCCCGGCGCTGTCAGAATGATAGGCACATTTAGCATTGGGATGATAGTGTGGGGAAGCGGTATTCATAATCTTTGGCGGTTCTCTAATATTAGTGAGATTCAACTTCAACAAATGAGGAAGAACTTGTGCAGGCGTCATATTGATGCGGGTGAACTGCCGTTGTGGCCGTTCTACCCGTTGCTGGTTAGGTCTGGACTGATTGTTACGAGGTTGATCATTTGATGAATTTTGGATCATCACGACCCCCACAGTCGGCCGACGCTCAGTTCTTCCCGATCTTTTCTGAGAGTATATAACAGCTGCTTCCTTCTTAGCTGGAAATGGTTTCTTGGTAGTTGTGGAGGCAGAGGCATCCCTTTGAATCTTTCCATTCTTAATACCAGCTTCCACCCGTTCGCCAGTCAGAATCAATTCAGTAAATCCTGCGGAAGAGCTCCCGATCAAATGGTTGAAGAACGGGCCAGATAGGGTCCCCAAGAACATATCAACTAGTTCCCTATCTGAGAGAGGTGGCTGTACTCTTCCGGCCAAGTCGCGCCATTTCTGGGTGTATTCTTTGAATCCTTCGTTTGAGGCCATCCCCATACTCTGTAGCTGGGTACGGGTTGGCGCCAAGTCAGCGTTATATTGATACTGGCGATAAAAGGCAGCTGCCAAGTCTTCCCAGTTATGCACTTCTGACCTCTCAAGCTGGTAAAACCAGTCTAGCTGTGTACCGGACAAGCTGTCCTGAAAGAAGTGTACCCAAAGATTTCTGTCGGATGTATGAGGTTGAATTCTTCTGACATATGACCTTAGGTGCATCTTCGGGCAAGACAGCCCGTCATATTTTGCAAAAATTGGCACCTTAAACTTTGGAGGGATCACAATCCCAATTCTTCAAAATCTAACCCGGGAACCCTTTGCAGCTCCATAGCTGCCAGTCTATCCTCCAGGTTTTTGTATTTGTCGTCCGCTGGCGGGTATTGCTGCTCTGAATAGTCTTCATCTTCCTCAACCTCTTCCTCTTCAGCCTCAGACTTAGAAGGTAATGCAGTTCCTTTTCCCTTACCGGTTCCCTCATCAGATGTGGAGGGAAATTCAAGAACTCTCCTTGCTTCATTCTCAAATCTTCTTCCCAGTGTAGCTACCCCGACTCTTTTCTTCTTCTTTTTCACTTTTTCTTGCTCTTTATTCCCCAACAGTGCTTTTAGATCCTCATGACCCTTTGCTAAGGTCATAAGGAGCTGTTGAAATTGTGAGTTTTGTGACTGCAGATCTTTGACCGTCTGTTCAAGATCCATCTTACTGAAATAAACAGCAGAAAGATAAGGAAACCTGGTGTGAGGACCTGTTTATGTGCATGATGAATGATATGTTTATTCATGCAATGCATTCAAGGATTTAGAAATTCAAAATTGTTGCAAACAAAAAGAACACACGTCATATTAATAAGAAGAAATTTTTCAGTACATAAATGCCCCATGGGCCAAATATTACAAAAACTTCTTAAGGTAAAAAGACGTTGCGCATCCTCTTTGGTGCGATCTAGGTATTGAGGGTCTCCTCCTCGTGAAGTCGGCAGGTAAGCTCCAAAACCTTCTTCTCACTGGCGTAGAAGCTGGCTTCAAAAGTATTCCGCTCTTCCTTGAGTTGGATCCAACTCTTCTGTATTTCCTCCCATGATGTTGGCATGTCAGGATGTAGGATGGTGTAGGGAACCTCTCCTTCCTTAACAGGCTCTTTAATCAAAGGGAGAATATGAGGGTAAGGCATCATAAGACTCTGGGCTCAGGTTCTTACCCACTTGAGATAAGGCTCAAGAGGGATGAAGTTCTTGTGCCCCAGCGTCTTGCTATCTACCTTGTTAGGCATCCTCCAAGCTCGGATGAATCTTTGGCGAAGTCCTTGTGCATCGTTGTCGAAGTCAAAGACTAGGTCAGGAATCAGCATGTCATGAGGGCCATCCCTCCGTGCATATCCAAATTGTCTCAAAGCTAGACAAGGGTTGTAGGTAATGCCTCCTCTAATGCCAAGTAAAGGAACATTAGGGAACTCACCACAATGATCGACGATGATGACATTTTCTATGGACCGAGAACACCAATGTACATCAGAAAGTGTGAGGGTCATCAACCGTTGTGACCACCTTAAACCTTGCTCATTCTTCAAAACAGATTGTGGAAGGTGAGAAATAAACCACCTTGCAAGGAGAGGAGTACAACACATGAGAATACCTCTCTTTCTCATTGTTCGTGTGTAAAATGAGTGGAGGATGTCCCCAAGCAATGTAGGTATGGGATTCCTGGATAGGAAAATCTTGACAGCATTGACATCTATAAGTTGGTCAGGATTTGGGAACAAGACAACCCATAAATGAGGAGTGCCACAATCTCTTCAAAGGCTTGCAGATCCAGGGAATTCCAACACTCTTGTTCCTTCTCAAACAAGAATTTTGCCAAGAAGCCCTTGATACCACTTCTAGTCTCCCAATGCCCCTTGATGTCAGATGGTTGCAAGTGTAGTGCTTGAGCAACATCTTCAGGTTTTGGTTCTTTTTCCGTACCGTTGTAGGGTAGTTGATTAAGAATAGGAATTCTCAGGAGTTGAGAAAATTCCTCCAAAGTAGGCACCAATTGATAGTCGGGGAATGTGAAACAGTGGTGAAGGGGGTCAAAGAACTGGAACAACACTTTCACCATGTCTTCTTTAATGCTGGTGTTGACTAGGCTGAGCAGTCTACCATGTCTTTCACTGAAGAGAGAGCTTTCTGGAATTCTGGATGTAAGCTCCTTGAGTTGAGAAGGAATTCTCACAAGGTTGACTTGGATAGTTTTCCTGCGAAGAATTTCCATGACCTACAAAACAGGAACAAAGATGAAGATCCAAACCCTTGAAATGGTTAGTGGATGCATATGATGCTTTATGATGTTCATGATGTATGCACAAACATATGTACAAGCAAGTCACACAAAACCCTAGTTTCAGGCTTGCATGAGGTTTCATAGGTAAGTACCCTCTTGAGTGAAGTTGGCTTAAAAACCTGTCCTATAAATAGTAACCGGGTTCTAAGGAGCTCAATATCATTGAATTGTTTTCTATGTTCATTGTTTTGGTTTAGCCACTTAACTAGCGACCAAAATATGAAGAAGTGAAAAACACAAGAAGGGGGGTTGAATTGTAAAAACTGGAAATCAATTGCAGTCAACACGGTATTTTTATCCTGGTTCGTTTGATCTCAAACTACTCCAGTCCACCCGTCAAGGTGATTTTGCCTCTCTCCAACGAGGTCTTAATCCACTATATTCAACTGAATATTACAACTGCTTTAACAACTGCTAAAGCCTTCTTGAGTCAAACCACAAACCGGTTTCTCAAGGAAATACTTTCTTACAAAGAATTGAAATCTAGGTGTGTGAATGTTTTCTACAAAAACTGTTTATCACAACTGTGATACTACACAAATTAAGCTTATGAGAACTAGAGTGCTAAAAATAATTGAGTAAGGAATTGAAAGCTTTTAGAAAACTGAGAGTAAGGAAGATGATGAATAGCTTTAGGCGTGTAGAGTGTTGTAGAGCATTAGCCAATTCAATCTTCATTGACTTGTTTATATAGCATTGGAAATAGTGTACGTTGGAGTAATAATTTTGTTTCAATGCCAATAACATTCTTTCCTTATTAAGCAGATCTTGTCTGGAATGATGCCGTTGGTAATAAATCATCTTGAATGCATAGTACCGTTGCCACTTGAGCGTGTTCTGGCTTTGGCTCATTCTGATGCTGCTTAGGTGCTAATGAACTGTTGTTGTCTTTATCAGAGTTCAGATGGTTAAGCGCAGATCTGTTCATCAAGCTTCAGCATAAGTGCAAGTTGATCTTCTGATTCTGGTATCTGATATAACATCTTCTGATGCTGATGTTGATATCCAATTTTATGATGCTGATGATGATGTTCTCTTGCTGATACCCATCAGAGTTTCTGTAAAACAGAATATAATTTTTAGATAGCATATGTGTCTTACATGAATCATACAATTAATATATCTTTGCCTTTTGTTATCATCAAAACTTAAACTTAGGGTAGTAGATTCAAACTTTGTTCTAACAATCTCCCCCTTTTTGATGATGACAAAAACTAGATATTTTTTAATTGAAAATAAACGAAAAAGTATCAAAGATAACTAAATAATAAGTTGTATCAGAATTAAATAGGAAGTTATCAAAGATAAGGGATAAAGAGATATCAGAGTTTAGATCGGAGATACTCCCCCTGAATTTATTACTTCCCTTTTTAATTCCAAGAGTTCTTCAGGATCAGATCTTTATTGACTTTCTTTGAACATCAGAATATCAGAGCTTCAGATCAGAATATCAGAGCTTCAGTGTATCAGGGATGATTAGCTTCTTGTACCTATAGACTTATGCAAAAAACAGAAAACATTCAAGTATGTTAGAGTGTTAGAATGTTTGAGACTTTTTGTCTAAGTAATCCGTTATTGAAAAATATCATTCTTGTTCTCCCCCTTTTTGTCAGCAATCAAAAAGTGTAAGTAATATAAGCTAAAACGATCAGAGCAGGAAAACTGTTATATTTAATTCAGAGCCAGACAAAACAGTACAGAAGATATGCAAAGAAAACAATGAAAATATCATGAATGAAAATCTAAGGTTGGGGTGGAAGGCGTGTGAACAGATTCTCTAGCATTGTCTTAATCTGATCAGCAGTCTCATTCTGCTTGTGCACCATGCTGACTACTGTATCTATCTTGCTCTGTTGCACATCCATCCTTTCGTTCATCTTCTGATCATTTTCATCCATTCTTTGCTGCAGACGAATATCATTCAGCTTCAGCTCTTCCAGAGTCTTCCTGTCCAAGGCAGCTTGAGAAACGTCAGAAGCAGGAAGCTTCTGAGAGCTTTCTGCAACATCTTCAGCTTGACTAACCTCTTCAGCTTGAGTAGTCTGATCTTCTGCTTGCTGAACTTTTGAGGTTGGACACTTCTCAGACCATGGCTCACTATCCAGATGGAGCACTTCTTCCTTCAACAGCTGACTTCCAACTTCCTTCAGCAGCTTGCTGAAGTTCTGTTGTGCCTGCTCATAATTGATGTCTTGCAACTTGAGGGCTTCAGCATGTACCCATATTCTGAATCGTGTCCAGAGTTGGTCTGAGGCAGCAGGATCAATCATTCTAGGACAAACTTGCTTTAGAGAAGCAATCCACTGCTGCAAGCCTGTTTTAAAATTCACAATGCCAGAGCCAACATCTAGCTGTTTTGGTTTGGGAATGGCTATTTTATTTTTGAGGTCAGCAAGACGGTCAAGGATTGTTAAATCAATGAAGGTCCTACTGTGGTCTTCAGTATTTTGTTTGGGAGATGGAGTGGGAGAATCAGAAATAATAATTGGACTGTTTGGAGTGTTTGGAGGGGTAGTTTCTGGTGAGGATGGCAGCTGGGGTATGTTTATAGTTGTACCACATGGAAGCTGAATTGCCAAGGGTTGTGGCTCAGAGGATTGAGGAGAATGAGGTTCAGGTGATGGAGTTTCAGAGTGATGAAACTCAAGTTGTGGAGGTGATGGTTGAGGTGAAAGTGGATGAAGTTCTGGTTGTGGAGAGGGAGGAGGAATTGCTGGTTGTGGAGAAGGAGGTGGAATTTCTGGTTGTTCTGGTATGGGTGAAAGAGTATGTTCTGGTTGAGGAGAGTGGGCAATTTCTGGTTGAGTGTTTGGATTATTTGAGAGGGGAGCGGAAACACGTTGATCAATTTCAGAAAGAACTTTGTCAAGTTCTGATTCTGTTGATGGTGTGGGTTTTGGATTTTTGGTGCGGGATCTCCTGAGAGTCAGTGACTCAGAAGGGTCATCCTCTGGTTCGGTTTCATCAATAGTTGGTATGGGGATTGGAAGTTCATGTGAAGCTGGGGTTGGGATTGATGTTGGAATAGCAGAAGAATTTAAAACATTAGCAGCAGATAGATTACCTCTCTTCTTAGGGGTCTGCTGGGATGGTCCTTCTGAAGTGGCCTTTCTTTTCTTCATCTTCTTTACAGAAACTTCTGGATTTTGTTGGTGCAGATCTTTAATATTCAGTTTGGGATCTGTACCATCAGCCTTGCAAGCGTCCAAATATCTGAGAACAACGATTGGTTTTGATTCAATCTCAGAAAATAGTGGAAAGTTGTCCAGAGGGACTCTTCTTCTGGTGATGTCAGCAAGAGAAGTAACGCTGGGCTCCTTTATGATATTTTCTATCAGTTTCATTTTCTTCAGATTCTTGGCGTTCAGAGGCTTGCCAACAGTAGGTTCAATAGAGCTTAATTCCTGAGCTTCTGTAAGGTGTTCTATCAGCCTATTCTCAGTCAGAATATCTGATATTAACCTGCCAAAGGGTATCCAATCCCTTTTTGTCCTTTCTTCTTCCCTTGTCTCCTTGATGCTGGTCCTGAGGTGATTAAACAGAAGATGAGCCAAGTTAATTTTTACCTTCTGATTAATAAAATAGATCAGAAACTGCTGATCTATATTTATATAATCAGGAGAGCTTGTGGGCTTCCTGTGATTAAAGCACCCCATAATAATCTTCTCCCATATTCTGTGATGATCCTTTAAGTCTCTGATTTTGCTGCTGGGAACCCCATGGGTGAAAATCTGCCTTGCAATGACAGCAACGTCAGAGCATCTTTCCGCCATGTCGATACAGCGGATACCACCACCACTGTATCCAATCAATATTGCAATGTGATCCTCAGTGATCACAATCTTCTTTCCCATTATGTAGGAGGTAACTTGATGTGTTGATGAGTACGCATGAATCCAGAACTCCTTGACCAATACTGGGAACGTTGGTCCCACCAACCTATCAAAATATCTCTCCCATCCTTGTGCCCTAACTTCTTCTGTCAAATCGAATCCATTATCTTTCAGACTGGAGAAATCAATAATTAGTTCAGACAGCACTTCAAAATTCTTCACTGGTGTAAGGAGTGTTCTGAAGGGAACTTGGTATTGTTCAGATGAAGCCTCCTTCTGAGAACCTGCAGAAACATTGCTAGAGGTTGCCATGTTCACACTTAGGGTTTTCTGAGAAATAATTTCGAGAAAAAGGGTTTCTTTTGAGAAAGATGATTGCACAAGTAAAAATGCAGAAAAAGCTTTGGATGATTGTAAGAAACGGTAAAAGATTAATGTGTGATGTTAATGTGCTTAAATAGATTTCAAAATGATTTTTGAAAACGTAAACGATTTTAAGAAAGAGAAATAATTCATCATTACATTTTAAAACATGATTACATGCATTTAATGCTTGCTGATTTTGGGGGATTTGAGAAAGATACTTGAAACGGTTACCAGACATGTGTCTCAAAGCACCCAATCAGCGTTTTGCCTTCTCAGAAGCGTGCACGCGTTCTGCTTCAGAGATTTGCTGATGATTGGATGACACTTGTTTGATTTAGTGAGCAGCACGTCTATCCTTGAGCTGAAACGCTCAGATCTTTAAGAATATCATCTGATACAATCTGCATGTCTATCTTTCTGAAAAGAGATTGATCAGAAGTTCACAGTAAAACAAATAGATTCTGAAGGTTAGTATATAACATTAAAACATTTTCACTCTGGGCATAGTTTCATGCTGAGATGTTTCAGAATGAAATTGAACCTATCTTCAGAAAGGGGTTTAGTGAAGATATCATCCCATTGATGGTCTGTATCAATAAATTTTAAGTTCAAAATTCCTTTCTGAATATAGTCCCTAATGAAGTGATGTTTTATTTCTATATGCTTAGCCCTAGAATGCAAAATAAGATTTTTACTTAAGCAAATAGCAGAAGTATTGTCACAGAGTATAGGGATGTTACTCTCAAAAATCTGGAAGTCTTCAAGCTGACTTTTCATCCAGAGCATTTGTGTGCTACATCCTGCTGCTGCTATGTACTCAGCTTCTGCTGTTGATAGCGCAATTGTGGATTGCCTTTTGCTGGACCAAGAGATCAGATTTTCTCCCAGAAACTGGCAGCTTCCAAAAGTACTTTTACGCTCTACTCTGTCTCCAGCAAAGTCAGCATCGCAGTAGCCTACTAAGCTGTAATCACTAGATTTTCTATAAAATAGACCCATATTAGTAGTACCTTTCAGATACTTGAAAATTCGCTTAACAGCTGTTAAGTGAGATTCTCTAGGATCTGATTGGAATCTAGCACAAATACATACGCTGAATAAAATGTCAGGCCTTGAAGCCGTCAGATAAAGGAGAGAACCAATCATACCTCTGTAGACCTTCTGTTCTACCTTTTTGCTTACCTCTTCTCTTTCCAGAATGCACGTGGGATGCATTGGAATCTTTGATGGCTTACATTCTGAGAGGTCAAATTTCTTCAGAAGATCTCTGACATATTTGCTCTGATGAATGTAAGTTCCCTCTGGAGTTTGATTGATCTGAATTCCTAGAAATAATTTCAGTTCCCCCATGAGGCTCATCTCAAATTCTGCCTGCATACACTTAGCAAATTTTCTTCCAAGAGAAGGATTAGTAGATCCAAAAATAATATCATCAACATAAATTTAATAGACTAAGATGTCATTCTTAACTGACTTACAAAATAAGGTAGTGTCCACCTTCCCTCTGGTGAATTCATTTTCCAACAGAAAGTTACTTAGTCTTTCATACCAAGCTCTGGGAGCTTGTTTCAGACCATATAGTGACTTCTTTAGTTTGAAAACATGTTATGGATGTTTTGTACTTTCAAAACCAGGGGGTTGGTGCACATAAACCTCTTCTTCTATATAACCATTTAAGAATGCACTCTTGACATCCATCTGATACAGAGTGATGCCTCTATTAACAACAAATGAAATTAAAAGTCTGATAGATTCTAACCTAGCGACTGGAGCAAAGGTTTCTGTATAGTCTATCCCCTCTTGCTGACTATAACCTTGTGCTACCAGTCGTGCTTTGTTTCTGATGACTTCACCTTGTTCATTTAGCTTGTTTCTGAACACCCATCTTGTTCCAATGACGTTGAATCCTTTTGGTCTGGGAACAAGATCCCATACGTCACTTCTGGTGAATTAATTCAGCCCTTCTTGCATTGCTAGAATCCAGTCGTTGTCTAGAAGTGCTTCATCAATAGAAGAAGGTTCAATCAGAGACACAAGTCCCATGAGGGATTCTTCAGAGTTTCTGAAGCTTGCTCTTGTTCTGATTGGATCTTCCTTTCTTCCTAAGATAGTTTCTTCTGGGTGATCCAAGCTGCTTCTGGGTAGTCTCTTCTGAGGTTGATCAGCAGCTGTTGTAGGATTGCTAGCAGTGCTCCTTTCAGATGTTGAAGGAGTGTCTTTGTTGAGAGCTTCTGATGACTTGTCTTCAGAACCTGTAAATTCAACTTCCATACCTGCAAAAACTTCATTCTGCTTTGACTTTTCAGAGTCAAGCTTATCATCAAAACAAACACTGATTGATTCTTCCACAATCTGTGTTTCTGTATTGTATACTCTGTACCCTCTTGAGCGTTCAGAGTATCCTAACATAATACACTTCTGTGCTTTAGAGTCAAACTTGTTCAAATAATTTTTTGTATTTAAAATAAAACAAGTACATCCAAATGGATGAAAATATGAAATGTTGGGCTTTCTGTTCTTTCACAATTCATATGGAGTCTTTTCCAGAATAGGTCTTATTGAGATTCTATTCTGAATGTAGCACGCTGTGTTTATTGCCTCTGCCCAGAATATCTTAGCAACGTTTGTCTCATTGATCATGGTTCTGGCCATTTCTTGCAATGTTCTGTTCTTTCGTTCTACAACTCCATTTTGTTGGGGAGTTCTAGGACAAGAGAAATCATGCAGAATGCCTCTGTCATTAAAGAATGACTCAAAATCTTTGTTTTCAAACTCTCCACCATGATCACTTCTGACTTTAACGATTCTAAGATCCTTTTCATTCTGAACTTGGTTACAGAAGGTAACAAACACAGAGTGTGACTCGTCCTTGTGTCTTAAGAACTTTACCCATGTCCATCTGCTATAGTCATCTACAATTACTAACCCATACTTCTTGCCACTGACTGAAGCAGTTTTAACTGGTCCAAATAAGTCAATGTGCAGAAGTTCTAATGGCTTAGAGGTAGAAACAACATTTTTAGATTTGAAAGAAGGTTTTGCAAACTTGCCTTTCTGACATGCTTCACACAGAGCATCTGAATTGAACTTCAAATTAGGAAGTCCTCTGACCAGATTGAGTTTGTTAATCTGAGATATTCTTCTCATACTAACATGCCCCAATCTTCTGTGCCAAATCCACTGCTCGTTGTTAATAGACAGAAGACACTTTACATTCTGATTTTTCAGTTCAGAAAGTTTGATTTTATAGATGTTGTTTTTCCTCTTTCCATTAAATAGGATAGTCCCATCTTTCTGACTAACCGCTTTACATGATTTTTGATTAAAGATTATATCATAACCGTTATCACTTAATTGACTTATGGATAACAGATTATGCATTAATCCATCTACTAGCAGAATATTATTTATAGAGGGAAGATTTCCATTACCTACAGTTCCAGAGCCAATGATCTTTCCCCTCTGATTGCCTCCAAAACCAACGTGGCCTCCAGGCTTAAGTTCCAGGCATTGGAACATATGCCTTCTTCCCGTCACGTGTCGCGAGCAGCCAGAGTCCAGGTACCATGACTGGTGTTTCTGATTTGCTTCTAAAGATATCTGCAACATGTATTATTTTATCCTTAGGTACCCAGATTTTCTTGGGTCCTAATTTGTTAGATTTACCAAAACTCTGGTTGAATTTTGGTTTCACAGAATACTTACTGCTAGTGTATTTAATATCATGTGTGTGACCATACACAAAATGTGAGTTCAGAGGAGTGTGTTTAATAATTAAATCCATGGAATTCTTTGGTGTAGGAACCTTACCTTGGTATCCTATTCCCTTTCTGCCGTTTCTGCTAACTCCATAGATCATTGAAGCCATTTTGCTTCTATCTATGCTTTTAGCAAGGAACTTCTGGAAACTATGATCATACTCCTTGATGATCTCATCAGCGCTGCTGGGAGTTTTAGAAACTGGTTCCTTTTGAGAGTTTTGTAAAACATTTTCTAATTTTGAAATTTTATTTCTCAGCTCAGAATTTTCCAATTTAAGACTCTCAGTCTTATCAGAGTCAGATTCAAGATTCCTTTTCAGGTTTCTGAATTTAACTCTAATCTGCTGGTACCTTTCCAGAATTTCGTTAAGGCTTTCAGCAAGTTCAACCTTAGTAAAATTAACTGCAAAGTCAGGAAATACCTCTTCAGTATCTGATTCTGAGTCTGATTCAGAAGCTTCACTGTCTTCTGAAATGTTGGCCATGAGAGCTATGTTTGCTCTCTCATCATCTGATTCTGAGTCAGCTTCAGACGAGTCAGAGTCATCCCATGTAGCCATGAGACTTTTCTTCTTTTCTCTTCCAAACTTCTTTTTGGGCTTTTCCCTCTGAAGCTTTGGGCAGTCACTCTTGTAGTGTCCTTGCTCATTGCACTCATAGCAGATGATGTCCTTGGTGTTTGGCTTTCTGCTTCCTGAGGAGCCTTCAGACTTCTGTATCCAGAGGAAGAATCTGTTCTTCTGTATCTGGAAGAAAACTCATTCTGATCAGATCTTCTGGGATTCCTGAACTTCCTTTGCCTCTGCTTCCATAGTTGGTTCACTCTTCTAGAGAGGAGGGAAAGTTCGTCTTCTTCTGATGAGGATCCATCAGATGTTTCTTCAACTGCCTGTAAAACTTTAGACTCAGATTTTTTGTTAGATTTTAATGCTAAAGGCTTACCTTGCTTCTGAGGTTCATCAGCTTCTAGCTCTATCTCATGACTTCTGAGGGAGCTGATAAGTTCCTCCAGAGAAATTTTGTTGAGATCTTTTGCTAGCTTCAGAGCTGTAACCATTGGCCTCCACTGCTTTGGTAAGCTTCTGATGATCTTCTTGACGTGATCAGCAGTAGAGTATCCTTTGTCCAGAACCTTGAGACCAACCACCAGAATTTGGAATCTTGAGAACATTGTTTCAATGGATTCACTTTCTTCTATTTTGAATGCCTCATACTTCTGAATGAGCGCAAGAGCTTTAGTTTCTTTGACCTGAACGTTGCCTTCATGCGTCATTCTGAGTGAGTCAAACATGTTCTTTGCTGTGTCTCTGTTAGAGATCTTTTCATATTCAGCGTAGGAGATGGCGCTGAGAAGAATGGTTATGGCCTTGTGGTGATTTTTGAAGTCACGCTTTTGTTGGTCAGACATTGCTTTCATGTCAATCTTCTGACCGCTTGCATTCACTGGGTGCGTGTATCCATCTGTCACCATGTCCCACAGATCAGCATCATGTGCCAGAAAGAAGCTTTCAATTCTGTCTTTCCAGTAATCAAAATTTTCTCCATCAAAGACTGGAGGTTTGCCGCTGAATCTGTCTCTGTCTTCATTGTTATCATTGCTGGTGTGTTGATAAGTTCCTGCCATTGTGTTTTTCTGACGCTGGATCTTGTACTGACACGGTTAAGTGTTTTAGCTCAGAACCAGGCGCTCTGATGCCAATTGAAGAAGTGAAAAACACAAGAAGGGGGGGTTGAATTGTAAAAACTGGAAATCAATTGCAGTCAACACAGTATTTTTATCCTGGTTTGTTTGATCTCAAACTACTCCAGTCCACCCGTCAAGGTGATTTCGCCTCTCTCCAACGAGGTCTTAATCCACTATATTCAACTGAATATTACAACTGCTTTAACAACTGCTAAAGCCTTCTTGAGTCAAACCACAAACCGGTTTCTCAAGGAAATACTTTCTTACAAAGAATTGAAATCTAGGTGTGTGAATGTTTTCTACAAAAACTGTTTATCACAACTGTAATACTACACAAATTAAGCTTATGAGAACTAGAGTGCTAAAAATAATTGAGTAAGGAATTGAGAGCTTTTAGCAAACTGAGAGTAAGGAAGATGATGAATATCTTTAGGCGTGTAGAGTGTTGTAGAGCATTAGCCAATTCAATCTTCATTGACTTGTTTATATAGCATTGGAAATAGTGTACGTTGGAGTAATAATTATGTTTCAATGCCAATAACATTCTTTCCTTATTAAGAATATCTTGTCTGGAATGATGCCGTTGGTAATAAATCATCTTGAATGCACAGTACCGTTGCCACTTGAGCGTGTTATGGCTTTGGCTCATTCTGACGCTGCTTAGGTGCTGATGAACTGTTGTTGTCTTTATCAGAGTTCAGATGGTTAAGCGCAGATCTGTTCATCAAGCTTCAGCATAAGCGCAAGTTAATCTTCTGATTCTGGTATCTGATATAACATCTTCTGATGCTGATGTTGATATCCAATTTTCTGATGCTGATGATGATGTTCTCTTACTGATACCCATCAGAGTTTCTGTAAAATAGAATATAATTTTTAGATAGCATATGTGTCTTACATGAATCATACAATTAATATATCTTTGCCTTTTGTTATCATCAAAACTTAAACTTAGGGTAGTAGATTCAAACTTTGTTCTAACAAAATATTCCAAGAAAACAACCCTCAATGAGTGTAGTATCGAGTATCTACCAACTTCGGACTGCACCAAAGCCGGTCATCTCACTACCCCTAATAAAAGGCCAAGATGGTCAAGTAAGGTTCTAGGTCATTAATGCTTAGTGACATCACTCAGCGGCCCCGTACTCTCCTTGATTGAACTCAAGGGTTACCGGTACTCACAAATATGTCGCACTAATATAGCTATTGCTTCAACCGTGTCGGTATACCCCGCATAGTTTCCACAATGTATTGCTATCTATGAATGTTTCCCCAAATCCAGGTGTAGGATTTCAAGCCCAAACAAGAGAACCAAAATGTAAAGCAATCAAAGCAAACAATTAGTCATGCAAAAGGGTGATCTAAGCCCTAAGGTTACTCCACTTTTAAAAATTTCCCCAGCAGAGTCGCCAGTTCTGTGATACGGTGGGAGAACTGACTTGGGATTTTGCGTTTGTTTTCGCAAATGTTTCAGTTTAGCAAGAGTCGCCACCGACTTTTTATTTTATCCTAAAGAAAGGTTAAAAAGCACAGGAAAAACCTTTGAGATGTTTTCTTGGGTTTGGGGAGTAGATTATAGAAAGGGAAGGTATTAGCACCCTTTCTATCCATGGTTATCCATGGGCTCTTAGTTACTTGCTTAGATCACTTGCCTTGCATTTTCAATTGTTTGAAATGGTGCTTTCAATTGTTTGAAATGGTGCTTTGTGTGTGGTTTTGAAAATGTTTTGAAAAAGATGCCTTGTCTAGGCAACCATTGTAACAACTCTTTACTCGAATGTTTTACAAAGGTGTTTGTCTTTTTGAAAAGATGTTTCAATGTTTTTGAAAGTTGTTTTTGAAAGTTATGTTGTGGAGTGTGTTTTGAAAGTAGGCAAGTGTGTTTTGCAAGTTTGATCAAGTAACCAAGAGCTATCTACCCTAAATTTCTCAAAGATCGTTCTTATGTTTTAACCCTTTTAACAGTATTGTTCCACCATTGTATTTGGTGGACAATCTTGTGTTAGGATGTTAACGGGACGGGCGCGGGTCATCGTTTAGACCATGAATGCAATAGTGCCAAGTGTCTTTGGCAATTTTTCCTTCAAGGGACTTGATCGTTTTTTAGGCAACTTGAGAAAGCGTCATCGAGGGACTATGATCATTTGATTTGTTTTTGTTTTGCCAAAGATACTCAACATGCAACATGGTCTATTTTTGAAGGCAACAAGTGGAGTAACCCGAAGGGTGCAAGTGTGCATTGTGTTGTCCATTTTCATGCTTTTTGTCTTTGAATTAGGTCAAGCTATTTGTTATTTTTGATTTGCATACAAACCCTAGATCTATCATGGCATAATTTGAAAGCTTTTAAATGCGGAAATTTAAAGTCCTAAATTATTACAACATAATTATAGGGATGGGGGTACAAATGTTTGAATGGGGGGATATTTGGCAAGAAATTAAATCTAAAACTATTACATCCATATTGAATAGACAAATATTAAATTGTACAATATTTAAACAAATATAATAAATATGCAAAATGTATTATGCACAAAAATGATCTTTTATGTATGTGAAAGTATTTTTCATGTGAAATATAAACAAAAATAAAAAGGTCAATTTTTTGGATATTTTTATGGTTTAGGGCAAAACCCTAGTTTTCTAAATAAATAATATTTATTTATTAATTATATACAATATTTGTTAATTATATACAAAAAATAAAAAAAAGAAGTATATTGTAAAAAAAGAGTATTTTTTAGTGTCATATATTAATAAAAATAAAAATGTATTATTTCCATATTTTTGTCCTAAATATCTAATAAAATATACAAGTATTTATATTATATATTAAATATACTAAATATATACAAAAATAAAATATTAATTATTTACAAAAAATGTATTTTTTAGAAAATGTTTTCAAAATGTAAAATAAAAATAATAACTGAAAATAAATATATTTTTGTATTATTTTTTAGTGTTTTAAATAAAAGGTTTTTATATTTATTTACATATATATGCTAAATAAAACAAATAAATGTCAAATAAATGCAAAAATGGGTGGAAAAATATATTTAATATTTTTTATATTTGAGGAAAAAATAATAAGTCAGAAACAAAAAGAAAAAATAAAAAATGATCAAAATATCACACAATGGGCCAGGGGGGTGTAAATGGAAAATGAGGGTGCAAGCAGCAAGAACAACTCAGGCCCAACCCAAGTCCACCTTCTTCAACTTCCAGCAATGTTTGAACAACCAAAACGCGCGTTTTGCATGCTTCATTCAAACTCCTGATTCTTTGACTTTTAACAAAAACTCATAACACAAACAATGTAGAGCATCAAGAGACGAATTCATACATATAAAAAACTTGACCTAACTCTAAGAAACGAGGGAGAATTTCTTCATCCCCAATTTCTGACCTAAGTTTTCTCCAATGTTCATGGCCAAAATTCTCACAACATACTCAATATAAATGAAAAGTAAGTATATGGGTGGCTTTAGGGCTATGAGGAGAACATGTTTCATTCACAAACCTAAGCCTAATCATGCCTGGATAGAGAGATATAAGTTCACATTTTTACCTGTTTCAGCTTGAGTCGTGTACAGCAATGGAGGTATCTTCAATGGAGTTGGAGCTTTGGTACAGCTTTCCTGAAGTCCAAGGATGCTTCTCCTATGCTTGGCTTGCTCTGAAACTGCCTGTATCGTGCTATGGAAGTCCACCTGCACAGCTTGAAAGCAAAAATGGCAAACGATGTTAAGGATGTTACAGCTTGGATTTAATGCTTGGGATAGTTTGTGTGGATAATATAAAATGTGTTTGAACTGGTTTTAGTCAAAATGCACGAGTGGAATGGATTGTGGAAGTCAATCTGCAGCAGGCACTCTGTTCTGCAGAAAAACTATGATTTTGGATATGAGGATGGATTGAGGATGAAGGAATCGTGTTTTAGGTCAGTTAGGGAGTGTGAAAGATGTTTGCAAAGTTTGCTTAGGTTGGTGTTTACAGGAATGAGAGATTGGAGTTGTTTTGCAATCTTGCTTGTTTTTGAAGTAAGTAAGCTCAAGTCCTCATGCAGGCCTGTATATCCTCTCTATCTATGCTGCACCTCTTTTTCTTGATCAGAGTGATTTGTGTACAAATGATAGCCTCAAAGATCTGGCCCATGCCTCTTGGATTTTGAATTTGACATAAAGCACTACTTTACAAAAATGGCAAAGTTGCTTTTTCTAATTATGGATTAGTTCTTTATGTAATGACTAAATGCACAAAACAAAGCTTGAACACAAAGGTTAGGCATTTAATTATGGAGTGCAAACTTGGTTTAGAGGCCTGCAAATAAGTTCCAAGCCTGCTGATTTGAAAATGAGACTTGTATGAACATGCCTTTGGTTATGAACAAAAGTGAATTTATGCCCAACTTTGCAAATTCGATTCTCCCTAACCACAAGGGTGTTTGAGAATTTCTTGGACAATTTGGAAAGCTTGGAATGTGTACTACAATCCATATTTGTAATGCAAATTGAAATTCCAAGTGGAATCATGTGAAAAGTGGCCATGAAGTTGGACAAAAATCCTGCCTAGAATAGGTCAAAATTTTTCTAAGTTAAGAATGTTTTGCACCCTTATTCCAAAAATCATAACTTGAGCTACAAGCTTCCTTTGAGAAAACATTGTGAATAAAAGTTGTAGATTTTGCAATGGACTACAACTTTCATGTTTTGAGTTTTGTTTGAATCCAATTGTATCTTGATAAAAAATGGGATAAAGTTAGGAAAAAATAAGGAAGTTTCATAACTTAGAAAAATTCTAAGTTATGAAATTTTCTCATTCTAAACCCTAATTTGCAATTTTGGGTTTCTTGATGAACAAGTTTCATAATTTGACATGTCTTGATGAAAAATGAATCTTGGCACTTGATTTTGACCAAAAAGTCAAAGTTTGAATTTTCAGTATACAGTCAAATTTTGATCAGTTGACTGGAAAATTCATCTGTCAATCTTGTGCATTTGAGATCTTTTGAACTTGTTGAATGTGTCAAGACAATGCCATTGAGTCCTTGAGTCCATATATGAGCTTGGTTTGCCATTGTTTAGGTCAAACAGTCAAAAATTGCCTTTGTGCAGTCAAAACCCTAAAAATGACCATTTTGCCCTTTTGGTGATCTGATCAAATTTCTTGTGGAATTGTGATCCAAACTTGACCAAATGGTTCATATGAATTTATTATGTTGATGTGGGTCAAATTTCATGAGGTTTGACTGTCAATTGGCCACAATTGACTTTTCCCCAATACAACTGATTTCTAGGTCAACTATCCAATTGACTGGGCAAAGATTGGAATCAAGGCTTGAAACTTGGTATGGATAAACTTGTGAGTCCAACATGAAGCATGAAAGTCACTTTGGGCATTTTAGGTAAAAACATCTTTGTGCAAAATTAAACCCTAATTTGGGTCAACAGTGCAAGGAGGAGTCTTGAGCAGAGCAAACCCTAACTTGATCTTGAGCTCCAAGGGTCTTGTGGTGAGAAAATATTGATGAAATGAGAGGGCAAATTTTAGGGTACAACAACAAGCTTACAACCATTCATACCAGTTTCTTGTAGGAGATCAAGGACATATTTTCTTTGACAAACAACAATTTTATTTCTTTGATCTTTACTACTTCCATGTCAAGAAAGTAGTTGAGTGAATTCAAATCTTTTATTTGTAACTCATTTGCTTGGTTTTTTATTTAATCTCGTTATTTCTATCACATCATCACATGTAAGAATATTATCATCAACATAGACAATTAGAATAATTATATCCCATTTGACCTGAATTTATGAATACGGTATGATATGTTTGTTCTTAGGTATATCCTTATTTTTTTCTTACCAAGTAAAGATTTAAAACCAAGCCTTAGAGACTGTTTTAGTCCATACAAAGACTTTTCTTGTTTGCATTATTGTGACCAAACTTTTCTCCAAATCCCGAAGGACATTTTATATAAACTTCTTCCTCTAAATCATAATGAGAAAGACATTCTTTTACATCTAACTGGTGGAGGAGCTAGTCTAAGTTAGCAACAAGGGATACGAGAACTCTGACTGAGTTGGGTTTTAAAACAGGAGGAAAAGTCTCTGAGTAATCTGTGACATATATTTGAGTAAATAATTTGGAAACTAATTAAGCTTTGTACCTTTCGTTAACTATATCACAATTGTATTTTACTGTAAACACCCACTTGCACCTAACAACTCTTTTTCCTACAGGTAGAGTCGTGTACGAAAATACTTCATCTAATAAATAATTCCTCTTAAATTGAGTATCATATGAACCATCCTCTTATCATCAAGCTATAAAATTCCATGAATGAAGAAAAGAAATGTCACAAGAATTGATACCCCTTTAAGCAAATAGTTCTTTATTTATTTAAGCCCTCCCACTTGAAAAAAATAAAGTGGGTTGTTGTTCACAAGGGTTTCTCGCGAACAAGTTTTAGTCTCTTACTTAAAGGTTACTTGCAGGATCGGCTACAAGAGTCCTAGATTTTGTGTTAAGTTTGATACGGTATTTTGGGATTAGAAAGCAGAAAAAAGGTAAAAGACAAAGATAAAGATAAATCTGCAAGAATGATAAACAAGGCAGAAAAACTTGAAGTAAATTGTTTTGAATTTAAATATGGACGCAAACATACATTTTTCAGAAGTTACTTGTTTCTCTCTTTAACGCAGATACTGAGTGTTTTCTTACAATGTTATAAAATGCGACCTCTAACATTGTTAGTTCTCTATTTTGTATGATTGACATTAATTTTAGTAAAACAAATTAGGAAGCAATATGTTAAATAGGATGTTTCATTTACTGGAGCGACATGTCGAAAAAGATGTCCTATGCAGAGCCATTCAATATTGTGACTACATTGGGATGGGCTATTAGATCTGTTTAAGATTTAACAAATGCAAAATATTCTGGGAATATTATGATATCCTATGTGGCGTTGATTTTAAGGTCTGGAAGATTCAAGCTGAAATCAAGAAGAATATTGACTTTCTAATTATGGAGATAAATTAGAAAAGTCATGATTGAAGATCTATCTTTATATAGAAGTTTCTGTAGATTTGTAGCATCTGATATGTTGTGATGTGAAGCCCAAAATCCACTTGGATAAAGGGTTATAAATAGAAGGTTGTTAACCTAAAAGAAAGTAAGTCGTGAATAAAAATATGTAATCTATTAGGGCTTCGTTTATGTGCCATTCTCTAGGAGAGTTGGTCTATGTTATTTGTGAGCCTCTCGACTATCATGTTGATAGAAACGCAGGATTGTTCCTTGAGTTATAAGGTTTTTTCATTCATTCATAAGCTTGTAAGCATCGAATTTTTGTGTCAATCTCTCTTAAGATTTTAAGCATAGGGTCGATTATTGTTCTTGGATGAAGCTTTGAAGCAAATCCAAGTATTTTTATTAGTCAAGAGTCTCAGATAAACTTTATGATTGTTAGATATCAGTGAGGTTATTTAGGAAGTGGGATGAAGATTTCTCATATTTAAGGAGGATCTAAGTAGAAGTATCATTGGGTAGGTATTAAGAGAGAAGTTGTAAATGGGGGAGTTTAGCTTTGAACTAATACCGTTGATAGTGGACTTTCTTCCTGGCTTGGTAGCCCCTATAGTAGGAGTTTCTGTACACCGAACTAGGTCATCATATCTTTGTGTTATTATCATTCTACATTATTCAATTTTGTTTCTTGATTGATTGACATGTCATATAAGATGTTGGAACATCTGTCATGACTCTGTTTTGGTATGTTTATATCAATATGCTTTATCCAGTTCAAGTGTTATTACACAGAGATCTTTGTATCAACATGTGTTAGGACATTGTTATATGTATACCAGAATTTTAATTGGTATTAGAGAAAACATCATGTTTTATTCTAGGTGAGATCTGAAGAAGATACTTTTTGGTGCATTGAACTTAAAGGAACAAAGTGTTGGTTGTAGTTGTTGCTATGACTGTGGTGTTAATTGTGAGGCGTTTCTCTGCTGCTTGTGCCTCTATAGTGTGAACATGGAAAACTCATATTATTCTAAGATGATCCCTTAAGAAGGATCATTGACTATTTGTGATAGGGTGAGTATTGGACGTGTCTGAAGTTGTCAGACATGTAGCTTTGATGGTGAGCTTCTGTGTTGTGTTTGATTTATTTTCAAACATCTGGTGTTCTATTCTCACCTATATTATGGTGATTATGTGCAAGGGTTATCTTGTTCTTCCCTGAAAGGTGTTGAGGAGTTGTTGATATGTGATCCGCTGCATATGTATCTAAAAACTCCTGATGGTTTGGTGTATCCTATGGTATTGTGATACTTGGAGGATATCTACCAGCCTGCTAAAGTTGCCAAAGATACTTGAGGTTCATCTCAAGTCCACTCATAAAGGCACTTTTAAGTGAGTTTGTTGTACATAGATCTGAAGAAAGTAAGAAGCAATTTATTTTTCCTTCCAACCCTAAAAGGCCAGTCTCTGGTCTTTGATAATGGATCTCTTGCTGTAGAATGATGTCCTACCAGATATTAGAACATCACATCAGCAAGTTATGAAGATTTCGGATGGCTAAAGGAATGGAACTTCATATGCTTTGGGTTATAAACAAATGTGTGCTGGTCACATATGTTTAGAACCTTCTCCTGAACTGGAAGATGAGGCATCTTGGTTGTGTGTCTAAGAAGTTTCTGTTCTAGAAACATGTCTTAGATAAGTGTGTTGATCAAGAGATGATCAAACTATTGATTCTTATTGGCTGAGCTCAAAACTTCTAGAGGAGATTTATTTTATCAACCAGGTTCTTCATATGTGGATGTCAACTTCGAATGTCGAGGACATTCTCTCTGGAATCTGGAAGATTCTTCTGATCAAAAGAAGTCAGATTTGTTTGATATTGCTTGTGACTATTCTGAGGGAATAATTTCTAACTGAGTTAGAGAAGGGCACTTTTAGCAGTTGGCTGGTGGGTGTTTCTAACAAATAGGATGGAGGTTGTTACTCAAACTTGGTATTATTATCAAGTCTATGAGAACATGGAACTCTTGTTGTGCTATAAGAGACAATCAAAGGGCCGTGTGCAATAGAGGTGTGTATCATCCAATTTATTAAGTGTTGTCTGCATCTTTGGAGTATCATCCAAGCTATTTCGGATGAGCTTTCCTATTGTGAGTCTTGAAGAATTGGAAGAAGCATACATTTTCTAAACAATCTATTTGTGATATGATGATCATTCAATCCCCTAGTTGTTATGGTATGTCCTAGTCATATGGTAGAGGGAATCTCCTCTGCTGATGCATAAGGATGATGTCTAACACCTCAAGGTCAGACAAGAGGTATGGATGTTGTGCTTATGATAAGAAGGTTCTTGAGGTGTTCATTTTTCTGCATGTATCTATGATCTGGTCTTGAAGGTTGGTTAACTGTGGATGGATACAAGTGTGGTTCCCTTGTGTTCCCTGCAAGAGTTATGTTTGGATTACTATGGGTGGTGTCTACAAAGCCATAGTAAATGATTAAATCCCTGATGTCTGAACTGATGTTGGAACATCATTTTAGTTGGTTGCTTCTCCAGCTAAGGAAGTTTATTTTAAACTCATGGTGGAGTCAAGAAACTGGCCTAATCTGGAGTGGTCTATGGGTTGTATATTTGTCATGACTGTTTGGCATGATGAAGAATCCACATATGCTAAGTGGTTTGTACAAGAAGGATGTCACACCAAATGTTCTATCTAGTGTGAGAAGGTAGTATTATTTGCTGTCTATATTTCTCGGAGGGAACTGTGAAGAAAGGAACGTGAGAAAATTTTCTTCTGATGATGTCATACATTTAACTGATGACAAATATTTTGACGGGAGATGAGTATTTATTTAATGTGTATGTGCAAGTCTGCAATCTGAAATCCTTGTTTCAGAGAGTGTGTGAGATTTTATTTCTCTCCATGATATTCAGGTGTTTATGATGACCTGAATAAGCTGCATTGGATTTGTTTTATTAGGAGCGTCTTGAAGGAATTTGTTGGAAAATGAGTCCATTCAATGGTGTTTTAATAACTGAAGTTATTGGGTTCTATGATAAGGAGCTGATGTCATAAATGATGTTGTGACATCATGCTTGTTGAAGAAGCTTGGGATTATGGATTAGAATAAGAAGATTATGATCTTTTCTGAAGTAGTATGCCTGTTGAATGTGTGATTACTATCCAACAATTGCAAGTAAGGGCAAATGAATGGTATCCGATAGTATGATCTGATCAAGCAGGTTTTGATGAGGAGGTGGCTTCTTCTACTACAAGAAACTCTAGAAAAGAATGTGTTAGTTTGGAGCATGTGAAGCAAGCAAACTAATTGTTTGTGTATGTCCTTGTCAAAGTGAAGAAGTCAGAGGGATTGGTTATGCTCTCAAGGAGATAGAGTATCTAGTTCAGGTTTATCTTAACAAGGGTGTTAATGTGATTAGCTAGTATGTGAAGTTAAGTCCTTCACTTTGAGAGAGTGGAGCCTTTCATGTGCTCAAGTGTTCATTTTCATCTGGATCATTGTTTATCCATGACAGGGGGAGTCAAGTTTTTGTATTTGAATTGTTAATATAACATTACAGATTTCTTGAATCTTGCGTACTGTTCAATCTTGGTAAGACTCAATAGATGTCCTGATTGATGAATGAGAGATGTCACACATATGATGTTGAGATATTTTGATTTGTGCTGGTCAAAAAAGTATTTGTAGAATCCAGTTGAATACGTTAGGATTATGCTTCAAATATTTGGATATTTCTGTGAAGCACTTTTGGTATTTTGGCTACAAGAACAAGCAGACAATGTCTGACTGGATGTCATAACTTTTTTTAGGACGTGTTTTCTATTTGATCCAAACAAGGGAGTGTTATGGACGGCGTGATCAAGCACATGTCAGAAAGGAGTGCAAAGAGTTTGTTTGACTATGCACGTGCATGTATTGGAACTATCTTCTCAGAAGAAACAATCTAAAGACAATAAAGATAGTCAAGACTGAATTGGTCAGTGCATATTTATTTTGGTGGAGTTATCTTCCTCAAATAAAGTTCTTTTTTTACCAAGATCATCGTTACAGTCAAGGTTCGTTAATTCTTAAAAAATTGTTCAACTATTTAAAGAGGTTATTACGTTTCTTCTATCATCTTGTGATAGTTTCTTTTTTAAAACTCTTCTAGATTTTATCCGAGTTTGGGTGAGTATAATTTGGGTATTATTTTGTGGGGGATATCCTTGTCAAGCATTGGATAAAAAGGGGGAGAAAGGTATTGGTCACCATTTGGGTGTTATGTCTGTTCTTGCAGTTGTTTTGTAAGGATGTTTAACAAGATATCTCAACATCATGTCTGAGTCTTACTTCAGTCTCTGCTATTTTTGTGTCTTGTGATCTGAGTTATGAACATAATTGTGTCTTATGTTCTGAGTTACCTGAGGTTAAAACCTATACCTCTGAGTCATCATCTGGATTAGTGAGCTTGGTGTTTGGTTGGTTCTTAATGGTTCTCTTATGCCTCTTAATTTTCCTCTTATGCTTCATGTGAGGAAGATTTGTTCCTAGGTTGAAGGGGAGTGTCAATAATCTTCTTCCTCATGTACACCATGTGGTGTTAGATCCTGTTGAATCTATGTTTCTACCATTGGATTTATGACACTGTTGTTAAGGGGGAGTGTCAGTCATTCTCTTCCTCAAGTACACCAAATGACTTTAGTACTTTCTACCCCTTTCTCATGAGGTTATTGTTCTTTGATATTGGGTTTTTATGATGCAATGGAACTCATTTAGAATTTTGTAAAGAAGATGCCATGTCAAACACGATGCTTAAACATCATTCAAATTATGAAGTGATGTTCCTCCGTGTTGCTGTGTTCAGTAGATTTGTAAGACTAGAGTTAAAATTTGCCAAAGGGGGAGATTGTTAGTTCTCTATTTTGTATTATTGGCATTAATTTTGGTAAAACAAATTAGACAACAATATGTTAAATAGGATGTTTCATCAACTGGAGCAACATGTCGGATAAGATGTCCTATGCAGAGTCATTTGACATTGTGACTATGTTGGGCTGGGCTGTTGGATCTGTTTAAGATTTAACATATGCAAAATATTCTGGGAATATTATGCTATCCTATGTGGCACCAATTTTAAGGTCTGGAAGATTCAAGCTGAAATCAAGAAGAATATTGACTTTCTAATTATGGAGATAGATTAGGAAAGTCATGATTGAAGACCTATCTTTATGTAGAAGTCTCTGCAGATTTGTAGTAGTTGATATGCTTCAATTTGAAGTCTAAAATCCAGTTGGGTAAAGGGTTATAAATAGAAGGTTGTTAACCTAAAAGAAAGTAATTCGTGATGAAACTATGTAATCTATTAGGGCTTTGTTTGTGTGCCACTCTCTAGGAGAGTTGTTCTGTGTTATTTATGAGCCTCTTGACTATCATGTTGATAAAAGAGTATGATTGTTCCTTGAGTTTTAAGGTTTTGTCATTCGTTCATAAGCTTATAAGCATTGAATGTTTGTATGTCAATCTCTCTTAAGCTTTTAAGCATAGAGTCGATTATTGTTCTTGGATGAAGCTTTGAAGCAAATCCAAGTATGTTTGTTAGTCAAGATTCTTGACTGAAATTTATGATTGTTAGATATCACTAAGGTGATTTAGGGAGTGAGATGGATATTTCTCGTATTTAGGGAGGACCTAAGTAGAAGTGTCATTGGGTAGGTGTTAGGGGAGAAGTTGTAAGTAGACGAGTTTAGCTTTGAACTAATACTGCTCATAGTGGACTTTCTTCCTGGCTTGGTACCTCCTAGAGTAGGTGTTATTGTACACCAATTTTGGTCATCATATCTTTGTGTTATTATCATTCCACATTGTTCAGTTTTGTTTCTTGATTGATTTACATGTCATATAAGATGTTGGAACATCTGGTATGACTCTTCTGGTATGTTTATATCAGTATGGTTTATCCAATTCAAGTTTTGTTAAATAGAGATCTTTGTCTCAACATGTGTTAGGACATTGTTATATGTATACCAGAATGTTAAACATGAATGAAAAACTTGCTTAAATAAACAAACAAAAGTAACTGGTATCCTACATGTTCGACTGTTATTACAACCACGTTTGGAGTTTGTGATGAACAACCTCTTTGAACCTTCCAACATTCTATTTGTAACCATCAATGAAAAATGCTCAAATGTTGAACGCTTTAAGTATTTGCTTTTGGCTTTTAAACCTTTATCGATCTGGCTCCCAGTCAATTGACTTTAAACCATTACGTCGACCCAGCTTCAAAACTCAAAATTTTGTTAAGTCTCAATGTTACTTTACCTTTTGTAACCTGTCGATGCTGTAGCAGTAGAAATGTTTAAGACTAAGCCATTGGATTGACTAAACTTATCCAGGTCAAAAATAAAAATCGCCACCATGCTTTATTGTTTCCAAAGGAATGGGAAAAGAGCGAATAACCCAAAAAGAGGAAGAAATATTCAAGGTAAGGGGGTTGGTTATGTGAAAGGAAGGTATTAGCACCCTAAACATCTAGGGTACTCTGCAGGAACCTCTTTGTAAAATCTGTATATTTTGGCTATAAAATGTTGTATAAAAAATAGATGGTGGAGGTGAGAAAAGAAGTATTTTTTATGATTTTTGCACCCGCCGCAGTTGTGAACCTTTAGTGCCTACGTACCACCTTTCATGTAATAGGGGATCAGGGTACACGTAGTTCACCTTTAAATTTTTTTAAAACACAAGTGTGTTGATTGATTTTATGAGATAAGACATCATCATCATTGTCCGTGTGGAAAACATACTTACTACCCACAATTACGAGAAAGGAGAATTTGCATCATCTCAAAGTGGAGGATATGACTTGGATTTTTAAATCAACAATGCCTCACTCAACACCCAAGTGAAAAATATCTCACTTCACTATATATTGTAGAAGTATAGTTATTTGCATCACTACAAGGATTGACAAGAGTCTAATCTTTTGAGAAAAGTTTTAAAATAAAAAGCCAAAGTGGAAAAAATGGTTTGAAATGAGATTGATTGACTTTTAGTCTTCTCACAAAAAAAAGGTCAAGGTATTATTAAATTGATTGAAGTTTATTTATGAAAATGAATTTGAAAATGCATGGACCTAAGTCCAACTTTATTATGAAAGTGGTTCAAGTTTAGAAACAAGAAGAGTTTTCAAAAGGAGGGAGAAGATTTTTGAAATTAAAGAAGATGGGAGGAGAAGAAGGGACTATCCTAAAGAATAAGGTAACAAGCTAAGGATAAGAACCATCTAACCAACAAGAATTCAATACTTGACATTATGAGTCAAGATAGAATTCCCATTCTTTGGATTGAAACCAAGCAAGCAAAGATTGTAGACCTCTTGAGAGAACCAGCCTTCAAATGTATTAAGTCTTTACAAAAATTGGGCAGAGTAACGACTGTATACGTGTGAATTCCAGATTACAAACAAATAATGTAATCACAATAACCTGCACACAAAACATACAAACAACCCAATGTCTTGAGGCAAACCTCAAGAACTCCAAACAAAATATCAATTAAGGTCACAAGGTCTCCAACATAGGCCAAGGTTTCTAATCCTAAGTACAAGAAGCCCAATACTCCATAATGCCAAGGATAGTAACCAAATTGTCCAAATATCATTATAGCTTTTTATGGTTCATGTTGATTATTAGGTATCTTAAAAAAGAAAAGAAAATCTCAAGTGAGCAAAATAAAAATAAGAAGAATATAAATGCTCAAGTGAGCAAAATAAAAATGGCATGAAATGTAATGCTTAAAGTAAATGGTACATAAAGCATAAAAGTAAAAGCATAAAGTAAAAATAATTTAATAATTAGTGGTTAGTTGGATGACCATCTTGAAACTTGCATTTGGAACTCATTAGAGGATTGGTAAAACCAAAGCCTCCACACAAAAAGTTGCATTTGCTTTTTGTCAAGTATATCATTCATTTGGAATCCTCAAAAGTACCATTTAATGATCAACGATGTTTAAGTGATCCACGTTGACTAAAAGTTTTGTAGATCCATTAGAGGATTGGTAGGACCAAAGCCTCCACACAATGAATCTCAAGGTTATTGGATCAAAGAGATCAAATTAACATACTTGGGCTTGCAAACATAGGTTTGTGCCACAAATGATCATTTATTTGAATCAGGACAAAATTTAGCGCTATGTTAAGCAATTGTAAGTTGACTTATATAGAAGTCACACCTATTTTGAGGCCGGTCAATAGCAATCTATGTACCATTTGTTTTGAGACATGATATATAGATCATGTTCCACTAACACTTAATGCAATAAGAAAGGGACAAGATAAAGAGGGGTGAGAAAGAATATACAAACCACATTTGAATTAAAATTTAATCAAATTATTATTAAAATCATTCATCCATTTTTATGGAGTTAGACTCAACACCACGGATCCAATGATGTTAATAAAGTTCATGATAAAAAATTCAATCCAAGATGAGCCATAAAATAATCACAAAATAATATTGCATTTAATATATACATTAAAAAGGTTTTTAAAATGGAAATAAGAAAGAAAAATATGAACTATGTTCAAATTAATCAAGAAATATTAAATAAGACCATAGAAAAATCAGAAATGGACTCAAATATTTTTATAAAATTTTTGGTAATTTTTTAAAGTCAGAAACTATTTTTTAAAATTAAAAGAAATGAGTAAAATAAACTAAAAATGGTAAAAAATAACAAAGTCAGAAATAAAAAATAAATGAGGTCACCAATATTTGTCACAATATTATTGTATCATTCCATAATTTTTTTAGAATTTAAAAATGCATAAAAGTATTTTTAAACATTTAAAACAATTCAAATAAAGTGAAAATCTATATAAAATATCAAAACACAAAATAAAATTGTGAAAAAATAAGAATCAGAAAGAGAAAAATCAAAAATATTTTTGTAATTTTTTCAAAATTTTTGGACTTAAAATGAATTTTCTATGATTTTTGAAGTTTAAAACAATTAAAATGAAAATCAGAAAATAAAATATCAAACCAAAAAAATATGGGCCATCTGATCAGTGTCAAAATGCGTTAGTAAATAGATCATGTGGACCTGGCGCGCTGTGCATGTTATGGACTTTAATGAATAAAGCACTGAATAAAATGTAAAATCAGATTTCAGCCAGTCCCAAAACTAGGTTGCTCAATCTGTAAAATTAGAGCACGAGACCTATGCCATTCGCTTCGTCTCATCAAGATGAAGACAACCAAACCTTCGCGAAAAATTTATATAAACTGTAGCTCAAGCAATTTGGAAGAGAAGTTTTGAAAAGGGATTTGAAATTTCATGGTCAAAACGTGTTTCCAGATAAAAGCAAGTGTTGTGACTAGAACCAGAGCAATGAGAGCTTCACAATGATATCAAAGTTTGGAAGAATTGTTGGAGAAATCTATCTATTGAAGTTGAGTTGCAGAGCTCTGAAACTGGACTTCTATGGATCAATATAGGTCACGATTCTTGAAGGTAATTATATGGTTAGCTTCAGGGAAGATCAAGGGAGGTAAATTGATAGAAAAAATGGATTGAAAAAGGCTTGAACACTGATATCGAAGTTGCAGAAAAGTGAGTTATGAAGCAAGTTTGGCAGGGTGATTCTGGCTATTCAAGCTTGAGGAAATGAATGAGGGATGACACTCTATTTATAGGGAATCAAATGGAATGTTCAAACGTGTGAAATGATGAACTTTGGAGGGAAATTGAGTGAAGTTGCAAACAAGAAAAGTGTGACTTCTATTTTGATCAAAACTCATCCAAAACGCGCGTTTTGCTATGCTAATCACTTATAGAAGTTCACTAAACATGTTTAGAAGCAAAAACGCGAAGAAAAAAAGTGTTTAGAAGTTAAATCAAGGATTTCAAATTCTGACTTTTGAAGAAACTTCAGTTTCAAGTTACCAAGTTCAAATCAATGGCATTCTCACCTCAAGGGGTCTTAGGGCATGATTCTTGATGTTTTAGAAAGATGAGATTACAAGCTTTGCAATGGGAAAATAATGGAATCAAATGGATGTTTGAGCTGAAAGTTGCAATGAGTCAAAGTTGGGAAAAAGAAGTTGACTTTCCATACTTAGAAATATTTCAAGTTTTTCTTCAAAAGTGACCTATAATGTTTTGCATCCAAACATGGCCTTCCACTTGGAATTGGTTCTTGACCAAAAAATATGGCATGAAATAGAACTCTTGAATGACATTTTAAAACTTGAACCATTCAAAATATCCAAAAATTGAGAGAGTTATGAATTGTTGAAGTTAGGAAAATATCATGAAATGACCTATAATCGTTTGTATCCTTATGGCATCTTCCATCCATTTTCTCAATTTGCATATAAAAGAAGTAATAAAGTTCACATACTCGAGATCATTATGGAAAAATAGTGGGTTCAAGGTGATAAAAAATGACCAAGTTATGATCATTTGAAGTCACACATGGGAAATTGGGGGTTCATCTAGAGGACTTATAATCTTTCTTCATCATCAAGTTCCTTCCACATGAAAACTCCTTGAAACTTTTGAAGTGATTTGTTAATAACTCTTTTAAGAGAAGGATGTTTTTGGAATCACTCAAAATTACCAAGATATTAGCAAGATATACTTCTTTGAAGTTCAAAACCCTAACTCCTAGATCAAGAAAATGCTTTGAGGAACTTTGACAATTTTGAACAACCTTCTTGTACCAAAACTTTTGCTTTGTAGATAGGAGTTGTCGAGGATGATAATGAGAACTCATAGCAACTAAAACCACATCCATATCTTGATAATTGAGAGAACTATGCACTTGTGACCAATGGGAACAAGGCCTTGTCCAACCATGACAACTTCTTCAATAAACCCCTTGTACTTTTGAATTAATATTGACAACTTTGAAATATGGTGAACCAAAATAAACCTTGCCATGCCATTTCTTCCAAAACAACTTCAATGGTGAGGTTTGGATTTCTCAGACTTTATTGACTAGGGCATGGAAATAAACTCATGAACCCATGGATCAACTTGCTAAGCCATATTGCCTTTACCTACATTATTAACAAGTAAGAAAAACTAACATTGCATTTTATTAGTTAAAAGGAAAGTCAAAGAAAAACATGCATGATCACAAAGGAAAAAAACAAGTCAAGGTACTTGGTTATTCCTCAAAGGGAAAAGCTAACGATAGGGAGGAGAACCAAAAGCCCTAATGTGATCTTGTTGTGATTGAATCAATATGGTATGATGAAGGGATCTTAGGGGAAAAAATTGGGGTAAAACAACTGCCCTTATTTAAGTTTCTTCTATGCGGAGATACGAAGGTTAAAAATCTTTGTGTCAACGCGATCGAAGATACTTAAATATAAAACAAACCCTATTTTTGGCCCTAAGATGCCATGCACTGCTTATGAGTATGAATGCATATGAAAAACTTCAAAGGGACGCAAAACACCACTGGGGGTGTAGCAAAGGAAATAAAGATCAAAAGAGAAACCCGACCAGGAAAATAAATCACTAATCAAAAGACCCGACTCATGAAGGATGGTAAAAGGTCAAAGGATACACCAACTTTTACTGAAGGCGAGACTACTAATGTTCACTGAAGGTAGAAAGAGAAAAGAAAAACAACACCGACGTTTACTGACGGTGAGCTACCAACGTTTACTAAAGGTAGAGAGACAAACATCGACGTTCACTGACAATGAACTACCAACTTTCAATGAAGGTAGAGAGAAAAGAAATATCATAGCACCGCCGTTCACTGATGATGAACTACCAATGTTCACTGAGGGTAGCAAAAAGATAACAATCACCAACTTTCACTGATGGTGACCTACCAACTTTCACTGAAGGTAGAAAGGAAAGAAATATCATATCACTGCCATTCACTGACAATGAACTACCAACATTCACTGACGATGAACTACCAACATTCACTGACGATGAACTACCAACGTTCACTGAGGGTAGAAAAAAGATAACAATCACCAACTTTCACTGAAGGTAGAAAGGAAAGAAATATCATAGCACCGCCGTTCACTGACGATGAACTACCAACATTCACCTAGGGTAGCAAAAAGATAACAATCACCAACTTTCACTGATGGTGACCTACCATCTTCCACTGAAGGTAGAAAGGAAAGAAATATCATAGCACCGCCGTTCACTAATGATGAACTACCAACATTCACTGAGGGTAGAAAAAAGATAAGAATCACCAACTTTCACTGATGGTGACCTACCAACTTTCACTGAAGGTAGAAAGGAAAGAAATATCATAGCACCACCGTTCACTGACAATGAACTACCAATGTTCACTGAGGGTAGACAAAAGATAACAATCACCAACTTTCACTGATGGTGACCTACCAACTTTCGCTGAAGGTAGAAAGGAAAGAAATAACAAGTTTCTCCAAAATTCTAGCGTTTCACCTAGAACGGGTCTCAACTTCTTCTTTAATAAAGGCACTCCTCCTGGAAAGGGTAATATATAAGCTGTCTTAAATAAATAGACTACCACTTACAAAGATTTCACAATGAACTGTAAACTATCCACTCATAGAGAAGATAGAAAAAAGGCAACGTTGACTTTTATGGGAAAGTATAAGTTGCTCAAATAAAGAGACCTGCTACTTGCTGTTATAGGAAGGATTGTAAAAATGACTTTCTGGGGAAAACAATATGGCTTCCTGGGGAAAGAGATATAACTTCCCGGGGAATGAATCATGACTTCCTGGGGAAATGCCAATATATTCCTGTTGAGGAGATAAAGTCTTCTCGTGCAAAATAAACGCACGTTCTCAAACCAAGGCTCGAAGCTTGCAGAGATCCAAAGTAATAATATTTCTAAGGATCAAAGATTCAAACTAGAAATAAAATGGAATGAAACAGTCAACCAAAATATATCCTCTGAGAAATAAAATCAAGAGGGAAATCCAAATCTATCCATACAAAGAGTTGTACAGGAAGGCTAAAGCAAAAATCTTCCACGAGGGATAATTCAGTGGGGAAATTGAAAGAATATACACTCTCTGCTTAAGGCCGACACTCTATTGGAGAGAGGACAACACAACTCTGCAAAACTGGGTAATATGCCAACAAAATATTAATGAATGCGAGTGAACAATGATTTGCTAAATTTAACTATGAATGATGTATGTATGAATATATGAGTGTTATCATGCATATGATGACAAAATAGATATATAACACTGGGAATAACCAGGTAAAACCAACTCGGGGACAATCAATACTCAGCTAAATCGCATCCAAGATAAGCATTCCAACAGAATCCTAATTCGCGGCTTAACTTCACTGAGAAGGAACACAATCCGAAAATAATCAACACATAGCGACAAAATAGTACAGATACAGGGATATAACATCCTTATCCAGGCTTCACCGGGGAAGAGCAATCAAAATTCAATGGGGAAACAAATGTTTTCACAGTCCGCACTTCTACTGGGGATTTCAATACTGATTTCAAATAAGGCAAACGAAAACCATATCGTTCGAAACATCAACTGAGGAATTTGAGCTAACTTCATTGGGGAAATATCATACAGACTTCACTAGGGGAGATAATGCCTCATCATCGAGATATCAACGGGGGACCTTGTGCTGACTCCATTGGGGAGGTCAAAACCACATCAAAGAGAGGAAACCATGATACGTTCTTCACCGGGGAAACCAGAGACACGTTCTTCAATATTGAGAGTAAGTATTGCACCAACTTCTCTGGGGAAAAAGTATGGAACCTCATGGGGATAACAACTTAGGGATTTAAGAAGTCAAACATTAAAGCAAGAAATCAATCTTATGGGGATTTTAAATCAAACCCAGCACGTTGCGGGTGAAAACCCCAAAAAAAACTGACAAATCAAACATTGCCCTTGCCTAATTATCGGGAAATCAAATAAAATGCAAGTACCGCTAAAAGGAGATGCTTCGCAAATGAGTCCAACTCAGCATGCACAGGGAGAAAAGACTTCTATAAAATAAGTGAGGCCTTCATTGGGAAATCTCGGATTGATTCTTCATATCATGCAAAATTATTCTGAAAAAAGATACCCTGGGATAGCCTTCCCGGGGAATCAAGAAGTCAATATTATAGAAAAAGGTCAAACTCATGGGGATTTTAAATCAAACCCAACACTGAGCAGGTGAAAACCCAAAAGTTGACAACTGTCTCAACACTTCTTAGAAAATATACTGCCCTGGTCTAGTTGCCTGGGAAATAAATACCAACAATAATGCCAATACTGCAGAAAGAGCGACATTTTGAAAATAGTTCCATCTCAGCACACCAAGGGAACAAGACCTTTCATCATATGAGGGAAGATTTCACTGGGGATTCTGGGATAGAGACTTCAGACCATGCAAATCCAAAAATTAAAAAACAAACCAACACTTGACTGGGGACACTGGGATCACCACTTTTGCTTTCCTCTTGAATCACAAAATCTAAAGTAAAAGTAAGTTGTAAATTCTTTTAGAAAAGTAATTTTGTTATTTAATCTTTTTGCTTTGAAAATTATTATCAATAATAAATGGAGTCTTTGTAAGCTGAATAAAAATAAGAAATATAAAGAATTGGGTAAAAGCTCAAATTTTATTGATAATATGGTAGTCTGCGAATGGCGAGACTCCACAGATAATTACAAAGTTAGGAAAATGGTAATATATAGTGGAAAAGGTACATTGAAATACAATGACCACCATTCCCTCTAACAACTTTGAAATTCTGAGCAGCAGCTTCTGTTGAAGTATGGTGAGGATCTAAGAAGATTGTTGCTTCAATGATCAAGTCTTATCTGATGCAGTTACTTGCCAAGAAAGTCCCTAACTTTTTCCTAAACTGCCCTTGTGAGTTTTCAACTTAGCGGGAAATTTTATTCTTTTTATGTCTCTAATTTTTGCCTAGACCGCCCTTTCGGGTTTTCGGCCTACCGAGACGCTCTTTTTTGCCTAAGCCGCCCTTTCGGGTTTTCAACTTAGCGAGCTGTTCTTTTATTTCTTTAGGCGAAGTATTTCTTGACTGAATCAACATTCATGGGACGTGGGAACTCCTCTCCATCTATAGTTTCAAGAATTAATGCACCGCCAGAGAAGGCTTTCTTGACAACATATGGGCCTTCAAAATTGGGAGTCCACTTTCCCCTAGAATCAGTGTTAAAAGACATGATCTTCCTGAGCACGAGTTCGCCTTCTCTGAATTCACGAGGTTTGACCTTCTTATTAAAAGCTTTCTTCATTCTCTTCTGATATAACTGCCCATGATACAAAGCTGTCATTCTCTTCTCTTCGATCAAATTCAATTGGTCAAAACTGTTCTGGACCCATTCAGCCTCTGACAACTTAGTTTCCTTTATCACACGCAAAGAGGGAATCTCAACCTCTATTGGGAGTACCGTTTCCATTCCATACACAAGGGAGAATGGGGTTACTCCTGTTGAAGTGCGGACAAATGTCTGATATCCATGTAAAGCAAAAGGGAGCATTTCATGCCAATCTTTAAAAGTAACAACCATCTTCTGGATGATCTTCTTAATATTCTTATTAGCAGCTTCAACAACCCCATTCATCTTCGGCCTGTACGAAGATGAATTATGATGGACAATCTTTAATTCTTCACAAAGTTCTGTCATTATCTTGTTGTTCAGATTCGAGACATTGTCGATGATAGTTCTGCTTGGCACACCATACCGACATATGAGATTATTCTTAATGAAGCGCACTACCACCTGCTTGGTAACATTGGCATATGAAGAAGCTTCCACCCATTTGGTGAAGTAATCAATTGCTACTAAGATAAAATGGTGTCCGTTCGAAGCTTTGGGTTCTATCATTCCAATCATGTCAATACCCCACATAGAGAAAGGCCACGGGGAAGAAATAACATTGAGAAGTGTCGGAGGCACATGAATCTTGTCCGCATAAATCTGACATTTATGACACTTCTTTGCAAATCTGTAACAGGCATATTCCATTGTCACCCAATAGTAACCTGCCCTTAGCATCTTTTTAGCCATCGAATGTCCATTGGCATGAGTGCCAAATGAACCTTCATGAATCTCATGCATCAACATGTCTGCTTCGTGTCTATCCTCGCATCTGAGCAAGACCATGTCATAATTTCTCTTGTACAACATATTTTCACTGTGGAAGAAGCTGCCAGCCAATCTTCTCAATGTCTTTCTATCTTTATTTGAAGCACCAATCGGGTATTCCTGAGCCTGGAGAAAATGTTTGATATCATAATACCAAGGTTTCTCATCTGCTACCTCTTCTGTTATAAACACATGAGTGGGCCTATCCAGTCGCCGAACTATAATTCGAGGTATATCATTCCAGGTATCCACTTGATACATAGAAGCCAGAGTTACCAGAGCATCTGCCATTTGATTTTCGTTTCAGGGGATGTGATGGAATTCAACTTTATTAAAGAAGGGTAAAGATCTTCTAGCATAATCTTTGTAAGGGATCAAGCCGGGGTGACGAGTATCCCACTCTCCTTTAATCTGATTTATTACCAAAGCTGAATCGCCATACACATCTAGAATTTTAATTCTGAGACCAATAACTTCCTCGAGACCCATGATGCAAGCCTCATATTCTGCCATATTATTAGTACAATCAAATGTCAACCTTGCAGTAAAAGGAATGTGTGATCCATGTGGAGTGACAATCACATCACCAATTACTTTACCATAAGCATTCACAACTCCATCAAATATCATACTCCAGCAAGATTCAGGATCAGAACCTTCCTCAGGCAACGGTTCATCATAATCTTTCACTTTCAGAAACATCACATCCTCGTCAAGGAAATCATACTTCACAGACTGATAATCGTCAACTGGTTGGTGAGCAAGATAATCTGCCAACACTCTACTTTTAATAGCTTTTTGAGTGCAGTATTCAATGTCATATTTAGATAACATCATCTGCCAGCGGGCCATTCTCCCAGTAAGAGCAGGCTTCTCAAAAATGTACTTGATTGGATCCATTTTAGAGATCAACCAAGTAGTGTGATTCAACATATACTGCCGCAATCGTTTTGCCGCCCAGGCCAGAGCACAACATGTCTTTTCCAGCATGGAATACCACAATTCACAATCAGTGAACATTTTACTGAGATAATAAATGACATACTCTTTCTTCACTGTTTCATCTTGTTGTCCCATAATACAACCCATGGCCACTGTCAGATACATAATAAATGGTCTTCCTTCTACAGGAGGGAGCAAGATATGAGGTTCAGGCATATATTCTTTAATACTTTCAAATGCCCTTTGGCAGTCATCTGTCCATACACAACCTTGATCTTTCTTTAACAACTTAAAGATCGGTTCACACGTTGCAGTCATGTGGGAAACGAATCTGCAAATATAATTCAAACGCCCGAGGAACCCTCTGACTTGATTTTCAGTTCTCGGTGTTGGTACTTCTTGAATTGCTTTGACTTTATCGGAGTCAACTTCAATCCCTCTCTAGCTAACAATGAAACACAACAATTTCCCTGATCGAACACCGAAGGTACATTTATTTGGATTTAAGCGGAGATGATACTTCCTAAAATGTTGAAACAACTTCAACAAATATTCTACATGCCCTTCTTCAGTCTGGAATTTAGCAATCATATCATCAACATATACTTAAATTTCCTTGTACATCAGATCATGGAATAGGTTTGTCATAGCCCTCTGGTACGTTGCACCAGCATTCTTTAATCTAAAGGGCATCACTCTGTAACAGAATGTTCCCCAGGGTGTGATAAACATTGTTTTGTCCATGTCCTCATGAGCCATCCTTATTTAATTATACCCGGAAAATCCATCCATGAACGAGAAATCTTTGAATTTTGCTCTGTTATCCACTAACATATCAATGTGTGGTAATGGAAAATCATCTTTTGGACTAGCTTTATTTAGATCTCTGTAATCTACGCACGTGCAAACTTTTCCATCTTTCTTCGGTACTGGGATAATATTGGAAATCCACTGAGGGTACACTAATGTCACACGAAAACCGACATTAATCTGCTTTAGAACTTCTTCTTTGATTTTCACTGCCATATCTGAGCGAGTTCTTCGCAACTTCTGTTTGATTGGCGGGCACTCTGGCTTCAGCTGCAAATGGTGCTCTATAATATCTGTATTTAGACCAGGCATATCTTGGTAAGACCAAGCAAAAATGTCCACATACTCTTTCAACGTCTTAATCAAACTGCGCTTCATATCAGGATGTAACAATGCTCTGATCTTGACTTCCTTCGGATCTTCTTCTGAACCCAAATTGATTACTTCTAATGGATATTTATATGGCTGAATGGTATTCTCCTCGCGCTCAAACAACCATGATACCTCTTATGGAATCTCATCATAGTCTTTTTCTTCGGCCCCATACACATGACATTCAAAGTTGGGAGAGGGTGCAGGGTCATTGTATTCAATGGGTTTTTTAATTAATCTGCACATATGATTTATGATTGCTCTTAGAAACTGACACATATAACAAGTGATCATGCAGATTAAATTTCAGTTTTTATTTATTTTGAAATATTTTTTTTTCTGATTACCATTTTCCAAGAAAAAAGCAAAAAATAAAAACACAATTTAGGAAACAAAGACAACTTTTATTATTGATTTTAAAAATCACAGCAAACAGATAAGCCCATACAATATTAATAATTTCACCTTGGGCAGAGTGAAACTTTTCAAAAATATTAACAAAACAAATTACTTTGAAACATGTATGCAAGAGGGAACATCAATGGTGATCCAGTTCTGAACCCTAACTCCGTGCGTCACATGATTTGGCATTTTTGGCTCTGCTTCATCTCCCACAATGGCATTAATCTCAAAAACAGTTGGACGAAGATAACCCCCGCTATGAAAGATGTCTTGATACTTGCCTACAACAGACTTCAGCTTCATGCTCTTACCTTTATCATTCTCCACAAAGAACCCCAAGCCAGCTCTATTCTTGTTTACAGGCGGATCAACAATCCGTCCCCATACTTTACTATGGCATTTATGCACAACCTGCTGAGTATCCTTAAGCGAAACCATAAAATTCTCATTTCCTCTTATATTATCAATGGATAAAGCTTGGAACTGGGTTCCAACAGCAGCTTCATCTGCCTCCACAATGCTGATAGAAGACAAATGAGATATCAATAATACCTGCTCTTCATTTATAATTACCACTTTTCCTTCACGCACAAACTTCAACTTCTGATGTAAAGTCGAAGTAACAGCCCGTGCCTTAAGTATCCATGGCCGTCCCAACAAGCAACTATAAGCGGGTACAATATTCATGACCTGAAAAGTAATCTCAAACAAATGTGGGCCTATATGAATAGGCAAGTCCACTTCACCAATAACAGATTTCCTTGATCGATCAAATGCTTTCACAATAATTCCACTTGGGTGCATGGGCGTTCCTTGATATTTCAACTTCATAAGTGTGCTCCTCGGTATAACATTCAATGCAGATCCATTATCAATCAGCACATTGGATAGTGAATCATTCTTGCAGTTCATAGAGATATGGAGGGCCAGGTTGTGATTCCTTCCTTCATTGGGCAGTTCTTCGTCGTAGAAACTCAGGTTATTACATGCTGTAATGTTCCCTACTACACTGCTGAATTGGTCTACAGGCATATCGCTTTCCACAAAAGCTTGGTCCAATACCCTCATCAAAGATTCTCTGTGAGCAGAGGAGTTCATTAATAAAGCCAAGATAGATATTTTTGAAGGAGTCTGCAGTAGCTGATCTACAATTCTGTAGTCGCTCATCTTAATTATCTTCAAAATATCATCCACCTCTTTTTCTAGCGTAGCCCCACTATATTCACCCACTGCCTTCTTGGGTTCAACATTTTCAATAATTTTCTTTCAAGTACTAACATCCCCACGAACAACTGGTGCAAATACACGACCATGCGGGTCACTCTGTTAGTCTCAGCAATATTTACAACATTAGGCATTGGATGGATGGGAGCTTCCACACCATCCTCTAAAATTGTATCATTATATTTGTAGGGTACCGCCTTGTCTGACTTGTAGGGGACGGGACACGAAAAACTAATCACCAATGGAGTAATAGCTGGCTTGCTATGATATTCAACTTCAAAATGGGTAGGTGAAGTAAAACAAGGCACAATAACATTTACTCCCTCTTCAACACATTTAGTCATTACAGAGTCATCCCTGGAAAACAAATTTTCATCCGAGGAGAAAAACTCATGTACAGAGGCATACTCATCATCTGACTCTTCTTCAGCCAAACAAACCTCAATCACATCAACTTCATGGTAATCATCCTTTTGGACTGTAACCTTGATAGTTCCATTATCCAACAACAACTGAACACCTTTCTTTACAATTGAACATCCTCGGGAGTCCCAGATGCAAATTCGGTAAGATCCATACTGATGTTCTACCTGACCAGCCATGTGGCATAAAGTAGCATGCAATTGTACAAGATCTTCATTCATATATTCCACATCAAAGATTCTAAACTCCCCAGGACATCCAGAAACCATGTTTACTTATTCTTCATACTCTGCCGTAGGCCTGATTATGTGGATGAGGCCCTCACCCACCATCTCCTGCAAATCAGCCTTTATCTTGTCACAACCCTGTATATGCGTACTTCAAATAGCACAACCAACATGGTCATGCGTATAGTAGCTAAATTCACAGAGGTTTGCATGCATTTTTACCAAATTTCCTCTAACCAAATTTGTAAAATCAAGCTTCTTAAATGCACTTTTATTTTGATGAAGACAAACCTTGTTGACAAGAAGGCAAAGATTATTGATCAAGCTAAAAGCATCTGTGGATAAAGTCTTTGGTTCAAGCACTTAGCAAAATTTCAAGGTATAATGATAATGCTTACTTTGAACTTAAGACATATATGCTCAATCGTCAAAAGAAATATTTTATATTGTCCAAATCCTTACTCAAGTTTTTCCAAGCAAAAAATCAATTTTCACTTGAGTGCAATCGATTTGCATATTGGTGCAGTCGATTGCATGCTTAAAATTTTCAAAACATTTGCTATTGTTTCTAAGTGTAATCGATTTTCATGTTTGTGCAATCGATTGCTCTCAATCAATTTTTGCTACTGACTTTAAGTGCAATCGATTTACACACTTGGGCAATCGATTTCACACTCAAAATATTTGAATTTCTAACTGTTAAAACCCCGTGCAATCGATTTACACAAAGGGTGCAATCGATTGCATGGTGAACGATTTTGAAAAAAACAACTTTACTCATGCCTGTTCATAACACCAATTCATGAAAACCTTTCACTCAATATTGGCAATTGTTCATGATTCATTTACAGAATTTTATGCTATTTCAAAAGGGTGCTATGAACATATAAATACTAATTTTCAAAATCATTTTGAACACCTCGTCCAATCATATTTTCTGAATTTTCAAAAATCAAACTCAAGCTGTTATACATTTTCATACACAAGTTTTCTGCACACTTTCACATATTGTTAACCAGAAAACTTTGAGCATTATATATCTTGAGTAATTGTATACTATTATCATTGGAAGAGAAGATCAATTCATTGATTAAATCACTCAAAGTGATCATTGCTACTCAAACTCACTCAAATCAAATATTGCTATATACTTGCTTATTTTTCAGGATTGTTGGAAATAAGTTCAAGGTGTTTTATAAATCTTGTTTTTCCAGGATTGTTGGATATAAGTAAAGTCACTTTGAGAGGATTATTCTCATTATTGACATAGTGAAAATCCAAGAGGATTGTTCTTGGTCTAAGAGGATTGTTCTTGGTTTTGGGTAGTTCTTGTTTAAATTTACCACAATAAGGAAATCTCTTTCATGTTGAAAGGGGACTTGAGTACTCTCGGACTGTGAGGGGAACCAAGATATCTCACTTGTGTCTCTTTATTTTTATGAACTTTACTCTTTCATAAACTCACCATAAACCAGAAAAATAATATCCATCATCACTAAAACTAGAAAATTTTAAAGTACCTAATTCACCCCTCTCTTAGGAGCACTTCTTACTTACAATTGGCATCAGAGCAGGTTATAGGTAACCTATTCCTAAAAGATCCAGAATGGCTTCTGCAAATCAAAATCCCATTTTCAGAGATGGTGGTAGTAACATCAAGCCTCCTCTATTTTGTGGTAAATATTTTGACTTCTGGAAAATACGCATGAAGGCACATCTAGAAGCACAAGGAGAAGAAATATGGGATGCCGTCGAGAATGGTCCATTTAGTGCTGGCTCATCAAAGCCTAAAGCTGCATGGGACGAAGATGATAAGAAGAAGGTTCTATATGATAAAAAGGCAATAGATCTTCTTCAAGGTGCACTTAGCATGGATGAATTCTTCTGTGTCTCGGCATGAAAAACAGCTAAAGAAATATGGGATACCTTGGTACAAACTCATGAAGGAACTGTTGAAGTTAAAAGATCAAGACTAAATACTTTGAGTCAAGAATACGAATTATTTTGAATGCAGCCCGGAGAAACCATCATTGACTTGCAAAAGAGATTCGTGCACTTGACAAATCATCTAAGTGCCCTTGGTAAGACTTTGACAAATGATGAACTAAATTTGAAAGTACTTAGGTCCTTAACTAGGGAATGGCAACCAAAGGTAACAACAATTTCAGAAAAGAAAAGTCTCTCCTCAATGACTTCCGCAACGTCGTTTGGAAAACTTCAAGAATATGAGACGAAACTCGGAAGACTTGAAAAGCATGAAAATCAAGAGAAGAAATCCAAGAATATTGCTTTAAAGATAGATTCCAAGGAAGTTGAAAAGGAAGACAATTCGGAAGAAGATGAAAATTTCATGCTTCTTGTTAAAAGGCTTGGTAAGTTCTTTGGTAGAAATGACAAATCCTTTTCTTATTCAAAAGGAAAGAAATAGTTCAAGAAAAAAGAAGCTTCCACATCAACACAAGAAGTCACATGTTATGAATGTGGTAAGCAAGGTCATATCAAGCCAAATTGTCCGAAACTCTCCAAGAAAGCTGGCTACAAAAGAAAAAAGGGATTCAAGAACAAAAAGGACTATGTTGCATGGGAGGATAATGAAATAAGCTCTTCATCCGACTCTGATAGTGATGAAAGTGCAAATCTAACACTGATGGCCTCACACCATTCCGATGATGAAGATGATGAGGTTAGTAATGAATTTTCTCTTTTTGATAGTGATGCACAAGGTGCTATAGATGAACTACTAAATGAATGCAAAATTCTGTATAAATCTATTTCATCTCCAAAGAAACAAATTTCATCTTTAGAAGAAAAACATAAATTAAGTGATGAACAACAACAAAATTTTGTATGCAAAAATTGTGAATCACTCTCTTTCCAAATTGTCCAATTAAAAGGAGTTATTGAAAGATATGAAAAAGGTCAAATTGGATGGAAGATTTTCTTAGCCAACAAAGATATTCCAATGATAAAAGTGGACTTGGATATTCAAAGTTTTCAAAACCAAGTTCTAATAAAACTATTTTTGTTAAGGATAGTAATTAATCATCCAAAGAGAAAGTGAACAAACCTAAAATGATTCATCACTATCCTAAAAAGAAAACATTTCCTAAGAAGAAATCTTATCCTTGTAGATATAGAAGTAACTTTGAACCTACTTGTTTTTATTGTGGTATTAAAGGCCATACACCTAATGTTTGCTATGTTAGAAACTTTAGTGTGGCAAGTGGGAATTATGTGTGGGTAAATAAAGGCACTAATTATAAAGGACCCAAAGCAACTTGGGTACCTAACAAAACCTAATTTGTTTTGCAGGTATGCTTGAAGACCACATGCAATCTTTGGTATCTTGATAGTGGTTGTTCAAAGCATATGACAGGAGACATAAACCAATTTTCAAATCTAGTTCTAAAGGCCAAGGGTTTTGTCACTTATGGAGACAATAATAAGGGAAGAATTCTTGGCAAAGGCAAAGTTGGTGCTCCACCTTTCACATCCATTGAAGATGTTCTTTATGTTGAAGGACTAAAGCATAATCTTCTTAGTATTATCCAAGTTTGTGACAAAGGCTTTAAGATTAAGTTCACCAAGGATGAATACTTGATAGAAGACGAAGTCACACATGAGGTTATACTTAAAGGTAAAAGAATCAATAATATATTCATGATTTCCCTTGACGATCCATCTTTGAAGGTAAAATGTCTCATGGCGAACAACGATGATTCATGGCTGTGGCACAAAAGAATTTCTCATATTCACATGGAACACTTGAATAAAATAATCAAGCATGATCTTGTCATTGGGTTGCCTAAGAGAAATTTTGTCAAAGATAGACTTTGTGATGCTTGTCAAAAAGGGAAACAAATAAAATTAACTTTCAAATCTAAGAATGTGGTGTCTACTACAAGGCCACTATAATTGTTGCATATGAACTTATTTGGTCCATCAAGAACAAGAAGTTTTGGAGGTAATGTATATGCTTTGGTTATTGTTGACGATTTATCTAGATATACTTGGACATTCTTTTTAGTGCAGAAAAGTGATGCATTCAAGGCGTTCAATAAGTATGCTAAACAAATTCAAAATGAGAAGTCTCTAACAATTGCCTCCATAAGAAGTGATCATGGAGGAGAATTTCAAAATGCTTTATTTGAAGAATTTTATGGAGAACATGGAATATGTCACAACTTCTCGGCACCAAGGACTCCTCAACAAAATGGAGTGGTGGAAAGAAAGAATAGGTCTCTTGTAGAGCTTACAAGAACGATGCTTAGCGATTTAAACCTTCCAAAATATTTTTGGGCGGATGCAGTGAGCACGACATGTTTTGTTAGCAATAGAGTTAACATAAGACCGAACTTGAAGAAAACTCCTTATGAACTTTTCAAAGGGAGGAAACCAAACATTGCTTTCTTTCACATTTTCGGTTGCAAATGCTTTGTCTTAAACAACGACAAAGATAACCTTGGTAAGTTTGATGAAAAATCCGATGAAGGTATTTTTCTTGGCTACTCTCTTTCTAGTAAGTCATATAGAATTTATAACAAAAGAACTTTAACAATTGAAGAATCAATGCATGTATCTTTTGTTGAAACTAACCCCTCTAAGGAGGATAATATTGTTTGTAATGATGATGATGAAATACTAGAAGGTCCTCAAGAAAATACTTTCAAAGATCAACCAATTCAACAAGAAGAATCATCCCAACAAGAATCAAATTGTAATGATCTACCAAAAGAGTGGAGAACTCATAGAGATCATCCTATCGATAAAGTAATTGGTGATATAAGTCAAGGTGTGACAACAAGACTAAATCTCAAAGATGCTTGTCTAAACATGGCGTTTGTCTCTCAGATTGAACCTTCCAAAGTTGATGAAGCCTTAGGCGATGACCAATGGATTATTGCCATGCAAGAAGAGCTAAATCAATTTGAAAGTAATCAAGTTTGGGAGCTTGTCCCTAGGCCAAGCAACAAACACATTATTGGAACAAGATGAGTGTAGGGACATGTGTGGTCACCAAAGCAATAGTAGGACACCTTAGCGGTAACCCTAATGTCCTAGATCCTTTTTATCCGAGGCAACCGTTTCGAGGCAACTGGATCTTTAGACAGGAGGGCGACCTCTAAAACACCCTATACTTAATGACCACGTCGAGGCAACCAAGTGAGGCGTACCTTAGGAGTGGCATGTGCATGTGTGTCAGGTTTCAATTTATATTATCTTTGCACATGTTATTGTGAGCTACGAGTTGATTTTATTTTTCAGGCAAGTCTTGTCATGCATAGTTAACAGTTAATAATTGTGCGGAAAGTAAATTGCGGAAAGTAAATCTACGCTATTACAAGGCGTCGGGTATTTACATCGCCAAAAACATAACCCTTTGAAAAGTAAATGCGAGAAAATAAAGAAAGCGATAAAAGTCCTAATTATCTATTACATTCCCGGAGCAGATACAAAAATATGATCAAAATATTATGCGCGAAAAGAAATTAAATCGGGAAAAGTCTTAGGGTTTTGACCCCTTTTGAGAAGAGAAAGAAATTTTAGTTATTTTGCATTAAATTAAACTTAATTCTAATTGATTAATTAATTAAAAGAAAAAAGTATTTTTGTGTTTTTTATGTTTTAATGAAAATAAAAATAAAATAAAATAAAGTCAAAAGTTAGTAAAACCTAATTCTAATTGATTTATTTATTATGAAAAAGTCAAAAATTAAACCTAATTAAACTAAATTAATTATATTTAGAATTTATTTACAAAAAAATAATTAATAGTGAAATTAATAAATAATAAAAATAAATAATATTTCAGGTTTCTGAATTTATTATGAAAAATATTAGTTAAGTTAATTAAATAATAATAATAGTTAATAAAAGAAATTAAAAGAAAAAAGAAAATAAAAAAGGAAAGAATCAAAGAAACCAGGGGGGGTGATGGCCCAAACATGGAGGTTTGTTAGCAATTTTCCAGCCCAATAACACTCAAGCCTTGCTTGACTTCTGGAATTGTCTGCACGTTGGTTGACTAGGGAGTATGGTGTTCTTCATCTCCTGGCCATTGGATGGATGCATAAGGCCACTTGGCATGTTGTTGGTTGGAGGCATATGGTGGAATTCCCTTGGAAGCCTACACATAATCATGTTAAACAAAATAATATAGAGTTTTGGGTGGACCTGGGAATCGAACCCAGGTCCCAATGATTCTTGGACAATGCACTATCCACTAGGCCAGTTGCTTGTAATTGATAATATAATGACAATAAATTATAATATACACAAATCAACGCGTGTGCTGAAAAAAACAAAAAAATGCGCGTATTTTGAATTATCCAACCAGGAAGCAACACGTCCTTGTCTTCTTCACTGAACCTGCACAATACATGTTAGATAGCGGGGGTTTTTAACCCCCACAAAACATGATAAGGAATAATAGCGACTAGAGCTACAAGCAATATAAATATTTCGCGATGGTTCTGTTAGATTCGTCTGAATCTCCTGAATTCAACCATAGGCATTAGAGGTCTCAATTTTTCCTGAGTAACAAAGCCCTAATCTGAGAGCTCAAGAACCCTAAATTCCTTCAATGGTAACTTGTGATTCTGGGCATTTTAATCCAATTAACCAACACCATTAGCTTTGTATAGATTCAAGCAATGCAAAACAATGATTAAAACATGTTAATTATGCATGAAATATGAGTTTCGATTATGGAAAAGTCAAGCAAACCGTGGGTCTGTTCTTGCGTATCCTTTGAGCTTTAGCGTGTGATTTTGATTGCAAAAGGTCCCTGAGAGTTCCTGCAAGGTATTAGAAACAAGAAAAGCCTTTGAATCACGTTGGAATGTGGAAATCAGTTTTGACTTTTTCTTGAATTTTTTCAATGTTGTTATGGCTTTGTATGCAGCAATTTCACGTCCAATGCATTAGGTTTAGGTTGTGTACTTATAGTAGAGCTGAATTAGGTTACAATCTTGCACAAAAGATCCATGGAATTATGATTCAATATTTGATTGAAAATCAAATATTTTTCAATCTTTTTGATTGAAGAAACTTGCCAAACTTGGAGATTCTTGTCCCCTTGATGTGCACACGAGTTTGACAGCTCTTTTAGGTCATATTTGCTTCATGAAAAGATTGAAAAACCATATCTTGATATTTCCTACAATTTAAATTAATTAAATGATTTAAAATTGATTAAAAATCCAATTAATTAATAAAAAATAAGAAAATAAATCAATTTAAGCTTGATGGGTCGTGCATAGGCCTTGGATAAAGTTTCAAGAAGAAATTTGAGGCCCATTAGCAAAAACAAAGTGTTTTGAGCAAAGTTGACATTTGCAAATTCACAAAAATTTCCCAACTTCGCCAATGCATATCTTGCTAAATTTTGATCATATGAACATGTTCTTGGACATTTTGGGAAGGTCTTGGAGTCCTATAACCAATGCCTTTTGTCCCATGTCATTTGGATTTACCAATCTCAAGTTATGGTCTTTGACTTAAAATGCCTTTTTGTTGACTTTTGAAATTGACCTATAATGTAGAAATTGATAACTTTTTGTGAGAGCATTTCTTGGACTTGGGATGTGAAGATGAGTTGTAGGAAATGTCATCCCCTTCAAAATGAGCATTGTATGGGATTTTTCTGATGAACCATGAAAAAGTTATGCCTTGGTCAAGATACAGTTGACTTTTCTGCTGTCCAAAAATATTAACTTCTTGCATCTTGATGATTTTTGAGCCATGTTTGTGGAATCATGATCAGGACTTGATCAAATGATGATTGTGGACTCAAAACAAGATGTTGACCAAAAATTCTGACTTTTGACTGTATAATGACCATTTTGCCCCTGCAGTTGACTGTGAAGCAAATGGAGCTTTTGACTGTGCAATTTGACACTGTGAGTCTTGAGACTTGACATGTAGGTGCTTGAGAATATATGTGGATCTATGAGACTTGATTGAGCCATTGGAAACCTAAAATTCCTTGAAAGAAACAAAACCCTAATTTGGACTGGCTTAGGAGGCATTTGGACTGTGCAACCCTTGGGAAATCTTGAACCATTTGAAAATGATTCTTGACAAACTTTGAAGAATATGGGAGGGCAAATTTTGGGGTACAACAGTTGCCCCTGTTCAATCTTCTTAAACCTGAGGATTTAGATTGGCTGGCGTGCCTTTCGTGATCCGAAGGTGGAAGAGGATTGAACACTAGAGTGCCCAGAAATTTGCACTCGCATAGTCTAGTATCAGCAATGTGATGCCGGGAATGGGCTTACAGATGCCATTTGGAAATGATGGATAGGAGGATGGGCTTATAGATGCCACCTGGAGATGTAACAGAATCTTGTCGGGAATGGGCTTACAGATGCCATTTGGAAATGTAACCGAATCTTGTCGGGAATGGGCTTACAGATGCCATTTGGAAATGTAATGGATAGTGGTGGAGATGGGCTTAAAGATGCCATCCGGGGTGTCGATCGCGTAAGGGCTTCCTTAGCGAGAACTTGCATACTTGAGAAAGAAAGATGGTTTCCTGGCTTGCTACAGGTATTGATCTTCAAATCAGTCGCTCACAGATATGCCCTGGCTAGATACAGGTATCGAATCTGGAACTTCAAAAGTTTGGTAGAGATAGCTTTCCTGGCTGGATACAGGTGTAGACCTCTAATCAGTTGCTCACAGATATTCCCTGGCTAGATACAGGTATCGAATCTGGAACTTCAAAAGGTTGATCGAGATAGCTTTCCTGGCTGGATACAGGCGTAGACCTCTAATCAGTCGCTCACAGACATGCCCTGGCTAGATACAGGTATCGAATCTGGAACTTCAAAAGGTTGATCGAGATAGCTTTCCTGGCTGGATACAGGTGTAGACCTCTAATCAGTCGCTCACAGATATGCCCTGGCTAGATATAGGTATCAAATCTGGAACTTCAAAAGGTTGATCAAGATAGCTTTCCTGGCTGGATACAGGCGTAGACCTCTAATCAGTCACTCATAGATATGCCCTGGCTAGATACAGGTATCGAATCTAGAACTTCAAAAGGTTGATCGAGATAGCTTTCCTGGCTGGATACAGGCGTAGACCTCTGACCTGAGAATGAAAGATGACTTCCTGGCTAGATACATGTATTGATCTTCAATCTCTTCATGCAGATAACTTTCCTGGCTAGATACAGGTATAAATCTACAATCAATCGCTCACAGATATGCCCTGGCTAGATACAGGTATCGAATCTGGAACTTCCAAAGGTTGATCGAGATAGCTTTCCTGGCTGGATACAGGCGTAGACCTCTAATCAGTCGCTCACAGATATGCCCTGGCTAGATACAGGTATCAAATCTGGAACTTCAAAAGGTTGATCGAGATAGCTTTCCTGGCTGGATACAGGCGTAGACCTCTAATGAGTCGCTCACAGATATGCCCTGGCTAGATACAGGTATCGAATCTGGAACTTCAAAAGGTTGATCGAGATAGGTTTCCTGGCTGGATACAAGCGTAGACCTCTAATCAGTCACTCACAGATATGCCCTGGCTAGATACAGGTATCGAATCTGGAACTTCAAAAGGTTGATCGAGATAGCTTTCCTGGCTGGATACAGGCGTAGACCTCTAATCAGCCGCTCACAGACATGCCCTGGCTAGATACAGGTATCGAATCTGGAACTTCAAAAGGTGATGGTAATATCTTTTGACTTGACTTTTTCCTGAAAAGGCAAAACATTAGTCGTATGCAATGTCATGATGTATGGAATGCATGATGTCATGAGATCGTGTCGTATGCACTTTATCATGTATGTAAATAGGAGATATGAAATGTGAAATGTTTATGAATGTGTTTTCGTATGGGAAAATAAATCCTTGACGAATGCCAGGAAGTTAAATCCTGGGCTGACGTTGAAGAGTAGGGTTCCTCGTTTCCGCTGGGGATGGTGAACAAAGATGTTTGCAAGAATAAACCGGTAGGAGAGGACGACTCCATTGAGGAATAAACCTGATGGAGAGATTACTCTGCGGGGAATTACTCTGTGGGAAGAGATACTTCACTGAGGTTTTGATGATAACTCCGTTGGGGATACCGTTGATAGGCTCTATTGAGGGATATCTGGTATTCCACCGGGGAACATTCTTATATTTCGTTGAGGAATATTAAGACTGCCGGGGAAGCTCTCTATGCTTGCTGGGGAATATCTTTATACTCCGCTTGGGAATATTAAGATCTACTGGGGATACCCAACTTTTTAAGGCTGATGGTAGACCAACTCTGCTTGGGGGAGAGTATTGCTGATTTGTTCATAGTTGCAAGTCTCAGTGGAGAGAGCTATCATTACTGTCTTACTCTGCGGGGAGTGAAGGTACCTTGGTCATACTCTTCAACTGAATCTACTTTGTATCTGGAGGACAGAGCAACTTGTACAGTTCGGACAATTCTTATTGCCCCTGTTTCTGTGGGAGAAGGTGCTTGTGGAGGTGCTTGATAACTGCCGATTGACAAATCTTCTTGTGGTAGGCAAGTGACGAGATGACGGGACATAGTCGTGCGCCTTGATCCCTAACTTTTGCCTGGACCGCCGTTTCGGGTTTTCAGTCCATCGGGATACCCCTTTTTTGCCCAAGCCGCCTTTTCAGGTTTTCGAATTGCCGGGTGTACAACTTTTTTTATTTCCATCCCTTATTTTTGCCTGAACCCTTTTGGTTCGCCGGGAAGCCCTTATTTTTGCCTAGGCCAGTCGACCTAGCGGGTCTTTGATTGTGCGTAGTATTTTTTCGACTATGTCCATGCTCTCAGAGTGCAGGGAGTTGTCAGTGTCAGTAGTGTGGTGTTGCCATACTACCAGAAGATCTTCGTTTGATCATGCAAGATTCGTTGCTGGAATTCATGTCCAATGCCCCAAGTGACTCAGACGGAGATTTGCCCCTGGCTATTTGGCATTTTAAGAGATTCCTTGAATCTTGACTTGACTGCCCCAGATGTTGGACAATGCTCATGTCGTTCCCCTTGGTTGGAAGTGCTTTTGTTCACTAGATATTCGTCGTGCGAATTTCTCTGCTGTTCGAACAAGTAGTCATATGCAAACAATGTTATTTTAAGAATGCAAAGCTTATGTCTGTTTTGAAATTTTTGAAAATGCATTTTTCAGTAAAACAGGAAATTTTGTAAAATGTGATGTCAACTCAAGATTTTATCAACGAGCCCTACAGGAGTCAGGATATCTTTGGTAACAGTGTGCTTTCGAACTAACCCACGCTTCAGCTAGGACTTTTAAGGGTTATAACATGGCCTGGTTCACGGTTTAAGAAAACAAAGGATAAAGGCTCAAATTTTATTTGTACCCACCCGCTCTTCGTGATGTTCTTCGATCCTAAACTCAGCTAATCGTGCGTTAGACCTTGTTTGAGTCTTTGTTCTGATATTCCGGTGATGGTTCAGATATTTATAGTTTATTTTGACCAGGCAGTCATTTCTTTTTGTTGAGGGTTTCTAGGACCTCTTTTCCTTTTGATTTTATTATCCCTGTTTTTTGCCTGAACTGTTTCTTTTTGTATTTACAGTCAGTGGGATGCCCCAGTTTTGTAAGTCTCCTTCATAGGTTTTGACTTATTGGGCTTTTATTTCGGGAGATAATGATTGCCTGTCTTTACGATTATTCGGAACCATCACTGTCTTTTGTTTTGGAAGGACTTCTTTGATTCCATTCATTGTGCACCTGGATTATACTGAGAACTACCCTGCCCCAGGTTATAATTAAAGGTTTTAATTTTTGAAAAGAAAAACTCCAACTTCTTTGGCTCAAAGGGGTTGACGAGGGATTATCTTCCTTATAACTCCACTGTTTAGAATTTGAAACAATGCCTGTACTTCATCAGCGAGGTCTGTTCAAAAGCATACTGTAAAGATCGTGGTATCGTTTTCGTCATCCTCCCTCAAAAGGCTTAGAATTTTTTAATCGAGAGTTGAACATCACAAAAAAAAAATGAAAGCAATTTGAATATAGTGAATACGAATGGATTGATTCAAAACAGACATATGCAATGCATTGACAAAGTAATAAAGTTTGCTATGACAATAATTGTTTGAATAAGCAAAGAAAAGTACAACTTGAAAATTCAAATAAAACAAAAGCCTTCAATGATTTGGCAAAGGAGCAGTGATTATGTTTGGAGTCTCTGGTGCTTCAAACTGGATTTCCTTGGCATCAATCATGTCTTGAACCTTATTCTTCAGGGCCCAGCTGTTGTTTGTGTCATATCCCGGGCTGTCAGAGTGGTACGCACACCTTTCATTGGGATGATAGTTAGGAGCGGAAGTGTTTGGATTCTGAAGAGGAGCCCTTAATGTAATCAGCCCTGCCTTCAACAATTGCTGTAGCGCTTGAGTTGGTGACATGTTGATCTTGGTAAATTACCTCCTGGGCTTGTTTGGCTTGCTCTGATCAACCTATTGTTCTTGGTGAGGTTGTTGTTGGACCCTCGATGTAGTAGCAACTTGGAGAGGTCCATTCTTCACCATATCAAACTCTTGTCTTTTTGGAGGCTGATTACTGGTTTGATCCCCAACCTTGACCGTTTGCTTCATACTATTGTATCTGTCTTGATGAAGTTGGTTGATCATGGCTCTCAACTCTTCTTGTTCCCGAGCTAAGCCTTGGATAAGAGTCGTCTGCCCCAGCATCTGGGTTCTCATTGTATCTACCTCAGCTTGCAGACGTTTCAGCCGTTCGTCCTTATCGTCTTCAGGACTGTTCCTGACCAAAGTCCCCATGAGGAGTGTTCTGAACTCTTCCTGCCCCTTGGATAGGCTTAGGAAGATTTCCCTGAACTGAGTCTCTTGAGTACGAAGATCCTGGTTGTCTTGTTGGAAAGCCATTGCTGAAATAAACAGCGAAGAAGATAAGCAACCTGTACTGGGAGACCTGTTATGCAATGATATGTATGGTATATGTATGCAATGTTTTCAAGGATCTCGCGGGGTAAACAAGGAAATTTGTTAGAAATTTGAATTTTGTAGCTTGATTGAAGGAGCTTCATGTTGTTGAGAGTCCTTCTTCAAGAGTCAAGGCTCACCATATCGAGTGGGTCATAGCCCCTGACTCAAGTCATCATGTTTTGATCTCCAAACACCCTTGGCTAGAGGAAAATAAATCCCCTTTACCCCTTTCTAGACATTTGATTCATCATGACCTGCATCACAAACCCTTAAGATCCTTGAAATGGTTAAGGAAATGCTATGGTATGATGTTATGATGTTATGCTATGCATGGAGTGATGTAAGTAAACCCTGTTATAAGCCCAGATTAAGGACTGTAAACAAAACCTGCAAGGAACTCATGTTGTCAGATAACAAGAATGTGCAAGTAGTTCAAGTTTGAAGGCACACAAGTCACACAAAAGAGCCCTTAGATTTCAGGCTGGCATGAAGTTTAGGTACTACCCTCTTGAAGTTAGTTGGCTCAAAACCTGTCCTAGAAAATAGTAACCGGGTTCTAAGGAGCTCAAAATCATTGGATTATTTTCTATGTTCATTGTTTTGATTTAGCCACTTAACTGGCGACCAAAATATTCCAAGAAAACAACCCTCAATGAGTGTAGTATCGAGTATCTACCAACTTCGGACTACACCAAATTCGGTCATCTCACTACCCCTAAAGAGGCCAGGATGGTCAAGTAAGGTTCTAAGGTCAGTTGATGCTTCACGACACCGCGCGGCGGCCCCGTACTCTCCTTGAATTGACTCAAGGGTTACCGGTACTCACCAGTGCCACATCAACGTAGCAACTGCTTCAACCATGTCGGTATACCCCGCACAGTTCCCTCACAGTTTGTTGCTACTTCTAACAGGGTATCCCCAGATCCGAGTTAGGATCTATGAAACTCAAAAACAAGCCCACAATATTAAAGCAATCAAAGCAAGCAATAGAAAACAAGAGTGGTCTAATCCTAAGGTACACCTCACTTATTAAATATTCCCCAGCAGAGTCGCCAGTTCTGTGATCGGTGGAAATAGAACTGACTATTTTGAAATGCTGGTTCGCGAAATGTCGCGGTAAGCAAGAGTCGCCACCGTCTTTTATGTTCTCCAACAAGGAAAGGACAAAAGCACAACAAAATTCCTTTTCGAGATGTTTCTCGGTTCGGGAGGTAGATTATAGAAAGGGAAGGTGTTAGCACCCTTTCTATCCGTGGTTATCCACAGGCTCTTAGGTACTTGCTCACTATGTTTTCAAAAATTGTTTGCTTTTCTTGTGTTTGTGGGTTTTAAAAAAGTTTGTTTGAAAATTTCTAGGTAACTCTTGTATCTGTCCTCAAGAGTGTATGAAGTATTTGTTTGAAAACTTTTGTCAGAAAAAGTGTAAGTGCGAAAAGTTGTTTTTGTTTTTGAAAGAGCAAGTACCCAGGAGAAATCTACCTACTCGAAGGAATTAAGCTGTGTAAATGTCCTTTAGACAGTACTATCCCACTATTGAGAAGTAGGTAGCACCGTCGTTGGAGTTTTTTCGGGTCAATTCGATTATAGGGACATGTGTGGTCACCAAAGCAATAGTAGGACACCTTAGAGGTAACCCTAATGTCCTAGATCCTTTTTATCCGAGGCAACCGTTTCGAGGCAACTGGATCTTTAGACAGGAGGGCGACCTCTAAAACACCCTATACTTAATGCCCACGTCGAGGCAACCAAGTGAGGCGTACCTTAGGAGTGGCATGTGCATGTGTGTCAGGTTTCAATTTATATTATCTTTGCACATGTTATTGTGAGCTACAAGTTGATTTTATTTTTCAGGCAAGTCTTGTCATGCATAGTTAACAGTTAATAATTGTGCGGAAAGTAAATTGCGGAAAGTAAATCTACGCTATTACAAGGCGTCGGGTATTTACATCGCCAAAAACATAACCCTTTGAAAAGTAAATGCGAGAAAATAAAGAAAGCGATAAAAGTCCTAATTATATATTACATTCCCGGAGCAGATACAAAAATATGATCAAAATATTATGCGCGAAAAGAAATTAAATCGGGAAAAGTCTTAGGGTTTTGACCCCTTTTGAGAAGAGAAAGAAATTTTAGTTATTTTGCATTAAATTAAACTTAATTCTAATTGATTAATTAATTAAAAGAAAAAAGTATTTTTGTGTTTTTTATGTTTTAATGAAAATAAAAATAAAATAAAATAAAGTCAAAAGTTAGTAAAACCTAATTCTAATTGATTTATTTATTATGAAAAAGTCAAAATTAAACCTAATTAAACTAAATTAATTATATTTAGAATTTATTTACAAAAAAATAATTAATAGTGAAATTAATAAATAATAAAAATAAATAATATTTTAGGTTTCTGAATTTATTATGAAAAATATTAGTTAAGTTAATTAAATAATAATAATAGTTAATAAAAGAAATTAAAAGAAAAAGAAAATAAAAAAGGAAAGAATCAAAGAAACCAGGGGGGGTGATGGCCCAAACATGGAGGTTTGTTAGCAATTTTCCAGCCCAATAACACTCAAGCCTTGCTTGACTTCTGGAATTGTCTGCACGTTGGTTGACTAGGGAGTATGGTGTTCTTCATCTACTGGACATTGGATGGATGCATAAGGCCACTTGGCATGTTGTTGGTTGGAGGCATATGGTGGAATTCCCTTGGAAGCCTACCCATAATCATGTTAAACAAAATAATATAGAGTTTTGGGTGGACTTGGGAATCGAACCCAGGTCCCAATGATTCTTGGACAACGCACTATCCACTAGGCCAGTTGCTTGCAATTGATAATATAATGACAATAAATTATAATATACACAAATCAACGCGTATGCTAAAAAAAACAAAAAAACGCGCGTATGTTGAATTATCCAACCAGGAAGCAACACGTCCTTGTCTTCTTCACTGAACCTGCACAATACATGTTAGATAGCGGGGGTTTTTAACCCCCACAAAACATGATGAGGAATAATAGCGACTAGAGCTACAAGCAATATAAATATTTCGCGATGGTCCTGTTAGATTCGTCTGAATTTCCTGAATTCAACCATAGGCATTAAAGGTCTCAATTTTTCCTGAGTAACAAAGCCCTAATCTGAGAGCTCAAGAACCCTAAATTCCTTCAATGGTAACTTGTGATTCTGGGCATTTTAATCCAATTAACCAACACCATTAGCTTTGTATAGATTCAAGCAATGCAAAACAATGATTAAAACATGTTAATTATGCATGAAATATGAGTTTCGATTATGGAAAAGTCAAGCAAACCATGGGTCTGTTCTTGCGTATTCTTTGAGCTTTAGCGTGTGATTTTGATTTCAAAAGGTCCCTGAGAGTTCCTGCAAGGTATTAGAAACAAGAAAAGCCTTTGAATCACGTTGGAATGTGGAAATCAGTTTTGACTTTTTCTTGAATTTTTTTCAATGTTGTTATGGCTTTGTATGCAGCAATTTCACGTCCAATGCATTAGGTTTAGGTTGTGTACTTATAGTAGAGCTGAATTAGGTTACAATCTTGCACAAAAGATCCATGGAATTATGATTCAATATTTAATTGAAAATCAAATATTTTTCAATCTTTTTGATTGAAGAAATTTGCCAAACTTGGAGATTCTTGTCCCCTAGATGTGCACACGAGTTTGCCAGCTCTTTTAGGTCATATTTGCTTCATGAAAAGATTGAAAAACCATATCTTGATATTTCCTACAATTTAAATTAATTAAATGAATTAAAATTGATTAAAAATCCAATTAATTAATAAAAAATAAGAAAATAAATCAATTTAAGCTTGATGGGTCGTGCATAGGCCTTGGATAAAGTTTCAAGAAGAAATTTGAGGCCCATTAGCAAAAACAAACTGTTTTGAGCAAAGTTGACTTTTGCAAATTCACAAAAATTTCCCAACTTCGCCAATGCATATCTTGCTCAATTTTGATCATATGAACATGTTCTTGGACATTTTGGAAAGGTCTTGAAGTCCTCTAACCAATGCCTTTGGTCCAATGTCATTTGGATTTACCAATATCAAGTTATGGTCTTTGACTTAAAATGCCTTTTTGTTGACTTTTGAAATTGACCTATAATGTAGAAATTGATAACTTTTTGTGAGAGCATTTCTTGGACTTGGGATGTGAAGATGAGTTGTAGGAAATGTCATCCCCTTCAAAATGAGCATTGTATGGGATTTTTCTGATGAACCATGAAAAAGTTATGCCTTGGTCAAGATACATTTGACTTTTCTGCTGTCCAAAAATAGTAACTTCTTGCATCTTGATGATTTTTGAGCCATTATTGTGGAATCACGATCAAGACTTGATCAAATGATGATTGTGAACTCAAAACAAGATGTTGACCAAAAATTCTGACTTTTGACTGTAAAATGACCATTTTGCCCCTACAGTTGACTGTGAAGCAAATGGAGCTTTTGACTGTGCAATTTGACACTGAGTCTTGAGACTTGACATGTAGGTGCTTGAGAATATATGTGGATCTATGAGACTTGATTGAGCCATTGAAAACCTAAAATTCCTTGAAAGAAACAAAACCCTAATTTGGACTGGCTTAGGAGGCATTTGGACTGTGCAACCCTTGGGAAATCTTGAACCATTTGAAAATGATTCTTGACAAACTTTGAAGAATATGGGAGGGAAAATTTTGGGGTACAACAATTGTTTATCAAGAAAACAAAGGTGACACTTTGCTAGTTCAAGTCTATGTTGACGATATCATTTTCGGCTCTTCAAACAAAGAAATGTGTGAGGAGTTTTCAGCAATGATGCAAGGAGAATTTGAGATGTCTATGATGGGTAAAATGAATTATTTTCTTGGACTTCAAATCAAGAAATTAAAGGATGGTATCTTCATCAACCAATCCAAGTATTGCAAGGAACTTTTGAAAAGATTTGACATGGATAACTGTAAGGCAATGTCTACACCAATGGGTTCTGGAACATATATCGATCAAGATGAATCAGGTGTTTCCATTGACATTACAAAATACCGAGGTGTGATTGGATCATTATTATATCTAATGGCAAGCTGTCCTGACATAATGTTTAGTGTTTCTCTATGTGCTCACTTTCAAGAAAATCTAAAGGAATCTCATCTCATGGCGGTAAAACGGATCATGAAGTATCTCAAAGGAACAACAAATGTTCGGTTATGGTATCCTAAAGGTAGTGTTTGTAATTTACTTGGTTACTCTGACGCGGATTATGCATGTTGTAAAATTGATAGAAAAAGCACAAGTGGTACTTGTCACATCCTTGGAAATGCATTAGTATCATGGGCCTGCAAGAAACAAGCATGCGTTGCTCTTAGCACGACCGAAGCAAAATATATTGCAACGGGTAGTAGTTGCGCTCAAATATTGTGGCTCAAGCAACAACTTCGTGACTACGGACTCGATCTAGAATGCATTCCTTTACGGTGTGACAATACAAGTGCAATAAACATTACAAAGAATTCGGTCATGCATTCAAGAACCAAACACATAGATATACGACATCATTTCCTTTGTGATCATGTAATTCAAGGAGATGTCGAGGTAACATTTGTAGATACTCATAATGAACTTGCCGATATCTTCACTAAACCTTTGGCAAGAGAACCGTTTTACAAGATTCGATGAGAGCTTCACATTCTTGATGAACACGACATATAAGGTGCTTTCTATCCTTGTTATGATTTTATATACTTGTCTTAACCTTGTTATATGTGAGTATATATGTTAAGTGGTGTTTAATTTTAATAAAAATATGCTTTTTGGTCATTTTTTATTGTTGCAAATTGATTGCATAAGAGTGTAAATTGATTGCTCACTGAATGTTTTTTATTTTTGACCTTTCTGTTTCGGTGCAAATCGATTGCACCATAGTGCAAATCAATGGCACACTGTGCATTTCAGATTTCTTTTGCTTCTGTTTGGTGTGCAAATCGATTGCATTTGTATGCAAATCGATTGCACCCACTGTAACATGCTTTTATGATAGAAATTATTGTTGTTCAGATTTCTTTGTAATCGTTATGTTACTATGACTACGTCTATGACTATTTGTGATTCATGATTGATTAAGTTTTTTCAATATTGCTTTACTATTGTCCATTTTTTCTTGCATCTTTCCCTTCTTTTTGATAATGTCAAAGGGGGAGAAGGATGTGGCACTTTATGCTTGTATATTTCCTGTCTTAAAATTCTAAGGTACTCTTCAACCATGATGAATAAATTCAAAGGATTCCAACCTTCTCATACAAAGGGGGAGTTATGCATCTTAGGGGGAGAAGCTTTTTTCTGGAAATTACAACACATCAAGCAAGATCGTTTGTCATCATCAAAAAGGGGGAGAATGTAAAATCAAGCTTCTCAAATGCACTTTTGTTTTGATGAAGACAAACCATGTTTGACAAGAAGGCAAAGATTATTGATCAAGCTAAAAGCATACATGGATAAAGTCTTTGGTTCAAGCACTTAGAAAAATTTCAAGGTATAATGATAATACTTACTTTGAACTTAAGGCATAGATGCTCAATGGTCAAAATAAATATTTTATATTGTCCAAATCCTTACTCAAGTTTTTCTAAGAAAAAAAAAATCAATTTTCACTTGAGTGAAATCAATTTGCATATTGGTGCAATCGATTGCATGCTTTAATTTTTTCAAAACATTTGCTATTGTTTCTAAGTTCAATCGATTTGCATGTTTGTGCAATCGATTGCTCTCAATCAATTTTTGCTACTGACTTTAAGTGCAATCGATTTACACACTTGTGCAATCGATTGCACACTTAAAATATTTGAACTTCTAGATGTTGAAACCCCGTGTAATTGATTTACACAAAGGGTGCAATCAATTGCATGATGAACGATTTTGAAAAACAACAGCTTTACTCATGCCTGTTCATAACACCAATTTACGAATATATAAATACTCATTTTCAAAATCATTTTGAACACCTCTTAAAATCATATTTTCTGAATTTTCAAAAATCAAACTCAAGCTGTTATACATTTTCATACACAAGTTTTCTGCACACTTTCACATATTGTTAACCAGAAAACTTTGAGAATTATATATCTTGAGTCATTGTATACTATTATCATTGGAAGAGAAGATCAATTCATTGATTAAATCACTCAACATGATCATTGCTACTCAAACTCACTCAAATCAAATATTACTATATACTTGCTTATTTTTCAGGATTGTTGGAAATAAGTTCAAGGTGTTTTATAAATCTTGTTTTTCCAGGATTGTTGGATACAAGTAAAATCACTTTGAGAGGATTGTTCTCATTATTGACATAGTGAAAATCCAAGAGGATTGTTCTTGGTTTTGGGTAGTTCTTGTTTAAGTTTGCCACAATAAGGAAATCTCTTTCATGTTGAAAGGGGACTGGAGTACTCTCAGACTGTGAGGGGAACCAGGATATATCGCTTGTGTCTCTTTATTTTTCTGCACTTTACTCTTTCATAAACTCACCATAAACCATAAAAATAATATCCATCATCACTAAAACCAATTTTTTTTAAAGTACCTAATTCACCCCCCCCCCCCCTCTTAGGCGCACTTCGTACTTACAAAATTAACATAAAAAATCTGGAAGTTGCCTGGACAACCGACCACCATGTTCACAGCATTTGCTCCTCCATTCTTTGGTAGAGGATTATCTTTCACATTAGGGCCAACATCGTTGAAATATAAGATACCAGACTTCACAAATTTTTGTACTTCAGTTTTCAAAGGATATCAGTTCTCAACATTGTGCCCTGGTTCTCCCTGATTAAAAGCACACGTTTGGCCTGCCTTGTAATACCAAGGCAATGGTGATGGTACAGCGGGAGGTGGTCGGGTCTGAACCAACTTCTTTTGAATTAACATTGGGAGTAATTCTATATAAATCATAGGAATAAGGTCATAACTCTCCCTTCTCTGATTATACCATTGATTCCCCTGATGGGATGATCTCTGATAAGAAACAGTGGTTGGAGCTACACCAACAACTAGAGTAACTGAGGCGACTTGTTAACGATGCTGATAATTTCTTCTAGGAGTGTTAACCCTCCTCTCTTGCATAACAACATTTGTATCTCCTTCCTTCTTTTTGGAAAACCCATAGGATGACTTCTTCGTATTTCCAGAACTTTCACTTTTTGTTAAACGACCCTCTCTTGCAGCCTCTTCTAAGCAGATACCCATGCCTACCATTTCAGTAAAGTCACTTGGCGCACTCGCTACCATCCTCTCATAGTAGAAAGCATCCAGAGTCTTCAAGAAAATCTTAGTCATCTCCTTCTCTTCGATGGGAGGAATCACTTGGGAGGCTACCTCACGCCATCTCTGTGCATATTCTTTGAATGATTCCCTGTCCTTCTGGACCATGACCCTTAGTTGATCATGGTCAGGCGCCATGTCCACGTCATATTTGTATTGTCTGACAAATGCTTCTCCCAAGTCGTTGAAAGTATGGATATTGACGCTGTCCAAACTCATATACCACTTCAGCGCAACACCAGTCAAACTATCCTGAAAAAAGTGAACCAGCAGACGTTGATCATCAGTATGGGTAGACATTCTTCTTAGATACATCATAAGATGAGCACGAGGACAAGTGTTTCCCTTGTACTTCTCGAATTCCAGGACTTTAAACTTCACAGGTATCTTGACATTCGGGACCAAGCATAAATCATTCACATTCTACTCGAACAATTCCTTTCCTTTGAGGTCCTTCATCTCCCTCTGCATCTTGTCAAACTGTTCATGAAAATCATCCATTTTATCATAGAGACCCAAGTCTTAACTTGGTGGAGGAAAAGGATGATACATATCATCATTAGCAAATGGGACCATATTCACCGAAGGAGGTGCAGCAGGAGTAGCAAGCACCACAAGAGGTGCAGGAGTAACAGTAGTCTGAAAAAATGGAGTAACTTGAGGATCAAGATTGAAACCTTCAGGAACAAAGTTCTCTGGCATTCCCCATGGATAACCTTGAGGCATGCGATTCTGAATAATAGTTGGAGTAGCAGACACAGGAACAACCAGAGCTTCAGTAGTAACCCTTGTCTGTTGAGGTTGAACACTCGGTGGCTGATTCTGAGCAGCCACCAGAGATTCCATCAGAGCATTAAGATTCTCCATGCCGTCCTTGAGAGCAGAAACTTCCTCGCACAACTCGCGATTCTCTTGTTTTAAGTTGTCCATCTTCCTTCTAAAATTAGCCCGAGTATTGTACTGGTGAGACAACTTGCTATTGAAGTAAAGAAGCTTGGTAAGACACCTGGGTATGCATAACAAATGTAAGAAATATGTACAATATGATGCATGATATGCAATGCACATGATTTATTTTATTATTAATATTTCAAGGGACTTAAAGATTTATAGACACATTGCAAATATTAAAGTAATAACACATTTGAAATACTGAAATTTTTTATTATAATAACTTCAAAATGGATTACAAGTTTCAATAATCCCAAGTACAAGATGAAAATAAAGTCTAAAACCCTAAGAAGAAAAGCTGACGAAGATCACTCTATACGCTGGCGCTTTCCTGTAAGCCTGGAAATCCGAGCCTTCAACCTCTGGTTTTCTTCCGCATATCTGGTAGCAACATCTTTCCAATCACCTAAATCATGAAGTGAGAAACTAGCATATGCCTGAGGCTTAGAGGAAAATAAATCCCCTTGCCTCTCCATGGTCTCTACAGCCCGACTCTCAAGAATCTCAATCAAGTCGTCTTTCTCCTTCAAGTCTGCTCTATAGGAAATCTCTAAAGTTTAGCACTTATTCTTCCAAACATCCTTTTCATGCTCCATCCTGACCAAATCAAGTTGTAGCTCTTCCCCATCATCCAATAGGGGAGGAGTGGTTTTCGCAAATAAATCAGGCATAGGTGCTTCCCAAGAATACGACATCTTCAACTGAATAGCTCTTGTTTAGACCCACTGAAGATATGGCTCCAAAGAAACAGCCCCCCTAGGTCCCAAGTCTTTCCTACTCTTCCTATGAATGTGACCCCAGGCCTTCACAATCTGCTCCCAAGCTTCCCTATGGTCTTCTCCCTCCTTCAGGAAGAAAATACTCAAATGAATACTATTTGGTTTATCCCTCATTGAATAACCAAGCTATCAGCGTGCAAGAACAAGGTTGTAGTTAATTCCTTCCTTTGTACCAAGAAGAGGTACATTTGGGGAAACTACCACAATTGTCGATAATCTCTACATCATGCTAAGCCTGATGATACCAATCAATATCTGAGTGAGTAAGTGCCATGATCTTAGGAGCCCAACAGGGTTCCTTCGTGACATCCCAAAAAGCATCTGACTGAGGCATATGAGAAATAAACCACCGATACAACAGAGGCGTGTAACAGATAATTATCTCCCCATGATAAGACTTCCGGAGATGAATAGAGTAATAAGTATCACCCAAAAATGTAGGAACTGGGTTTCCAATCATGAAGATCCTGATAGCATTAACGTCAACAAACTTATCCGCATTAGGAAATAAGAATAATTCGTAAGCAAGTAGAGCAAAGATAGCCTCAAAAGCGAATGTACTCTTCATCCTAGAAAAGTAATGAGCTTTCTCCAATAAGAACCGAGCTGGTAATCCTCTAATACCTCCTTTAGTAGTCATATGGGCTTCAACCTCAAACTTTCCCAGATGGATCAAAGCAGCAATCTCATGTGGTTTTGGCTCACCCTCCAAACCAGTAAAAGGAACACGATTGGTAGTAGGTAAATCCAATAGATAAGAATACTCCTATAATGTAGGAATCAACTGATAGTCAGGGAAAATAAAACAATGATACATCGGATCATAGAACTAGACCAAGGTCGAGAGAATACCCTCCTTCATCCTAAGCTTCATGAGAGGAATGATGGATCCATACTTCTTTTGAAAATCTGTAGAACACTCAATCTCGGGATTCAGACTGATAAACTCATCTATCTTGGGATCTTTGAAACTGTATTTTCCGGTCTTTCTTTTTCCAGAATCCTTGGTCAAAAGGTACCTGAGATATTCATAAATGGTCAACTTTCAAGTCCCTTGAAATAAAATTTATTGAAAAGATGCTTATGAGTGCGTGGATGCATGATGCAACAATCACACACAAGATCACAAACATAGGGTTCATAGGTTCAATGTCACGAGCATGAGGTCGAAGGTACTACCCATAAGGCATCTTCCTTCGGATATTACCAACTTCCTGATTAACTCGGTAATTAGTAATATTATCAAGAAAAACTCGTCCGAGCATAGTATCACGTGACAACTATATCCGGATTACTCCATCATAGCTTCCGCACTACACCTAAAAGGCCAAGATGGGTTAGGTATTCTACGGTCCTCAGCTTCAGCAGGCTCCCAAGTCGAAAGCAGTACGTCTTCCCGATTACTCGGTAAATGACACTACAGTCAAAGGGGCCTTCACTGAGTGGGGGATCTCATGCCTCCTTTTTTGAGATTACTCCCTCAAAGTTAACATGACTATACCGCACGTGCTATCTTAAAGTTGGCCCAAGTCCGGGTATAGGACTTTTAAGTAATCACCAAACACCTTGAAAACCAGGAAAAATCCAGACAAACATATATACAACATATAATACATAAACAACAATAACACATATACAAATATAAACAAAGATAGGCTCAACCCACTTAGGAATGGACCAGCATGAGGTCAATCTTTCCCCAGTGAAGTCACTATTTTTTTCTATAGTGGTAGAAATGTTTAAGACTAAGCCATTGGATTGACTAGACTTATGCAGATCAAAAATAAAAATCGCCACCGCGCTTTATTGTTTCCAAAGGAATGGGAAAAGAGCGAATAACCCAAAAAGAGGGGGAAAGATTCAAGGTAAAGGGGTTGGTTATGTGAAGGGAAGGTATTAGCACCCTAAACATCTACGGTACTCCGCAGGAACCTCTTTGTAAAACTGTATATTTTGGCTATAAAATGTTGTATAAAAAATAGATGGTGGAGGTGAGAAAAGAAGTATTTTTTTATGATTTTTGCACCCGCCGCGGTTGCGAACCTTTAGTGCCTACGTACCACCTTTCATGCAATAAGGGATCAGGGTACATGTAGTTCACCTTTAAAAAAATTTAAAACACAAGTGTGTTGATTGATTTTATGAGATAAGATATCATCGTTATTGTCCGTGTGGAAAATATACTTACTACCCACAATTACGAGAAAGAAGAATTTGCATCATCTCAAAGTGGAGGATATGGCTTGTATTTTTAAATCAACAATGCCTCACTCAACACCCAAGTGGAAAATATCTCACTTCACTACATATTGTAGAAGCATAGTTGTTTGCATCACTACAAGGATTGACAAGAGTCTAATCTTTTGAGAAAGGTTTTAAAATAAAAAGCCAAAGTGGCAAATATGGTTTGAAATGAGATTGATTGACTTTTAGTCTTCTCACAAAAAAAGTCAAGGTATTATTGAATTGATTGAATTTTATTTATGAAAATTATTTTGAAAATGCATGGACCTAAGTTCAAGTTTATTATGAAAGTGGTTCAAGTTTAGAAACAATAAGAGTTTTCAAATGGAGGGAGAAGATTTTTGAAATTAAAGAAGATGAGAGGAGAAGAAGGAACTATCCTAAAGCATAAGGTAAAAAGCTAAGGATAAGAACCATCTAACCAACAATAAGCCAATACTTGACATTATGAGTCAAAATAGAATTTTCATTCTTTGGATTGAAAACAAGCAAGCAAATATGCTAGACCTCTTGAGAGAACCAGACTTCAAATGTATTAAGTCTTCACAAAAATTGGACAGAGTAACAGTTATATACGGGTGAATTCCAGATTACAAACAAAGAATGTAATCACAATAACCTGCACACAAAACAATGAAACAACCCAATGTCTTGAGGAAAACCTCAAGAACTCCAAACAAAATATCAATTAAGGTCACAAGGTCTACAACATAGGCCAATGTTTCTAATCCTAAGTCCAAGAAGTCCAATACTCAATAATGCCAAGGATAGTAACCAAATAGTCCAAATATCATTAAAGATTTTTATGGTTCATGTTGATTATTAGGTATCTTAAAAAAGAAAAGAAAAACTCAAGTGAGAAAAATAAAAATAACAAGAATATAGATGCTCAAGTGAGCAAAATAAAAATGGCATGAAATGTAATGCTTAAAGTAAATGGTACATAAAGCATAAAAATAAAAGCATAAAGTAAAAATAATTTAATAATTAGTGATTAGTTGGATGACCATCTTGAAACTTGCATTTGGAACTCATTAGGGGATTGGTAGAACCAAAGCCTCCAAACAAGTTACATTTGCTTTTTGTCAAGTATATCATCCATTTGGAATCCTCAAAAGTACCATTTAATGATCAATGATGTTTAAGTGATCCGCGTTGACCAAAAGTGTTGTAGATCCATTAGAGGATTGGTAGGACCAAAGCCTCCACACAATGAATCTCAAGGTTATTGGATCAAATAGATCAAATTAACATACTTGGACTTGCAAACATAGGTTTGGGCCACGAATTATCATTTATTCGAATTGGGACAAAATTTAGCGCTATGTTAAGTAATTGTAAGTGGACTTATATAGAAGTCATACCTATTTTGAGGCCGGTCAATAGCAATCTATGCACCATTTGTTTTGAGACATGATATAGAGATCATGTTCCACTAACACTTAATGCAATAAGAAAGGGACAAGATGAAGAGGGGTGAGAAAGAATATACAAACCACATTTGAATTAAAATTTAATCAAACTATTATTAAAATCATTCATCCATTTTTATGGAGTTAGACTCAATACCATGGATCCAATGATGTTAATAAAGTTCATGATAAAAAATTCAATCAAAGATCAGCCAGAAAATAATCACAAAATAATATTCCATTTAATATATAAATTAAAAAAGGTTTTTAAAATGTTTTAAAATGGAAATAAGAAAGAAAAATATCAACTATGTTCAAATTAATCAAGAAATATTGAATAAGACCATAGAAAAATCAGAAATGGACTCAAATATTTTTATAAAATTTTTGCTAATTTTTTAAAATTAGAAACTATTTTTTAAAATTAAAAGAAATGAGTAAAATAAGCCAAAAATAATAAAAAATAACAGTCAGAAATAAAAAATAAATGAGGTCACGAATATTTGTCACAATATCATTTGATCATTCCATAATTTTTTCAGAATTTAAAAATGCATAAAAGTATTTTCAAACATTTAAAACAATTCAGATAAAGTGAAAATCTATAAAAAATATCAAAACACAAAATAAAATTGTGAAAAAACAAGAATTAGAAAGAGAAAAATCAAAAAGATTTTTCTTAATTTTTTCAGATTTTTTGGACTTAAAATGAATTTTCTATAGTTTTTTGAAGTTTAAAACAGTTAAAGTGAAAATCAGAAAATATAGTATCAAACCATCAAAATATGGGCCATCTGATCATTGTCAAAACGCGTTAGTAAACAGATCAAATGGACCTGACGCGCTGTGCATGTTATGGGCTTTAATGAATAAAGCACTGAATCAAATGTAAAATCAGATTTTCAAAAAATATAAATGCCACGCCATCATTGGTTGGAAGATGACACATTGGTCATCTTCAACCTTCAGCCAATCCTAAAATTAGGTTGCTCAATCTGTAAAATTAGAGCACGAGACCTATGCCATTCACTTCGTCTAATCAAGACAAAGACAACCAAACCTTCGCAAAAAATTTATATAAACTGTAGCTTAAGCAATTTGGAAGAGAAGTTTATAAAAGGGATTTGAAATTTCATGGCCAAAATGTATTTCCAGATAAAATTAAGTGTTGCGACAAGAACCGGGGCAATGAAAGCTTCACAATAATATCAAAGTTTGGAAGAATTGATGGAGAAATCTACCTATTGAAGTTGAGTTGCAGAGCTCTGAAACTAGACTTCTATGGATCAATATAGGTCACGATTCTTAAAGGTAATTATATGGTTAGCTTCAGGGAAGATCAAGGAAGGTGAATTGATAGAAAAAATGGATTGAAAAAGGCTTGAACACTGATTTTGAAGTTGTAGAAAAGTGAGTTATGGAGCAAGTTTGGCAGGGTGATTCTGGCTGTTCAAGCTTGAGGAAATGAATGAGGGATGGCCCTCTATTTATAAGGAATCAAATGGAATGTTCAAGCGTGTCAAATGATGGAGTTTGGAGGGAAATTGTGTGAAGTTGTAAACAAGAAAAGTGTGACTTTTATTTTGATCAAAACTCGTCCAAAACGTGCGTTTTGCTATGCTAATCACTTCTGGAAGTTCACTAAACATGTTTAGAAGCAAAAACGCACAGAAAAAATGTGTTTAGAAGTTAAATCATGGATTTCAAATTCTGACTTTTGAAAAAACTTCACTTTCAAGTTACCAAGTTCAAATCAATGGCATTCTCAACTCAAGGGGTCTTAGGGCATGATTCTTGATGCTTTAGAAAGATGAGATTACAAGCTTTGAAATGGGAAAGTATGGAATCAAATGGATGTTTGAGCTGAAAGTTGCAATGAGTCAAAGTTGGGAAAAAGAAGTTGACTTTCCATACTTAGAAATATTTCAAGTTTTTCTTCAAAAGTGACCTATAATGTTTTGCATCCAAACATGGCCTTCCACTTGGATTTTGTTCTTGACCAAAAATGATGGCATGAAATAGGCCTCTTGAATGACATTTTGAAACTTGAACCATTCAAAATCTCCAAAAATTGAGAGAGTTATGAATTGTTGAAATTGGCAAAAAATTATGAAATGACCTATAATCTTTTGTATCCTTAGGGCATCTTTCATCCATTTTCTCACTTTGCATATAAAAGAAGGAATAAATTTAACATCCTCAAGATCATTATGGAAAATGAGTGGGATCAAGGTGATAAAAATTGACCAAGTTATGATCAATTGAAGTCACATATGGGAAATTGGTGGTTCATCTGGAGGACTTATAATCTTTCTTCATCATCAAGTTTCTTCCACATGAAAACAGCTTGAAACTTTTGAAGTGATTTGTTAATAACTCTTTAAAGATAAGGATGTTTTTGTAAGCACTCAAAAATACCAAGAGATTAGCAAGATATACTTCTTTGTAGTTCAAAACTCTAGCTCCTAGATCAAGAAAATGCTTTGAGGAACTTTGACAATTTTGAAAACCTTCTTGTACCAAAAATTTTGCTTTTTAGATATGAGTTATTTAGGATGATAATGATAACTCATAGAAACCAAAAAAACTTCCATATCTTGAGAATTGAGAGAACTATGCACTTGTGACCAATGGGAACAAGGCCTTGTCCAACCATGACTACTTCTTCAATCAACCCCTTGTACTTTTGAATTAATCTTGACAACTTTGAAATGTGGTGAGCCAATATAAACCTTTCCATGCCATTTCTTCTAAAACAACTTCAATGGTGAGGTTTGGATTTCTCAAACTTTATTTACTAGGGCATGGAAATAAACTCATGAACCCATGGATCAACTTGCTAAGCCATATTGCCTTTACCTACATTATTTACAAGTAAGACAAACTATCATTTCATTTTATTAGTTAAAAGGAAAGTCAAAGAAAAACATGCATGATCACAAAGGAAAAAAAAGTCAAGGTTCTTGGTGATTCCTTAAAGGGCAAAGCTAAAGATAGGAAGGAGAACCAAAAGCCCTAATATGATCTTGTTGTGATTGAATCAATATGGTATGATGAAGGGATCTTAGGTGAAAAAATTGGGGTACAACAGACTCCTCTTCTCTCACCATGGGTTGTGTCAAAATAATTTACTCCTAGTGATGACCCTTAGCTTATAATCATTTCCATTGGTTGAAAATTTCTAGTTAACAAATTTCCCCCTAAAATGCCAATTTTGACGGAAGCCGTGTCGACTGAGAATTTCAGCATTTTCCTTCTTTTCAAATTTTCGATTTCCTGTCTACTTACCTTACGTCAAGGGTCATGATGACCACTTTCTGTGCCACTATTCCCAACATCATTCCATCATTTCTCATGATAGCTCCTGGTTTCTAGAGTGTGAGATTCCAACAAACCCTACTAACTCTTCCACTTCTAAGTTTCGTGACAATCATCAATTTACAAATGGGTTCCACTTGTCCATCATCAACGACTTTGATAAGCTTATAAATAACCCTTCATGCTTATGATCTTCCCTTCTTCTTCCTTCACGAAACCTTTTTCCTGCAACTTTCACCATTGAAAATTCTTTGCTTGCTTCTTTCTCTTATACACTCACACTTCCATGGCCTCTTTTGCTCTAAACCAGCTAAACACAATTAACAAACCCATAGCTTTTGCTCTCACAGAAGAATAGGGTTTACAAAAAATCCCCAACCATCTTCTAATAATGCATTCAAAGTAGTGAAATGGAAAAAACATATTCTTATACCTTTTATAATGACTGAAAAGTTTTTCGTGTTCCATGGACTGTATCCAGATGCCAAGTCTCACCCTCAGAAGGTACACCAATACTTTCCTTGTTTTTCTCATGCTTCCGCGTTTGCATATGAAAAGCATCATCTCGACATGAAATTTATGAAAACCACTAGGATTTTTCGACCCATTCCCACTCTGAGTAACAAGGCTTGGTTTGTGTGGCTCAACAAAGTGCAAGCGAAAAAGGAAACCCAATGGAAGGAGAATGGTATTTTCAATGCTATCCAACTATCCAGAACTGCTCATAGGATAAATCATAGCATGATTCTTGATTCTATTTACTTCTTAGATGGTTCGACCAATACCTTTCAATTTACTTGTGGGATGATAACACTTACCATGTTCGACGTTGCTATTATTAAGGGACTCTCGCCTTTAGGTGAATCTTTCGTCCCTACATTGTTGACTAATTTTGAGTTCAACTTTAGTTGACCCAGTCTCCACCAATACACCAAAGGTCATCCCGTCAAGGACAATGCAAACGTCGATGACATAGAGCACATTGCATTTCTGACATGATGGCTCTCATATTACTTATTCTACCCAGGCTCGCTTTAAGTAGCTAAGGGTTACATCAACTTAGCCATCCAAATTAACAAAGGTTGAAAGATCTCCCTGGGTAAGTTGCTATTGGATTTTTTATACCAACCTATGGGTCATGCCTCTAATAGAATCAAGATTCTCCCTAAAATGGACAAAACCCTTCTTCTCTCTGGTCCCTTATGGATATTGCAACACTGGTTGGATGCCACTTTCGAACATCTCGTTGGTCACCCTGTTTCTGAAGCCCTTATACATTTGCCTAGTAATCAAACCATTAAAGGTATTCAAATGGCCTTGACTACCCCTCAAGAAAATTTGGAAAACATTAACTTTATGAAATACATCAACCTTTTCCTTGAGGCCAACTTTGTTTCTAACACGACTCCTTTTACGGGTCGACACGTTGGCCCAGATTGGCTCAAAAGTCCTTTTTCTGGGGTTTTTACTCCCGCTGTTGCTAAGTCGAATGCTGTGTGGAGAGATTTTTTTACTCTGGTGTTGTACCCCAAAATTTTCCCTCCCATATTCTCCAAGATTTGCCAAGATCAAGGCTTCAAAATCCCTCAAGGGTTGCACAGTCCAATTGCCTCCTAACACAGTAAAAAATTAGGGTTTTGGTTCTTGCAAAGAAATTGAAATTTACAAGGGTCCAATCAAGTTCCACATGCGTATATACATTGTCAAGCATCCATAGGCCAAGTTTCAAGACTCACAACATCAAATTGCACAGTCAAAAACCCTAATTGCTTCACAGTCAACTGCAGGGGCAAAATGGTCATTGGACAGTCAAAAGTCAAAATTTTTGGTCAACATCTTATTTTGAAGCCACAAACATCATTTGATCAATTATTGATCATGATTTCACAAGCATGGCTCAAAAAGTCTCAAGATGCAAAAGTTTCTATTTTTGGACAGTTGAAAAAGTCAACTGTAAATTGACTAGGGCATAACTTCCTCATGGTTTATCAGAAAAATTCCATCCAAAGCTCATTTTGAAGAGAATGACATTTCCTACAATTCATCTTCACACTTCAAGTCCAAGAAATCCTCTCACAAAAAGTTATCAATTTCAACATTATAGGTCATTTTCAAAAGTCAACAAAAAGGCACTTTAAGTCAAAGACCATAACTTGAGAATGGTAAATAAAAATGACATGGGACCAAAGGAATTGGTTAGAGGACTTCAAGACCTTTCCAAAATGTCCAAGAACATGATCATAGCTTCAAAATTGAGCAAGATATGCCTTGTAGAAGTTGGGAATTTTTTGGGAATTTTGAAAAGTCAACTTTGCACAAAAGACTTCAAAAATGCTAATGGACCTCAATTTCTTTCATGAATCATTACCCAAAGGCTATGCACGACCCACTAAGCTCAAAGGGAGTTATTTTCTTATTTTTGATTAATTATTTGAATTTTTATTATCATTAATTCATTTAATTAAATTTAAATATAAGAAAAATACCAAATCATGCATTTTAAATCTTTTTGTGCAGCAAATATCTTCCATATATGCAAGAGATTTCGTGCACCATCTCAAGGGAACAATATCATCCAAATTTGGCAAGAATGGCATGGAAAAAGATTGAAAAAAGATATGGAAAAATCTAATATTCAAAACATTAATACATGGACTTTGGGCTTGTTTTCTTAACCTAATTTCACTCAAGTACATAGGCATAAGATAACCTAATGCTAAGGGACACGAAAGTCTGCACACAGGCTGCATACCAAGTTGCAAATTTTCACCAAAAGTTGAAATCTGAAATCATAGTTACAAGGCATTTCAAAGCACAAAAAGCATTAAAACACATTCCTGACATTGCTAGGAACGTGTTGCAATCAAGAACAGGTCCCTAGACTCCAAGAATTGGTAAAACCGGATCACACCTTTCATGAACAAGTCCTTTATCGTTTTTTCATTCTCATGCATTATTCATATGTTCTAAGCGTTGATTCTTGCTAATATTGATGTTCTGAAGCCATTGGTAGCAATTAATTGAACTAATACTGCCTGTAGCTAGATCTGCCATGGACGTGTTTTAGGGTTTCAGAAACTCTAAATTAGGGTTTCCCACATATGGTAAAATTGGACACTCAAACCGGTGCAGACCAAATCGTGGCAACAAGACGAAGCGATTGAACTATTCGCGCTCAATTTATGTTAACCATATGCGTATTCGCTATTTTTTACAGGTTTCACTTAGTGGGGGTTTAAAACCCCCGCTATCTGTTTTCTATTTGCAGGCAAACGGGGAAGAAAGCTAGCGTGGCTTGATGTTACTGGATAATTCAAATTTGGCGCATGATTTTTTGTGCATACCACTAACGCTTCTTTTTTTTATATAATAATCATGTTCCATTATGCATACAAAGAAACGCGCTGGCTTGGTTGGTGAATGAGCTGTCTGGCAGGTATTGGGACCTGGGTTCGATTCCCAGGTCCCCCCATATTATTCATAATTTTTGCTATAACATGTTCCCATGCAGTTCCTATCCAGTGGTTCACCATATGCGCATATGCTAAGGCTTGCCAAGTGGCCAGGAGATCAATCCAAAGGCCAAAACGTGAAGACCACCATACACCTGGGTCAACCATCAAGCATGTGATCCTGGAAAGTCAAAAAAAGGCTTCATTCTGATGGGCCAAAATGCTTCAAAAAACCTCCTAAATGGGCCAGACACCCCCCAATGTTTGTATATTTTTTAATTTTCTTTTCTTTTCTTTTTCTAGTTCTTTTAATAATTTTCATTTAATTCCATAAAACAATTTTCTTTTCATAATAAAAAACAGAAAAATCAAAAAATACAATATATTTAATTATTATTATTTCACCATTATTTTTGTAAATAAACTTTAATAATTAATTTAGATTAATTTAGGTTTTAAATTTTAACCTTTCCTTAATAAATTAAAATATGTAGAAATTAGGGTTTTTTTTAATATTTTCATCCTTTTCTTAATAAACAACTTTTTTTATTATTATCATTATTATTAATTACTAATTTATTTTGTAAATAAACATGTACATAAATTCTTTAGTAAATTAGGTTAAACTTTAATGTTTTCTTTAACAATTAAAAATAATTTAGAACTAGGGTTTCATTTAACTTCTAATTTTAATTAATTTTCTTTATTTTCATAAATACAAAAACCTAAAAAACATTTCTTTTCTTTAACTTAATAATTAATTAGCTTTTTAATTTCAATTTAATTTCAAAAGGGGTCCAACGCCCTCGAACGTTTTATTTTTATTCTTTTCGCACGTTATTTTATTTCCTTTTCGAATATTATGTAACTGTTCAAGCCATGTAATAGTAATTAGGAATTTATTTACTTTCCGCATCTTTTACCAAACGAGTCTTTGTAATTTGGCGATGTATAGACCCGCGCCTTGTAATAGCGTAGGATTTTACTTTCCGCATTTAAATTTCTGCACTTTTAAATTCTAATCACATGAAAGAATGTATGGCTAAATCAAAAACAAGCGTAGATCACCATGATACATGTACAAGATAAAACATAACATGAAAATAACACACAAATTCACACACCACTCTTAGGGTACGCCTCACAGTTGCCTTACCTTCGAAACGTGGTCGTCGAGTATAGGACGTTTTAGTAAGTCCTTATGTCCATGACATGATCCAGTTTCCTCGAAACGGTTGCCTCGGAAGTTAAAAAGGATCAATGGCATAAGGGTAGCTTCTAAGGTGTCCTACTGTTGCTCTGGTGACCATACTGTCCCAACACTCGAATTGACCCGAACACCTCCAACGGTGGTGCTACCTACCTCTCAATGGTGGGATGGCACTACCTTACGGACATTTACACAGCCTAATTCCTTAGGGTAGGTAGATGACTCATAGATACTTGCTCTATTCAAAAACAAATCAAAAACTCTTTTCACACCGACACTTTTCAAGAAGCTTTCAAAACAATTTTTCAAACACTCTTGAGGACTGATACAAGAGTTATTCAGAAATCTTTCAAAGAAACTTTTTCAAACCCACTCACACTTGAAAAGCAAACAAACATTTTGAAAACACAAATGAGCAAGTATCTAAGAGCCCATTGATAACCATGGATAGAAAGGGTGCTAACACCTTCCCTTTCTATAAATCTACCTCCCGAACCGAGAAACTATCTCATAAGGAATTTTGCTGTGCTTTTGTCCTTTCCATGTTGGAGAAAATAAAAGACGGTGGCGACTCTTGCTTCCGCGACATTTCGCGAAACCAGCGTTAAACAGTCATTTCCAGATCCACCGATCACAGAACTGGCGACTCTGCTGGGGATCTTTATAAGTGAGGTGTACCTTAGGATTAGACCACTCTTGTTTTCAATTGCTTGCTTTGTTTGCTTTAATATTGTGGGCTTGCATCGGAGTTTTATAGATCCTAACCCGGATCTGGGGAATACCCTTTTAGGTAGCATAAGCTGTGAGGGACCTGTCCGGCGTAGACCGACACGGGTGAAGCAGTGGCTACTTTGGTGTGACACCTTGGTCTGTACCGATATCCCTTGTGTTGCAACAAGGAGAATATGGGTCTTCCGAGGAGTCATTAAGCACCAACCGACCTTAGAACCTTAAATTACCCAACTTGGCCAATAGAACAGTAGCAGTATGCTACGCCCATTGAGGCTAAACTCTCGTGATGGTTCTGGCCGCAAGAAAAGATTGCGATGCTGGAGTTATGACCGATTGAGGGTAGTCAGTGATATTGGGATCCTCTAGAACCCGGTTACTTCTGATAGGACGGGTCTTAACCAACAAACTGAAAGAGGGTAATACCTGAACCCCATGCTGGCCTAAACTCTAAGGGCTTGTCTTGCGTGACTTGTGTGCCTTATCATGTTTGCCTTTGTGAATATTTGTGGTGTGCTTTATCATAACATCATGTCATCATAAACATTGCATGCATCCTGCATAAGGACTGACCATTTCAAAGACAAGAGGGTTTCACCTTTGCTCTGTTTTGTAGGACATCATGATGCCTATGCGAAGGAATACTATCCGGTTCAACTTTGTTCACCCACCTGAGTTGCTTGAAGAATTGGTTAGCAGAATTCCAAATACTACTTCCTTCATCCAGAGGCATGGTTCTCTTCTCAGTTTAGTCATGGCAAAGTAGGACCAACAACTGATGAGTGTCCTGACCCAGTTTTATGACCCTCTGTACCAGTGCTTCACCTTTCAAGACTTCCAGATTGTCCCTACCCTGGAAGAGTTCTCTGATTTGCTTGGTATCCCTATCTTGGATCAGACTCCCCTCACTGGTTGGGAAAAGACTCTTAGGCTTGAGGAGATTGCTGCAGCTCTGCCCTTGACCCACAAGGAGGTAATGGACAACTGGGTGACTAGAAGCAAAGTTAAGGGTTTCTTGGCCAAGTTTCTGATTGGTAAGGCTAACAGTTTCTGGAATGACCTGGACTTTAGGGCGTATGAAGACATTCTGGCTCTCTTAATCTATGGTCTAGTCTTGTTTCCTAATCCTGACAACTTCATTAACGTCACTGCCATAAGGATCTTCATGTCTCGGAACCCTGTGCCCACTCTCTTGGGTGATATCCTACAACAACTTTATGCTCGTACTGCCCGAAGACGAGGAACTCTGTGGTGTTGTATTCCTTTGTTAGTGAGGTGGTTTATTTCGCACCTCCCTAAGTTCGTGCTGAAGAACAAAGAAGGAAGAGGTTGGGCTCATAGGTTAATGTCTCTCACTGATAAGGACATCATTTGGACTCTCAGAGGTTTGGATGAAGTAGCTGTTATTGATCGTTGCGGAGAATATCCTAATGTTCCTTTGATTGGTACCTAAGGAGGGATCTCTTATAATCCATGTCTAGCTCTCCGCCAGTTTGGAAGAGCCAGAAGAGCAGGGCCTCATGAGATGTTGGTGCCCCACATCAGTTTTGAGTTTCAGGTAGATAGTGACGAGTTGCGTCGTAGGTTCATCAAGGCTTGGGACAGAATTTACAAAGCTGACCCACAAGAGTTGGGACCAAAGACTTCTCTACCTATGGAAGCCTACTACAAATGGGTCCGCATCCGCGCTCAGAAGTTAGGTATGCCGTACGAAGCTGTCAGAGATGGGGCTCCTCCAACTGTTCTCCCTCCTCAGATACCTACTGATATTGATACACTAAAGAGGTCTTGGGCGCAACTGCGAGAAGAACGGGATTCTTATCGGGAAAAGTTCAACGAGCAGGAATTGAAGATCCAGAAGCTGACAAAGCAATTGGAGAACGAGCGAGCCTTGAACGACTACATCCGTACTGAGAAGAGGAGACCATGGGATCAATGATGAACTTTGGATATTCTTTTACAGTTTTATTTCCCTTTTCAGTATTTTCATTTTATGTAACGCCTAAGGGAAACCTGTTGAACAATTTGAATTTCAAAGTTGAATCTAATGAAGTGTGTTCCTTTTTGTTTACAAAGTTGATTCCCGATTGTCTTTGAAAACATAAATCATACGCATCCCATTCATCATGTGTGTGATCGGTGGATCTGGAACTGACTGTTTAACGCTGGATCGCGAAATGTCGCGGAAGCAAGAGTCGCCACCGTCTTTTATTTTCTCCAAATGGAAAGGACAAAAGCACAGAAAAATTCCTTATAGAGATTGCTCTCGGTTCGGGAGGTAGATTATAGAAAGGGAAGGTGTTAGCACCCTTTCTATCCATGGTTATCCATGGGCTCTTAGATACTTGCTCATTGTGTTTTCAAAAGGTTTGTTTGCTTTTCAATTGTGGGTTTTAAAAAGTTTCTTTGAAAATTCCAGTTCGACTCTTGTATCGGTCCTCAAGAGTGTTTGAAAAATTGCTTTCGAAAGCTTTTTGAAAAGGTGTCGGTGTGAAAAGTATTTTTGATTTGTTTTGAAATTAGAGCAAGTATCTAGAGTCGTCTACCTACCCTAAGGAATTCGTCTGTGTAAATGTCCTTAAAGTAGTGCCATCCCACCATTGAGGGGTAGGTAGCACCACCGTTGGAGGTGTTCGGGTCAATTCGAGGTTCGGGACATGGTGATCACCGGAGCAATAGGAAGACACCTTAGAAGCTACCCTCATGCCAGGTTCCTGGATCATGAGGACTTACTAAGACGTCCTCTACTCGACGATCACCTTTCGAAGGGCAAGGCAACAGTGAGGCGTACCCTAGGGGTGGTGTGTGATTTGTGTGTCATGTTCATTTATTTTTGTCTTGTCATGTATGGGTGATCTATGCTTTTGTTTTTATTTTAACATTCATTCTTGCATGCAAATTTATTAACAGTTAAAAGGTGCGGAATTTAAAATTTCTACGCTATTACAAAGGCGCGGGTCCACATCACCAAATTTAATCCAGGACCCGATTTGAAAATAAAATAAAGTGCGCGAAATATAAATGTCTAATTTACATGGCTTTGGGAGAATTACATGAATATAGGAAATAAAATAAAAATGCGAGAATAAGTAGAATCGGGAATGCGAGGGCGTTGGACCCTTTTTAGGAAATTAAATTATAATTAACAAATTAAATTAAATTAAATGAGACAAGGAATGATTTTTTTGTATTTATTGTATTTATTGATTTTAATGAGAGAATTAAATGAAATTAAAAAGTTAATTAACCCTAATTCTAACTATTTTTATTTATTAAGAAATATGTTAAAGTTGCACCTAAAATCAACCTAATTAATTAATTCAATTTTATTTATAAAAATAAATAATTAATTATTATAATGGTAAAAGAAAAGAGAAAGATAAAAAATGGTTAAAACCCTAATTCTACAATTTTTAAGTTTATATAAAAATATTTAAAATTAAGCCTAGAATTTAAAACTAAATTAATTAACAAGATTTTATTTACAAAATAACATTAAATAAAATATTTTTTTAATTTTTTATGACTTCCTGATTTTTTGTTATCTTTTTATATTATGAAAATACTAATTTGATGAATTAAATTAAAATTAAATTAAGCAAATAAAAATAGAAAAAATAAAAGAGTGAAAGAAAGCAAACAATGAGGGTTTGTTGTCCCAACTTGGAGGTGTCTGGCCAGCAATTAGGCCCATTTGATTCCTGGCCCTGTTGACTTCTGGAAATCACGTGTGGATTCGTTGACTGACACATATGATACTCCTCAGATCAAGGCCCTTGGTTGGATCTCTGAGACATGTGGCGCGCTTGGATCTAAGGTTGTATGGTAGGCTTTTGAGCTTGTGTAGTACCTGAACATTTTGCAAAGAAAAATAACAAGGATATGGGGGGACCTGGGATTCGAACCCAGGTCCCAAGGTTTGCCAGCGTTGCTTTCCACCATCTGTGCTGCTCAAACGCGTTGTATGTAAAACAAATAATAAATCATATAAGAGAAAATTAGCATTAGTGGCCTAGAAGCAAAAAAACGCGCGCTGAATTCAAATCGCCCAGTCATATCATGCCACATGATCTTCTTCTCCACTCGTTTGCGTTTTTACCTGAAAAGCCAGCTAAATAGCGGGGGTTTTAAACCCCCACAATCTGAAATGCAGAAAAATAGCGAATAGGAATTAACAAAACATAAAAAGGGCGCGATGGATGTTCTAGATCCCTTGGAACGTCACGAATTCAATGGTGTAAGTCTCGTGTTCTGATTTTACCATAAGCCAAAGTCCCCAATTCAAGGTTTCTGAAACCCTAGGCATCGTTCATGGCAACTCTTCATATATGCAATTATTCTTCAATTAAATTATACTACTAGCTTCAGAATCAACACATTAGTATAAATCAACAATAAAAATGCATGGATATGGCGTGTAGATTTGAATACGATTAAGGAAAAATCCAGGTACAGGGTAACTGCGTTATACCGTTTCTTTGCGTTAGAAGCAGTGATTTTGATCCAGGAACGTCTCTTGAGACCTTTGCAAGCTAATGGAATCAATGTTTTGCCTTGAAATGCTTTAGAATCGTGGTTTCAGTTTTGAAAAATTTCACAAAAAGTGCAAAGTTGTTTATGATGTGTGGCGCAGCTTAGAGGTCCTTAGGCATTAGGTTTTGCTTCTCTTATATGAGTGATGGATTAGGGTTGAAAAAATATGTCCAAAACCTTTTGCATTGATGGAAAGAATATTTGATTTTCATGCATATTTTTCCAAATCTTTTTCACATGTTTTGATTCCAATCATGGCCAATCACCTTGATTCTTTCCATATCAGATAGTGCACGAAATCTTGAAGGTATTTCATGCATAAAAAGATTTGAAAAGCTTGTTTTAGTATTTTTCCCATATTTTATTTTATTAAATGAATTAATAGTAATTAAAAATTCAAATAAATAAATAAAAATGATGAATAAATCCCCTTTGGGCCAAATGGTCGTGCATATGCTTTGGATGATGATTCTTGGAAGAAAATGTGGCCCATTAGCAATTTTAAGGCATTTGAAGCAAAGTTGACTTTTTAAAATTCCCAAAACTTTCCCAACTTCCACAAGGCATATCTTGCTCAATTTTTAAATTTTGATCATGTTCTTGGACATTTTGGAAAGGTCTTGAAGTCCTCTAACCAATGCCTTTGGTCCAATGTCATTTTGATTTACCAATATCAAGTTATGGCCTTTGACTTAAAGTCCCTTTTGTTGACTTTTGAAAATGACCTATAATGTTGAAATTGATAACTTTTTGTGAGAGCATTTCTTGGACTTGAAGTGTGAAGAGGAGTTGTAGGAAATGTCTTTCTCTTCAAAATGAGCTTTGGATGGAATTTTTATGATAAACCATGTGGAAGTTATGCCTTGGTCAAGTTACAGTTGACTTTTTCAACTGTCCAAATATGGAAACTTTTGCATCTTGAGACTTTTTTGAGCCATGCTTTGAGAATCATGATCAAGCATTGATCAAATGATGTTTGTGGCTTCAAAATGAGATGTTGACCAAAAATTTGAACTTTTGACTGTCAAATGACCATTTTTCCCCTGCAGTTGACTGTAGGGCAATTAGGGTTTTTGACTGTGCAATTTTGTGCTGTAAGTCTTGAAACTTGGTATGAGGATGCTTGACCATGTTTGTAGGCATGTGGGACTTGATTGGACCCTTGGAAACTTCATTTACTTTGCTAGAACCAAAACCCTAGTTTTTGACTGTTAGGAGGCCCTTGAACTGTGCAAACCTTGGGGAATTTTGAAGCATGCTCTTTGTGAATTTTGAAGAATATGGGAGGGCAAATTTTGGGGTACAACAGTTGCCCCTGTTCAATCTTCTTAGACCTGAGGATGCAGATTGGATGACGTGCCTTTCGTAATCCGAAGGTGGAAGATGATTGAACACTAGAGTGCCCAGAAATTTGCGCTCACATGTTAGCAGTATGATGGTGGGAACGAGCTTATAGATGCCATTTGGAGATTTGATGGATAGGATGATGGGCTTATAGATTCCATGCTAAGAGGTGATGGAAGTTGGATGGGCTTATAGATGCCATCTGGATGTTGATCGCGTAAGAGATTCCTTAGCGAGAACTTGCGTACCTGCCAAAGAAAATGATTACCTGACCTGTTACAGGAGCTTGTCTTCAAACTCTTTGTATAGATGTGTCCTGACTGGTTACAGGAATTGAATCTGGAGCTTCAAACGGTGATGAATGAACCAGGGGTGGTTACTACCCCAACGGGACGGTGAGAGAACCTTGGACGATTACTACCTCAACAGGAACGCTGAGAGAATCTTGGGGCGATTACTACCTCAACAGGAACGCTGAGAGAATCTTGGGCGACTTCAACCTCGACAGTAACGCTGAGAGAATCTTGGGCGACTTCAACCTCAACAGTAACGCTGAGAGAATCTTGGATGTCTTCTACTGAGTCTTTATCTGAAAAATCTTTTAGGGGTCGATTTAACTGGACTAGAGAAGGCCTTTGACTGGATAAGAAACAAGAAAATCTTAGGGTCGATTTAACTGAACCGGTCTAGGTCTTGAAATATTCAACTGGATAAGAAAAAGGGAGATCTTAGGGTCGATCTGACTGAACCAGAGAAGGCCTTTGACTGGATAAGAAACAGAAAAATCTTAGGGTCGATTTAACTAAACCGGTCTAGGTCTTGAAATCTTCAATTGGATAAGAAACAGGGAGATCTTAGGGTCGATCTGACTGAACCAGAGAAGGCCTTTGACTGGATAAGAAACAGAAAAATCTTAGGGTCGATTTAACTGAACCGGTCTAGGTCTTGAAATCTTCAACTGGATAAGAAACAGGGAGATCTTAGGGTCGATCTGACTGAACCAGAGAAGGCCTTTGACTGGATAAGAAACAGCAAAATCTTAGGGTCGATTTAACTGAACCGGTCAAGGTCTTGAAATCTTCAACTGGATAAGAAACAGGGAGATCTTAGGGTCGATCTGACTGAACCAGAGAAGGCCTTTGACTGGATAAGAAACAGGAAAATCTTAGGGTCGATTTAAGTGAACCGGTCAAGGTCTTGAAATGTCTTCAACTGGATAAGAATCAGGGAGATCTTAGGGTCGATCTGACTGAACAAGAGAAGGCCTTTGACTGGATAAGAAACAGGAAAATCTTAGGGTCGATTTAACTGAACCGGTCAAGGTCTTGAATATAGCTGAGAACTTAACTGAATTCTTCCTGAAAGGTAAAGGTCAGTCATATGCAAGGCATGATATGAATCAAGCGATGATGTTCTCAGCATAAATGAGATTTGTGAGATATGATGCGTATATGCATGCTATAATGTATGAAAAATGTGATATTCATGAATGTATGTTTGTCGTCTAGGAAAGTAAATCCTTGACGGGTGCCGGGAAGTCACATCCTGGGCTGATGTTGGAGAATAGTGCTTTGTTGTTTCCGCTGGGGATGATAGTTGCAAGAATACCGGTCAGAGAAGATAACTCCGTTGGGGAATAAACTTGGCGAATAGAACACTCTGCGGGGAGAAAATTACTCTAGTGATCTTGCTGGGGAGTAATACTCTGTGGGGAGAGAGATACTTTGTTGGGATGTTGCTGGTAAGCTTCGCTGGGGATACCATTGTTATGTTGGAAGTGTTAATAGACTTCACTGGGGATAAGAAGACTGTGCCGAGGACGATCTTTCCATGGCTTTTAGCTGAGGATAACCCAGTTATATCCTGGTAGGGAAATAACTCTTTGAATAAAGCCGGGAGACGCGTTCGTGCTCTACGGGGATAAGCTTCCAGAATCTACTGGGGATAAGCTTACTGCTGGGGAGATGATTTCAAACTTTCCTGGGGAAATCTTGATTGGACTCTCCTGGGGAAATTTGAACTACTGGGGAAGTGACTCCCTTGCATGTTTGATATACCGCCGGAGAACAATCTTAGCACGAGACTGCCGGGGATGCTTGTTAAGAATATCCGTATACTGTGCCGGGGAATGTTGAGATCTGCTGGAGGATACTCAACTTTCTTAAGGTTGACTGTAACTTTGCTTGGGGAGAGTGCACTGACTTGTTGACGCACTCTCTAGGGAATTAGGATATACTGGTCATGTTCTTTGGCTGAACCTACCTTGGTACCTTGATGGACTGAGCAACTAGATCGCTTAGACAACTCTTTATTGCCCCTGTTTCTGAGGAAAACCTGTGAGGTGCTGATAGTTGTTGATGGACGAACCTTCTTCTGGCAGGCCGATGACGAGATGACAGGACATAGTCGTACGCTTTGATCCTTAATTTTTGCCTGGACCGCCCTTTCGGGTTTTCAGTCCCCCAGGATACCCATTTTGCCCAAGCCGCCTTTTCAGGTTTTCGACTTGCCGGGTGTACGGATTTTTTTATTTTCATCCCTTATTTTTGCCCGAACCCTTTTGGTTCGCCGGGAAGCCCTTATTTTTGCCTAGGTGTGTCAACCTAGCGGGTCTTTGATTTTGCGTAGTATTTTTTTTCCGACTATGTCCACGCTTTCGGAATGTAGGGAGTTGCCCCTGTTATTGTATTGCCACGCTACCAGAAGATGTTTGGTCATGCAAGATTCGTTGCTGGAGTTCCCCAAGTGACTCGGGCGGAGATCTGCCCCATGCTATTTGGCCTTTGAGAGATTCTCCGAATCTTGACTGGACTGCCCCAGATAATAGACCCTGATCATGTCTGCCCCTTGATTGGAAGTGCTTCTGTTCACTAGGTATTCATCGTGCGAATTTCCCTGCTGTTCAAACAAATAGTCATATGCAAACAATGTTATATCAAAAATGCAAAGCTTATGTCTGTCTTGAAGATTTTGAAAATGCATTCTTTTTCATAAAACAAATGAATGTTTGTAAAACGTGATGTCAACTCCGTATTTACTGTAGGCCTTAAGGAGTCAGGATACCTTTCGTAACAGTATGCTTTCGAACTAACCCATGCTTCAGCTAGGACTTTTAAGGGTTATAACGTGGCCTGGTTCATGGTTTAAGAAACAAAGGATAAAGGCTCAAATTATTTGTACCCACCCGCTCTTCGTGATGTTCTTCAAACCTAAACTCAGTTGATCGTGCGTCAGACCTTGTTCGAGTCTTTGTCCTGATATACCAGTGATGGTTCAGATATTGATGATTTATTCTGAATAGGCAGTCATCATTTTTTGTGTTATTGTTGAGGGTTTGTATGACCTCTTTCTTTTTGATTTTGCTATCCCTAAATTTTTTGCCTGAACTGTTTCTTTTGTGATTACAGTCAGCGGGATGCCCCAGTTTTGTAAGTCCCCTTCATAGGTTTTGACTTATTGGGTTTTTATTTTGAAAGATAATGACTGCCTTTCTTTAATGATTATTCGGAACCATCACTGTCTTTCTTTGTTTTGTAAGGACCTCTTCGGTGCCATTTGTTATGCACTTGGATCAACTGAGAGAACTACCCTGCCCCAGGTTATGATTAAGGGTTTTAATTTTCGGAAAGAAAAACTCCTGCTTCTTTGGCTCAGAGGGGGTTGACGAGGGATTAGCTTCCTTATAACTCCAGTGTTTGGGGATTGAAACAATGCTTGTACCTCATCAGCGGGGTCTGTTCAAAAGCATACTGTAGATTATGGTATCGTTTTTGTCATCCTCCCTCAAGAGGCTTAGAATTATTAATCGAGCGTTGATCATCAGAAAAAAATATGAAAATAATTTGCATATAGTGAATACGAATATATTGCTTCAAAACAGACATATGCGATGCATTAATGAGATAACAACGTTTAGCATGAGTAAATGTTTGAACAAAAGAAAATTACAACTTGAAAATCCTAATGAACAAAAGTCTTTTCATCCTCAGGGCTTGTTACTTCAGATGATGAGCCTTGGAGGGATGGTAGAAAAACTCAGCCTGACCATCTTGTGTGAACTCCAATGCTCCTTCATCAATCAGGTCCTGGATCTTGTTCCTCAGAGCCCAACACTCATTTGTATCATGTCCTGGACTGGCAGAGTGGTAGGCACACCTTTTATTGGGATCATAGATAGGAGATGCTGTGTTGGGGTTCCGGGGATGAGCCCTTAATGTGATCAGATTCAATCTCAACAGACGTTGTAAAGCTTGAAACAACGACATATTAAGCTGGGTGAATTGCCTCCTGGGCTTTTCTGTCTGAAGCTGGTGAGGTTGATGCTGAATTGGTGACACTGGAGCCAATTGAGGAGCTCTCCCCTTATTTCCTTGTCTCAAAGGTGGTTGAACGATGACTGGCTCTTTACCCTTAGATGTTTGCCCCAGTTGGTTACCCCGAAGCAGTTGGTTGACGAGAACCCCAAGCTCATCTTGTCTTTGAGCTAAGTCTTGGATGATGGTTACCTGCCCCAGCATCTGGGCTTTCAATACATCCACTTCAGCTTGTAGATATTTCAGCCGTTCATCCTCAGCGCTGTTCCTGACCAAAGTCTCCATGAGAAGTGTCCTTAGCTCCTCCTGCCCCTTGGATAGATTCAGGAGGATTTCCCCGAACCGAGTCTCTTGAGCAAGAAGGTCCTGGTTATCTTGTTGGGATGCCATTGCTGAAATAAACAGCGGAGAAGATAAGTAACCTGCAACAGGGGTACCTGTTATGCAATGATATGTATGTATATATATGCAATGTTTTCAAAGATCTCGCGGGGTAAACAAGAAAAATTTGTCAGAATTTGAATCTGGTAGCTTGAGTGAAGGAACTTCATGTTGTTGAGAATCCTTCTTCAAGGGTCAAAGGCTCACCATATCCAGTGGGTCATAGCCCCTGACAACCTTGGCTAGAGGAAAATAAATCCTCTTTGCCCTTTGCTAGACGTTTGATTCACCATGACCTGCATCACAAGCCCTTGAGATCCTTGAAATGGGTTAGGATGTATGCAATGGTATGATGTTATGGTATGCATGGGGTAATGTGGGTAAACCCTGTTATGAGTCCCCGTTAAGGACTATAAACAAAACCTGCAAGAAACTCAGTACACTCTGTTATGAGTCCCAATTAAGGACTATAAACAAAACCTGCCAGAAACTTAGTAAGCCCTGTCATGGGTCCCAATTAGGGACTAAAACAAAACCTGCAAATAGTTCATGTGTCAGATAAAGCATGCAAGTAGTCAAGTACGAAGGCACATAAGTCACACAAGAGAAAGCCCTTAGAGTTTAAGGCCAGCATGAGGTCTAGGTATTACCCTCTTGAATTTGGTGGCTCAACCTGTCCTATCAGAAGTTACCGGGTTCTAAGGGTCCCAATATCACTGGATTGCTTTCATTGTTCATCGTTTCAATTTAGCCACTGAACTGGCGACCGAAATATTCCAGGAAAGCAACCTTCAATTGAGTGTAGTATCGAGTATCAACCAACCTCGGACTGCACCAAAGTCAGTTATCTCACTACCCTAAAGAGGCCAAGATAGTTCACTTAAGGTTCCTAAGGTCTGTTGATGCTTCACGACACCACGCGGAGGCCCCATACTCTCCTTGACTGAACTCAAGGGTTACCGGTACACACCAAAGTGCCACATCAACGTAGCAGACTGTTTCAACCATGTTGGTATACCCCGCACAGTTCCCTCACAACCTTGTTGCTACTTTCTAAGAAGGTGTCCCCAGATCCGGGTTAGGATCTATAGAACTCCCAAGACAGTCCCACAATTTAAAGCAAACAAGTCAAAGCAATTGAAAACACAGTGATCTTAGTCCTAAGGTACACCTCACTTTAAAAGGTATCCCCAGCAGAGTCGCCAGTTCTGTGATCGGTGGATCTGGAACTGACTGTTTAACGCTGGATCGCGAAATGTCGCGGAAGCAAGAGTCGCCACCGTCTTTTATTTTCTCCAAATGGAAAGGACAAAAGCACAGAAAAATTCCTTATAGAGATTGCTCTCGGTTCGGGAGGTAGATTATAGAAAGGGAAGGTGTTAGCACCCTTTCTATCCATGGTTATCCATGGGCTCTTAGATACTTGCTCATTGTGTTTTCAAAAGGTTTGTTTGCTTTTCAATTGTGGGTTTTAAAAAGTTTCTTTGAAAATTCCAGTTCGACTCTTGTATCGGTCCTCAAGAGTGTTTGAAAAATTGCTTTCGAAAGCTTTTTGAAAAGGTGTCGGTGTGAAAAGTATTTTTGATTTGTTTTGAAATTAGAGCAAGTATCTAGAGTCGTCTACCTATCCTAAGGAATTCGTCTGTGTAAATGTCCTTAAAGTAGTGCCATCCCACCATTGAGGGGTAGGTAGCACCACCGTTGGAGGTGTTCGGGTCAATTCGAGGTTCGGGACATGGTGATCACCGGAGCAATAGGAAGACACCTTAGAAGCTACCCTCATGCCAGGTTCCTGGATCATGAGGACTTACTAAGACGTCCTCTACTCGACGATCACCTTTCGAGGGGCAAGGCAACAGTGAGGCGTACCCTAGGGGTGGTGTGTGATTTGTGTGTCATGTTCATTTATTTTTGTCTTGTCATGTATGGGTGATCTACGCTTTTGTTTTTATTTTAACATTCATTCTTGCATGCAAATTTATTAACAGTTAAAAGGTGCGGAATTTAAAAGTTCTACGCTATTACAAAGGCGCGGGTCCACATCGCCAAATTTAATCCAGGACCCGATTTGAAAATAAAATAAAGTGCACGAAATATAAATGTCTAATTTACATGGCTTTGGGAGAATTACATGAATATAGGAAATAAAATAAAAATGCGAGAATAAGTAGAATCGGGAATGCGAGGGCGTGGGACCCTTTTTAGGAAATTAAATTATAATTAACAAATTAAATTAAATTAAATGAGACAAGGAATGATTTTTTTTGTATTTTTTGTATTTATTGATTTTAATGAGAGAATTAAATGAAATTAAAAAGTTAATTAACCCTAATTCTAACTATTTTTATTTATTAAGAAATATGTTAAAGTTGCACCTAAAATCAACCTAATTAATTAATTCAATTTTATTTACAGAAATAAATAATTAATTATTATAATGGTAAAAGAAAAGAGAAAGATAAAAAATGGTTAAAACCCTAATTCTACAATTTTTAAGTTTATATAAAAATATTTAAAATTAAGCCTAGAATTTAAAACTAAATTAATTAACAAGATTTTATTTACAAAATAAAATTAAATAAAATATTTTTTTAATTTTTTATGACTTCCTGATTTTTTGTTATCTTTTTATATTATGAAAATACTAATTTGATGAATTAAATTAAAGTTAAATTAAGCAAATAAAAATAGAAAAAATAAAAGAGTGAAAGAAAGCAAACAATGGGGGTTTGTTGTCCCAACTTGGAGGTGTCTGGCCAGCAATTAGGCCCATTTGATTCCTGGCCCTGTTGACTTCTGGCAATCACGTGTGGATTCGTTGACTGACACATATGATACTCCTCAGATCAAGGCCCTTGGTTGGATCTCTGAGACATGTGGCGCGCTTGGATCTAAGGTTGTATGGTAGGCTTTTGAGCTTGTGTAGTACCTGAACATTTTGCAAAGAAAAATAACAAGGATATGGGGGGACCTGGGATTCAAACCCAGGTCCCAAGGTTTGCCAGCGTTGCTTTCCACCATCTGTGCTGCTCAAACGCGTTGTATGTAAAACAAATAATAAATCATATAAGAGAAAATTAGCATTAGTGGCCTAGAAGTAAAAAAACGCACGCTGAATTCAAATTGCCCAGTCATATCATGCCACATGATCTTCTTCTCCACTCGTTTGCGTTTTTACCTGAAAAGCCAGCTAAATAGCGGGGGTTTTAAACCCCCACAATCTGAAATGCTGAAAAATAGCGAATAGGAATTAACAAAACATAAAAAGGGCGCGATGGATGTTCTAGATCCCTTGGAACGTCACGAATTCAATGGTGTAAGTCTCGTGTTCTGATTTTACCATAAGCCAAAGTCCCCAATTCAAGGTTTCTGAAACCCTAGGCATCGTTCATGGCAACTCTTCATATATGCAATTATTCTTCAATTAAATCATACTACTAGCTTCAGAATCAACACATTAGTATAAATCAACAATAAAAATGCATGGATATGGCGTGTAGATTTGAATACGATTAAGGAAAAATCCAGGTACAGGGTAACTGCGTTCTACCGTTTCTTTGCGTTAGAAGCAGTGATTTTGATCCAGGAACGTCTCTTGAGACCTTTGCAAGCTAATGGAATCAATGTTTTGCCTTGAAACGCTTTAGAATCGTGGTTTCAGTTTTGAAAAATTTCACAAAAAGTGCAAAGTTGTTTATGATGTGTGGCGCAGCTTAGAGGTCCTTAGGCATTAGGTTTTGCTTCTCTTATATGAGTGATGGATTAGGGTTGAAAAAATATGTCCAAAACCTTTTGCATTGATGGAAAGAATATTTGATTTTCATGCATATTTTTCCAAATCTTTTTCACATGTTTTTGATTCCAATCATGGCCAATCACCTTGATTCTTTCCATATCAGATAGTGCACGAAATCTTGAAGGTATTTCATGCATAAAAAGACTTGAAAAGCTTGTTTTAGTATTTTTCCCATATTTTATTTTATTAAATGAATTAATAGTAATTAAAAATTCAAATAAATAAATAAAAATGATGAATAAATCCCCTTTGGGCCAAATGGTCGTGCATATGCTTTGGATGATGATTCTTGGAAGAAAATGTGTCCCATTAGCAATTTTAAGGCATTTGAAGCAAAGTTGACTTTTCAAAATTCCCAAAAACTTCCCAACTTCCACAAGGCATATCTTGCTCAATTTTTAAGCTTTGATCATGTTCTTGGACATTTTGGAAAGGTCTTGAAGTCCTATAACCAATGCCTTTGGTCCCATGTCATTTTGATTTACCAATCTCAAGTTATGGCCTTTGACTTAAAGTCCCTTTTTGTTGACTTTTGAAAATGACCTATAATGTTGAAATTGATAACTTTTTGTGAGAGCATTTATTGGACTTGAAGTGTGAAGAGGAGTTGTAGGAAATGTCTTTCTCTTCAAAATGAGCTTTGGATGGAATTTTTCTGATAAACCATGTGGAAGTTATGCCTTGGTCAAGTTACAGTTGACTTTTTCAACTGTCCAAATATGGAAACTTTTGCATCTTGAGACTTTTTTGAGCCATGCTTTGAGAATCATGATCAAGCATTGATCAAATGATGTTTGTGGCTTCAAAATGAGATGTTGACCAAAAATTTGAACTTTTGACTGTCAAATGACCATTTTGCCCCTGCAGTTGACTGTAGGGCTATTAGGGTTTTTGACTGTGCAATTTTGTGTTGTAAGTCTTGAAACTTGGTATGAGGATGCTTGACCATGTTTGTAGGCATGTGGGACTTGATTGGACCCTTGGAAACTTCATTTATTTTGCTAGAACCAAAACCCTAGTTTTTGACTGTTAGGAGGCCCTTGAACTGTGCAAACCTTGGGGAATTTTGAAGCATGCTCTTTGCAAATTTTGAAGAATATGGGAGGGCAAATTTTGGGGTACAACAATGTGCATAGCAGGTACTTTTCTTTTCAGGTTGCTTAATGTTCTTCGCTGTTTATTTCAGCATCATGAACCCTGAATCATCTACCGAGCAGTCCATCAAGGCCCTTCAGGCTCAGAACGCCCAATTCCAAGAGCTGATTATGAGTTTGGACCAAGGTCAAGAGGAGTTGAAAGCTCTGCTGGTCAAGAATAAGAAGAAGAGAATTGTACTATTCAACACTGGCCGGAGGTTTGGCAACACACTGCAGAATGAGGTTGATCAAGCTGGTTCTTCTGTTGGAAAAGGCAGTCCCCAGGGGGGGAGAGTTCCTAGTCCGGTGGTCTCTGACAACGAGACTGATTTTAATGAGGAGCAGTATCCTCCAGCTGAAGACATGTACAAGCAGTTGGAAGACCGTCTGAATGCCATGGAAATTCAACAAGTGCCTGGTTTGGATTTTGGAGACTTGGGTTTATCTTCTGGTGTGGTCATCCCACACAAGTTCAAAGCACCATCTTTCGCAAAGTATGACGGGGCGTCTTGCCCTAAGCTACATCTCAGATCTTATGTGCGGAAGATTCAGCCATACACTGTGGACAAGAACTTGTGGATCCACTTCTTCCAGGAGAGTCTTTCAGGGACTCATCTTGAATGGTTCTATCAGCTGGATGGAACCAAGGTTCGTAACTGGGAGGAGTTGGCTACTGCTTTTTACAAGCAGTATCAATATAATGCCGACCTCGCTCCTACACGTACCCAACTCCAGGGTATGTCGCTAGGATCGGGAGAAGGTTTTAAAGAGTATGCGCAGAAGTGGAGGGACCTGGCTGGCAGGGTGCAGCCACCGTTAACCGACCGTGAGCTTGTAGATATGTTCTTGGGGACCCTATCCGGGCCGTTCTTCAATCATCTCATTGGCAATTCGTCTGCAGGGTTTACAGACCTCATTCTGACTGGGGAAAGGATAGAGGCTGGCATGAAATCAGGTAAGATTCAGAAAGGTGCGTCCTCAAGTTCTGAGAAGAAACCTTTTAAAAAGGAGGCCAGTGCTATGTATGGGCCTAGGAGGCAAGACAAACCGGAACGCCGCCAAGCTGTCAACGCGGTGGTTATTGCAAAGCCTGCTGCCGCTCCTCGGCAACCTAACCAACCAAGGGGTGAGAGACCCAGAAGAGAATACACTCGGCTGAGTATGACCTTGTCACAAATCTTGCCACAATTGCTATCGACCAACTTGGTGACCGTCAGAGAGGCTCCGAAGGTTGTAAACACTACCTCTCTGAAGTATAATCCAAATGCCCGCTGTGCTTATCACTCCGATAGCCCGGGGCATTCTACTGATGATTGCTGGGCCCTGAGAAATAAGGTTCAAGACGTTATCGATGCGAAGGAAGTACAGTTTGAGGCACCTGAGAGGCCCAACGTTGTGACTGCTCCTATGCCCCAGCATGGAGTAAATGCTGTTGATGAAGACTTGTATGCAGTTTCTGTGAATGATGTTGCTACCCCTCTATTGACTGTTAAGAGGAACCTATTGCTATCCGGTTTATTTCCGGGTTGTAGCAAGGGTTGCCTTCTGTGTGTCGTTTCCCCTGCTGGTTGTCCGTTGCTGAAGTCAGGCATCCAAAGCCTGATGGATAGCAAAGAAATCTTGTTCAAGAAGACCGCTGTTCCTTTTGTTCCCGCTTAAGAAGTATCTGTTGTCACCATCTTCAATAATCCTACCAAGGCTCCCCCGAGGAAGCCAGTTAAGATCATGTCTGTTGCACCTATTATCATTACTGTTCCAGGGCCTCTCCCCTATGAATCTGACAAGGTTGTCCCATGGCACTATGGGGCAGATGTGTATGTACTTGGAATAAAGCAGGAGTTCAATGCCAGTACCGGTATCAGTAATATCACCGGTCCGGCTAAAGTTACCCGCAGTGGCAGGCTCTTCTCGCCTGACATTGCGCCACCAGTTATCCGAAGACCTCTTATTATTACACCTGCAAGTGCGCCTGTTTCCACTTCTGATCCAGTTTCTGCCCCTGCTGCCGAGTCATCTGACACTCGGGGCAAAGGGATTGATGATGAGCCTGCCCGGATGGAGTCACCGAAGACTGTGAATATTGAAGCCTCCTAGCAAGAGATGGAGGAAATTCTTAAGATAATCAAGAAGAGTGACTTCAATGTCGTTGAACAGCTGGGGCATACCCCCTCCAAGATCTCTATGCTATCATTGCTGCTGTGCTCAGAGGCTCATGCCAAGGCCCTGATTTCATTTCTGAAGACGGCTCATGTGCCACAGGAGACATCTACAGATCAATTCACTGATTGTGTGGCCAATTTGACAGCTGACAATGGTTTGGGTTTCTCGGATACTGATCTTACCGCTAAGGGAAAGAACCACAATGATGCCCTGCATGTCTCCATTGAATGCAGGGGCACTACTCTTGCACACGTGTTGGTGGACACCGGTTCTTCCCTGAATGTATTGCCCAAGAAGGCATTAGAGCGGTTAGATTGTGAGGGCCTGGAGTTGAAGCCTAGTAACATCATTGTCCGAGCCTTTGACGGGTCAAAGAGGATGGTGCATGGTGAAGTAGAAATTCCTATTCATGTTGGTTCTCAAGTCTTTGATTCAACGTTCTATGTGATGGACATTCGTCCATCTTATTCCTGTTTGCTGGGTCGGCCTTGGATTCACAAAGTTGGGGCTGTGACTTCCACTCTACACCAAAAGCTCAAATACCCTATCAGAGGGAAGATGGTTACTGTGCAGGGGGAGGAAGAGTACATGGTTAGTCATCTGAATTCATTCCGGTATATCGAGATGGACGGGGAGTTTATTGAAACCCCCTTTCAACATTTTGAAGAGGTACCTCCAACATTGGCGTCAGCTGAGACAGTAGTTGAAGAAGACTTTCCTTTGAAGATGGCCTCCTTGAAGGACGCTCGGGCTATAATTGAGAAAGGTGAATGTGCTAACTGGGGCAGGCTCCCTGATTTTACTCCTAAGACTGACAAGTTTGGGCTGGGTTTTACTGCAGAGGCTCAGAGGACTGTACGCAAAGCTAGGATCGGAAGACCTCCCGTGTTCATCACCAACCCGGGGGTGAATGATATAGAAGACGATACAGAGGAATCAGAGTTTGATAGCTGGATTTACCCGACGACTGACGGTGGACTGAACAATTGGACCGCAAAAGATCACATACCTGTTACTTTTGTTACGCAGTAATGAATTCCTTTGTTTTTTAATTTGTAATAAACAATAAATCGAAACGTTATGGCCCGGTGTCTTACCCGGGGCACCGTGGCTTCATTTGTGAGGGCATATTACTTGTCATTTCCATATATCATGAATAAAGACATTGGACGTTTTTCGCATTTCAAATCTTGTGCTCCCTTTCTTTCTCTCTTTCTTTATATATTGCAAAACAGCTATATTTACACACACTCACTTATACAGGTTTCAATCCACTCTGGATCTCACTGGTAACGACTCTGCTACTTCCAGTTATGACTTCAAAAATCCGATCAACTTAGCCGAAGACGAAGGTGAAGATGATTGCGAAGTGCCTGGCGAGCGTGCAAGACTGTTACTCCAGGAACAGAGGGCCATTCAGCCACATGAAGAGCCAGTGGAAATGGTAAATCTGGGTACTGAGACAGATAGAAGGGAAGTTAAGATTGGTGCCAATCTAGAGCTCAGCGTGAAACAACGGTTGATTCAAATGTTGCATGATTATGTGGAAATATTTTCTTGGTCCTACGAAGACATGCCTGGGTTGGATACTGACATTGTGGTTCATCACCTGCCTACCAAGGAAGACTGCCCTCCAGTAAAACAAAAGGTCCGCCGTATGCGTCCAGAGATGTCTGAGAAAATCAAAGCTGAGGTTATGAAGCAATTTGATGTCGGGTTTCTAGCAATGACTTCTTACCCTCAGTGGGTTGCCAACGTGGTTCCAGTGCCAAAGAAAGATGGTAAGGTCAGAATGTGTGTTGATTATAGGGATCTGAACAGGGCCAGCCCCAAGGATGACTTCCCCTACCTCACATTGACGTTCTGGTTGACAATACCGCCCAACACAGGGTGTTCTCCTTCATGGATGGCTTTTCAGGTTATAATCAGATCAAGATGGCTCCTGAAGACATGGAGAAGACTACCTTTGTTACTCAGTGGGGCACCTTCTGTTACAAGGTCATGCCATTCAGGTTGAAAAATGCTGGGGCAACCTACCAACATGCCATGGTTGCTTTATTTCATGACATGATCCATCATGAGATTGAAGTGTATGTCGATGATATGATTGCAAGGTCCCAAACTGAGGAAGAACACCTTGACCATCTACAGAAGCTGTTTGACCGTCTGAAGTTGTACAAGCTGAGGTTGAACCCGAACAAGTGCACCTTCAGGGTAAGATCTGGAAAGTTGCTAGGCTTCGTCGTGAGCGACAAAGGTATTCAAGTGGACCCTGCCAAGGTTAAAGCCATTCAAGAGATGCCAGTTCCTAAGACAGAGAAAGAAGTAAGAGGCTTTCTGGGACGTCTGAATTACATTGCCCGATTCATCTCGCATCTAACTGCTACCTGTGAACCAATCTTCAAGCTGCTGAAGAAAGATCAGGTAGTACGTTGGAACGATGAATGTCAGGCTGCTTTCGACAGAATCAAAGAGTATCTCCAAGAACCACCCATCCTTATGCCATCGGTTGAAGGGAGACCTCTAATACTATACCTGACAGTACTTGACAACTCAATGGGGTGTGTGCTGGGGCAGCATGACGAGTCTTGCCGAAAAGAGCACGCCATTTATTACCTTAGCAAAAAGTTTACCGACTTTGAGACCCGATACTCACTGCTCGAGAAAACTTGATGCGCTTTGGTATGGGCTGCTCGCCGGCTGAGATAGTATATGCTGACTCACACTACTCTGCTGATTTCAAAGATGGATCCGATCAAGTACATATTCGAAAAGCCTGCTCTGTCTGGGAGGATAGCAAGATGGCAAATGATCTTGACAGAATACGACATCCAGTACACGACTCAGAAAGCTGTCAAGGAAAGTGTATTGGCAGACCACTTGGCACACCAGGCAGTAGATGACTACCAATCAATAAACTTTGAGTTTCCAGACGAGAGCATCATGATAGTGACTGATTGTGAAGTACCTGGACCGGATGAAGGACCTGAGGAAGGATCCCGATGGTCTATGCACTTTGACGGAGCCTCCAACGCTTTGGGTAACGGCATCGGCGCTGTAATCATATCCCCTCAAGGCACTCATACTCCACTCACCGCCCGGCTATGTTTCAACTGCACCAATAACATGGCGCAGTATGAGGCATGCATCATGGGTCTTCAAGCTGCGATCGACTTAAGGATCAAGTTTCTGAGTGTCTTCGGAGATTCCGCTCTCGTGATCAATCAGATCAAAGGCGAGTGGGATACGAAACATCCAAATCTTATTCCTTACAGAGAATGTGTGTTGACATTGATCCCCCATTTCACAGAGATAACTTTTGAACACTTCCCAAGAGAGGAGAATCAGTTGGCGGACCCGCTGGCTACGATGTCTTCTATGTTCAAAGTCAAGTGGGACAATGAGGCTCCCCGGATCATTATCTGGAAACTGGACGAACCGGCATATTGTTGTGATCTGGAGGCTGAGGTAGTAACTGAAAAACCCTGGTACCATGAGGTGAAAAGGTACTTGGAAGCTCAAGAATACCCTGAAGGTGCATCTGTCAATGATAAAAAGTTTCTGAGAAGGTTCGCAACAAAGTTCTTCCTCAGCAACGGCATTCTGTACAAGCGAAACCATGATTCGACCTTACTGCGTTGTGTGGATAAAACTGAAGCAGAAAAGATCATGGCGGAGCTACATGAAGGTACCTTCGGAACACATTTCAGTGGACACACCATGGCAAAGAAAATCCTTCGGGCAGGATATTTCTGGTCCACAATGGAAGCCGACTGTTACCAACATTCTAGGACATGTCACAAGTGCCAGATTTATGCAGATAAGGTGCACGTTCCTCCATTTCCTCTGAATGTCTTGACGGCACCTTGGCCTTTCGCAATGTGGGGCATAGATATGATCGGTGAGATTAAACCTACGACATCCAACGGGAATCGATTCATCCTGGTAGCGATCGATTACTTTACAAAGTGGGTTGAAGCAGCTTCCTATGCTACAGTAACCAAGAACGTCGTGGCACGGTTCATTCGGCATAACCTGATCTGTCGATACGGCGTCCCAGAAAGGATCATTATGGACAACGGTACCAATCTCAATAACAAGATGATCACTGAGCTCTGCGAGTAATTCAAGATACAGCACCACAACTCTTCCCCTTACCGGCCGAAGATGAACGGGGCTGTAGAAGCAGCTAACAAGAATATCAAAAAGATTGTGCCGAAGATGACAGTGACCTATAAAGATTGGCACAAGATGTTACCGTTTGCTCTTCACGGGTACCGTACCTCAGCAAGGACGTCAACCGGTGCAACTCCTTTTTCCTTGGTCTACGGTATGGAGGCAGTCTTGCCGATTGAAGTCCAGATACCCTCTCTCTGGATAATGAAGGATGCAGATCTGAGCGAAGATGATTGGATCCAGACACGACTTGATCAGCTAAACCTAATTAACAAAAAGAGACTTACTGCTATTTGTCATGGTCAGACGTACCAAAAACGGATGATCAGGGCATTTAACAAGAAGGTCAGACCACAAGAGTATCAAGTTGGGGACCTGGTAATCAAGCGCATCATCCTACCTCAAAGTGATCCCAGGGGAAAATGGACCCCCACCTACGAAGGGCCATTTGTGGTTAAACATGTGTTCTCAGGAGGAGCCATGACCCTAACCACCATGGATGGTGACGACCTTCCTCACCCCGCCAATGCAGATATAGTAAAAAGATACTACGCATGATAAAAGAACCGCTAGGTTGACATACCTAGGCAAAAATTAGGGCTTCCCGGCGAACCAAAAGGGTTCGGGCAAAATGAGGGATGAAATGAAAAAAATCTGTACACCCGGCAAGTCGAAAACCTGAAAAGGCGGCTTGGGCAAAAATGGGTATCCCGGTGGACTGAAAACCCGAAAGGGCGGTCCAGGCAAAAGTTAGGGATAAAGCGTAATACTATGTCTCATTGGATCACCTTGCATCCAGAATCCGGTATCAACCTCAAGTTCAAAAGGCATCGATCAATCAGCTTCATCGTCAACTGGGCAGCAAAGTGATGAGACGCTCGAAGATATAAAGGCGATAGCAGAGTTGGAACCCAGTGGGATTATTCCTTTCACATAGCTGTTTTGTTTTTTCACAAAATTGTATAAACTCTGTTGTTCGGCGGCGTTCTCTTACTAGGACGTCAGCCTCTTGTACATAAAACGCCTATTTACAGGCAAATTCAAAAATCAATACAAATTCACTTTCCAGCTAAATTGCCAATTGTTTTTCCTTTTTCTGTTTTGTTCTGCGAAGATTGTCCAATGTTCAATTTGTGATATATGCATTTGACACTAATTACTAACTCATAAATATTTGCATGCGAAACAAAGGATTAATTACAGGTAACATCAGAAGCAGGGGCAATAATGAGTTGTCTAAGCAGTCTAATCGCTCTGTCCACCAAGGTACCAAGGTAAGTTCGGCTGAAGAATGTAACCAAGATATCTTAATTCCCCATAGAGTGGGCCAAGATTCAACAATTCTCTCCCAAGCAGTTGGTCTCCCATAAGTCCTAACAAGGCACAATATCTCCTAGCAAGTCAGCGATACTCTCCCCAAGCAGAGTTAGCCTACTCAGTCAGCCTTATGGAAGTTGGATTATCCCCAGCAGATCTCAACATTCCTCAGCGGAGCATACAAACATTCTTAACAAGCATCCCCGACAGTCTTGATCTAAGATTGTTCCCCGGTGGTATACGGACGTTCAATGGAGCCACTTCCCCAGTATATCTCAAAAAAAATTTCCCCAGGAGAGTCCAGTCCAGAAGTTTCCCCAGGAAAGTGGAATCCATCTCCCCAGCAGGAAGCTTATCCCCAGTAGATTCTAGAAAGCTTATCCCCTGCATAGTACGAACGCTCCCCCGGATTTATTCAGAAGGTTACTTCCCCACCAGGATATAACTGGGTTATCCTCAGCCAATTGCCACGGAAAGATCGTCCCCGACGAAGACTTCCTACCCCCAGCGGAGTTCATCAATTTCCAACAAAACTTAACAATGGTATCCCCAGCGGAGTTATCGTCAACCTCAGCAAAGAATCTCTCTCTCCCCACAGAGTTATCTCCCCGCAGAGTGATCTATTCGCCTAGTTTATTCCCCAACGGAGTTATCTTCTCCCACCGGTATTCTTGCAACAATCATCCCCAGCGGAAACAAAGCTCTACTCTTCAACATAAAGCCCAGGATTTAACTTCCCGACACCCGTCAAGGATTTATTTCCCGAGACAAAAAACACATTTCATAAACATCATATCCTCATACATTATAGCATGCATATACGCATCATGAACATTCAATCTCATTTATTCTGAGAGCATCACGCATGTCATACATCCTGACATCGCATACAACTAACGTTTTGTCTTTTCAGGACAGAGGTTAATACAAAGATGATTACTATCAATGGTCGCAACTAAAGATCCGATTCTTGTATCTTGCCAGGGTGTATCTGTTGACGACTAATTCCAGACTCGATTCCTGTATCTTGCCAGGGCACGTCTGAAGAGTTCGAAGATCCGATTCCTGTATCTTGCCAGGGTGTATCTGTTGACGACTAACATTACCAGACTCGATTCTTGTATCTTGCCAGGGCACGTCTGAAGAGTTTGAGGATCCGATTCCTGTATCTTTCCAGGGTGTATCTATTGACGACTAACATTACCAGACTCGATTCCTGTATCTTGCCAGGGCACGTCTGAAGAGTTTGAGGATCTGATTCCTGTATCTTGCCAGGGTGTATCTGTTGACGACTAACAGTACCAGACTCGATTCCTGTATCTTGCCAGGGCACGTCTGAAGAGTTTGAGGATCCGATTCCTGTATCTTGCCAGGGTGTATCTGTTGACGACTAACATTACCAGACTCGATTCCTGTATCCGGCCAGGGCACGTCTGAAGAGTCTGAAGATCCGATTCCTGTATCTTGCCAGGGTGTATCTGTTGACGACTAACATTACCATACTCGATTCCTGTATCTTGCCAGGGCACGTCTGAAGAGTCCGAAGATCCGATTCCTGTATCTTGCCAGGGTGTATCTGTTGACGACTAACATTACCAGACTCGATTCCTGTATCCGGCCAGGGCATGTCTGAAGAGTTCGAAGATCCGATTCATGTATCTTGCCAGGGTGTGTCTATTGACGACTAACATTACCAGACTCGATTCCTGTATCTTGCCAGGGCACGTCTGAAGAGTTCAAAGATCCGATTCCTGTATCTCGCCAGGGTGTATCTGTTGACGACTAACATTACCAGACTCGATTCCTGTATCCTGCCAGGGCACGTCTGAAGAGTTCAAAGATCCGATCCCTGTATCCTGCCAGGGTGTATCTGTTGACGACTATATTCTCAGGACTCGATTCCTATATCTTGCCAGGGCACGTCTGAAGAGTTTAAAGATCTGATTCCTGTATCCAGCCAGGGCACATCTACATAAAGGGTTTGAAGATCAACTCCTGTAACAGGCCAGGTAATTATCTTTCTTTCTCAAGTACGCAAGTTCTCGCTAAGGAATCTCTTACGCGGTCGACAACCTCCCGATGGCATCTATAAGCCCATCTCTCCACTTACCAACAGTCTCCAGATGGCATCCATAAGCCCATCCCCCTATTCATCCGTCTCTAAATGGCATCTGTAAGCCCATTCCTGCATCATACTGCTGACACTCTACTATGTGAGTGCAAATTTCTGGGCACTCTAGTGTTCAATCATCTTCCACCTTCGGATTACGAAAGGCACGCTAGCCAATCTACATCCTCAAGTCTAAGAAGATTGAACAGGGGCAACTGTTGTACCCCAAAATTTGCCCTCCCATATTCTCCAAGATTTGCCAAGATCAAGGCTTCAAAATCCCTCAAGGGTTGCACAGTCCAATTGCCTCCTAACACAGTAAAAAATTAGGGTTTTGGTTCTTGCAAAGAAATTGAAATTTCCAAGGGTCCAATGAAGTCCCACATGCCTATATACATTGTCAAGCATCCATAGGCAAAGTTTCAAGACTCACAACATCAAATTGCACAGTCAAAAACCCTAATTGCTTCACAGTCAACTGCAGGGGCAAAATGGTCATTGGACAGTCAAAAGTCAAAATTTTTGGTCAACATCTTATTTTGAAGCCACAAACATCATTTGATCAAATCTTGATCATGATTTCACAAGCATGGCTCAAAAAGTCTCAAGATGCAAAAGTTTCTATTTTTGGACAGTTGAAAAAGTCAACTGTAAATTGACCAGGGCATAACTTCCTCATGGTTTATCAGAAAAATTCCATCCAAAGCTCATTTTGAAGAGAATGAAATTTCCTACAATTCATCTTCACACTTAAAGTCCAAGAAATGCTCTCACAAAAAGTTATCAATTTCAACATTATAGGTCATTTTCAAAAGTCAACAAAAAGGCACTTTAAGTCAAAGACCATAACTTGAGAATGGTAAATAAAAATGACATGGGACCAAAGGAATTGGTTAGAGGACTTCAAGACCTTTCCAAAATGTCCAAGAACATGATCATAACTTCAAAATTGAGCATGATATGCCTTGTAGAAGTTGGGAAATTTTTGGGAATTTTGAAAAGTCAACTTTGCACAAAAGACTTCAAAAATGCTAATGGGCCTCAATTTCTTTCATGAATCATTACCCAAAGGCTATGCACGACCCACTAAGCTCAAAGGGAGTTATTTTCTTATTTTTGATTAATTATTTGAATTTTTATTATCATTAATTCATTTAATTAAATTTAAATATAAGAAAAATACCAAATCATGCATTTTAAATCTTTTTGTGCAGCAAATATCTTCCATATATGCAAGAGATTTCGTGCTCCATCTCAAGGGAACAATATCATCCAAATTTGGCAAGAATGGCATGGAAAAAGATTGAAAAAAGATATGGAAAAATCAAATATTCAAAACATTAATACATGGACTTTGGGCTTGTTTTCTTAACCTAATTTCACTCAAGTACATAGGCATAAGATAACCTAATGCTAAGGGACACGAAAGACTGCACACAGGCTGCATACCAAGTTGCAAATTTTCACTAAAAGTTGAAATCTGAAATCATAGTTACAAGGCATTTCAAAGCACAAAAAGCATTAAAACACATTCCTGACATTGCTAGGAACGTGTTGCAATCAAGAACAGGTCCCTAGACTCCAAGAATTGGTAAAACCGGATCACACCTTTCATGAACAAGTCCTTTATCGTTTTTTCATTCTCATGCATTATTCATATGTTCTAAGCGTTGATTCTTGCTAATATTGATGTTCTGAAGCCATTGGTAGCAATTAATTGAACTAATACTGCCTGTAGCCAGATCTGCCATGGACGTGTTTTAGGGTTTCAGAAACTCTAAATTAGGGTTTCCCACATATGGTAAAATTGGACACTCAAACCGGTGCAGACCAAATCGTGGCAACAAGACGAAGCGATTGAACTATTCGCGCTCAATTTATGTTAACCATATGCGTATTCGCTATTTTTTACAGGTTTCACTTAGTGGGGGTTTAAAACCCCCGCTATCTGTTTTCTATTTGCAGGCAAACGGGGAAGAAAGCTAGCGTGGCTTGATGTTACTGGATAATTCAAATTTGGCGCATGATTTTTTGTGCATACCACTAACGCTTCTTTTTTTTTATATAATAATCATGTTCCATTATGCATACAAAGAAACGCGCTGGCTTGGTTGGTGAATGAGCTGTCTGGCAGGTATTGGGACCTGGGTTCGATTCCCAGGTCCCCCCATATTATTCATAATTTTTGCTATAACATGTTCCCATGCAGTTCCTATCCAGTGGTTCACCATATGCGCATATGCTAAGGCTTGCCAAGTGGCCAGGAGATCAATCCAAAGGCCAGAACGTGAAGACCACCATACACCTGGGTCAACCATCAAGCATGTGATCCTGGAAAGTCAAAAAAGGGCTTCATTCTGATGGGCCAAAATGCTTCAAAAAACCTCCTAAATGGGCCAGACACCCCCCAATGTTTGTATATTTTTTAATTTTCTTTTCTTTTTCTAGTTCTTTTAATAATTTTCATTTAATTCCATAAAACAATTTTCTTTTCATAATAAAAAACAGAAAAATCAAAAAATACAATATATTTAATTATTATTATTTCACCATTATTTTTGTAAATAAACTTTAATAATTAATTTAGATTAATTTAGGTTTTAAATTTTAACCTTTCCTTAATAAATTAAAATATGTAAAAATTAGAGTTTTTTTTTTTAATATTTTCATCCTTTTCTTAATAAACAGCTTTTTTTCTTATTATCATTATTATTAATTACTAATTTATTTTGTAAATAAACATGTACATAAATTCTTTAGTAAATTAGGTTAAACTTTAATGTTTTCTTTAACAATTAAAAATAATTTAGAACTAGGGTTTCATTTAACTTCTAATTTTAATTAATTTTCTTTATTTTCAAAAATACAAAAACCTAAAAAACATTTCTTTTCTTTAACTTAATAATTAATTAGCTTTTTAATTTCAATTTAATTTCAAAAGGGGTCCAACGCCCTCGAACGTTCTATTTTTATTCTTTTCGCACGTTATTTTATTTCCTTTCCGAATATTATGTAACTGTTCAAGCCATGTAATAGTAATTAGGAATTTATTTACTTTCCGCATCTTTTACCAAACGGGTCTTTGTAATTTGGCGATGTATAGACCCGCGCCTTGTAATAGCGTAGGATTTTACTTTCCGCATTTAAATTTCCGCACTTTTAAGTTCTAATCACATGAAAGAATGTATGGCGTAAATAAAAAACAAGCGTAGATCACCATGATACATGTACAAGATAAAACATAACATGAAAATAACACACAAATTCACACACCACTCTTAGGGTACGCCTCACTATTGCCTTACCTTCGAAACGTAATCGTCGAGTATAGGACGTTTTAGTAAGTCCTTATGTCCATGACATGATCCAGTTGCCTCGAAACGGTTGCCTCGGAAGTTAAAAAGGATCAATGGCATAAGGGTAGCTTCTAAGGTGTCCTACTGTTGCTCTGGTGACCATACTGTCCCTACACTTGAATTGACCCGAACACCTCCAACGGTGGTGCTACCTACCTCTCAATGGTGGGATGGCACTACCTTACGGACATTTACACAGCCTAATTCCTTAGGGTAGGTAGATGACTCATAGATACTTGCTCTATTAAAAAACAAATCAAAAACTCTTTTCACACCGACACTTTTCAAAAAGCTTTCAAAACAATTTTTCAAACACTCTTGAGGACTGATACAAGAGTTATTCAGAAATCTTTCAAAGAAACTTTTTCAAACCCACTCACACTTGAAAAGCAAACAAAAATTTTGAAAACACAAATGAGCAAGTATCTAAGAGCCCATGGATAACCATGGATAGAAAGGGTGCTAACACCTTCCCTTTCTATAAATCTACCCCCCGAACCGAGAAACTATCTCATAAGGAATTTTGATGTGCTTTTGTCCTGTCCATGTTGGAGAAAATAAAAGACGGTGGCGATTCTTGCTTCCGCGACATTTCGCGAAACCAGCATTAAACAGTCAGTTCCAGATCCACCAATCACATCTGGCTCTCATCTATTTTAATATTGACACTGGGTTGAATGGTTATGGCTTCACAAGTTAACAACCGAATTTGGTAGCGCGCCAGTTTGGTCTCATCCAGATGTTTCCCAAATCCCTTTACTATTTCTATACTGATATTTGTTGGGCAGGGTGTAACCTTTCAGCTGAAAACACCATGATTGTCTTCTCTTCCATAGGAAAACCCAAACTTTGGACATTCCGACATTCCATTTTCAACAAATTTTCTTTACTATTGTTGAGTTCGACGCGTGGTGGTCAAAATATCAAAAACAACATTTTCTGCAGCCTCCTTCTTACAGAGACTCTCAGAATCTTTTGACCGACTTGAAACACCGCTAACTACTTTGACAGGTATTTTTTCAAAAATTCTAATCTACTTATCATTTTCCCTCGTAGTAGTGTTGATTTCTTTATCATTCTTTAGGTCCCACGGTGGATCCTGCAGACCCTACATAGAAAACTCCTAGCGACACTCCAGAGACATCAGTTACTGTTGTCAAAGAAGACCAAAGTAAACAAGTACCTTGTATTTCCTCCCGACTCATTTTCCGAAAGGCTCGTCTAACATTGTTTCTTTTCCAGATTTGTAAAAGATCGTTGACTGTCGCTCCTGACTCCGTCCAACCCCCAAAGAACTCACTCATATTTTTCCTTCTTTAAGAATGTCGAATCCGACCAAACCGAAAAAGACTTCCAAGAAAAGAATTGTATTGTGCAACCCTTCTCCAAAAGCTACCCTTTCTGATTCCTACTATATCTAAAGAACAATAATCTCCCCTAGATCTACACCCAAAGAACCAAATTCTCCTGTTTTTCCCCACGTCAATATCCCTGAGGTATCAATCATTTTTACTCAGAATCGATAGTTTTTTAACTTTTGATTTTATGTTAATTTTCTGCTTTGACAAAAGGGTGAAACACAAACAAAAAGCTTGGATAAAGATCCTTCTTTGGACTCTGTTCATGTGGATGAAAACATTACTCTGAGTCCCCAAAGATAAGATGATTTTGTTGACATGGCTGGTTCCGCAGAACATAGCCCTCATCCGCACCCTGAAAATACTATTGAAGAACCCCGACCTATTCCAACTAAACAAGCTAGTGTCGAAGAGCCTAATTTTCAATCCTCTGTTGTTGAAGGTGACCCATTTCACAATGTTTAGGATGCTGGCTCCAATAGTTCCCTTAGTCAAGAGGAAATATTGGCCATGAAGACTCAAAATCCAGCTGAAACCCTGAGACGTCTTCAAAAGTTTCGACATGTGTCACTAGACTCCAACACTCCTAAATCGATCGTCATTGCTGAGAATGATGCCAACATTAAACTCAAGCTACAAAAACTTAAGACTTATCTTCTTGAGGGTGATTTTATCATTGTGATCGAAGAATAAGTTGACTTGGGAAGATATATTCTCAAGATGATTGATGAACTTAATCATTACGATCTTCCTGAGTCCATTGCTCAATATTTGATTGAATTTGAGACTTTCTTTAGCCACCTGAATCAAGATTTTGTTATTAGAAAGAATGTTGATCTCTAGATCAAGAACAATATTGTTGGAGCGGTGTAGCAGCAAGCAATAAAAGTTTTGGAAATATTTATCCGAAAATTTATCGTGTCCACAGAGATTGGTTATTGAATTTCCGTTTGACAAATCTCTCGTTAATGAGTTTGGGGATAAATAGATTTGTAAAGAAAATGTTATCAACATAATATAAATGTAAACAACAGTAAAAACTAAGGAAGAACTTATCAAGCCTGCATATAATCTACTCATCATAGACTTAAACCTATCGACCAGTTACATTTAACCTAACAATACTTATCAATGTCGCCACGTATCACTCACAACCTAAGTCATTTCTAACCCAAATTGAGAGACCGACTGTATCACCAAGGAAATGATCTATCTACCTCCTCAATAACACATAAGACAACTATGTAATCACACTGACGATCTCTTAGTACAACACAACCACACAGAGGCATTAAGCTCTGATACCCAAGTAGATGTCAGCTCTAAATCTATCTCCAGAGTTCATAAACTAACAAATAATCATCCTAGATAAGAATCTAAGCAGCCTATGTCTATAACAACTAAAATCCCTAGCACAGAGCAAAAATCTAGGACAACAATCCACAAAGATTTATAAATCAAGTTTTATATAATGCCATGGGTGACAAATATACATAAGTTCAAAGTAAAATACATGTACAAAAACCCAACAAAAGAGAAATACATAGAGAGGATAAGTGATAAACCATAAATATTCCAGTTCGTCAGCGCTGGTCAATGAGAAATCCACCTCCAATCATCCATAATCAAAGCTCTAGTGTTGTTATCTAAGCTATTCCACTATAAAAATGAGGTGGATGGAGTTGAGAGAACAAAAATCTCTCCCAAAACCAACACCTAACAAATGAAACAAAATGAAAGATATAAAGAAAATATGATCCGCAACAATCGCCTGGTGAAAGCTCCTCTTTATAAGGCCCAGAAAAAGCCACATCCTCAACTGAAACAAATATCCTTCTTCGCCTGGTGTTGATAATTCATCGCCCGACGATTCTCCTTATTTTTGCCTGGCGATGCAGCAGTGAAGCAAGGCAGGGAATTCATCAAAATTGGTCTTCAGAATTTCGCCCGACAATGCTCACTTTCGCCCAGCAATCTATGACAGGAAGGAAACTTCTATTCCTTTCCCTTCATAATTTGTTCTGGCTCTAATCTTGGCCTTATTCCTTTATTGATCCAAAAATGCATCTTGGAGCTTTATTCCTATTGCTCCAACAATGCTCAAATACCTACAAAATAAATATAAAACTATCAAATGATACACTTTATACAAGAAAACGAATTATACACAAACTAAACATATTTACACCAAAGTCGGGATTATTCAACAATATTAACAAACAAAAAGTCGATAAGTGCAATAAAACTTATATACAAAAATAGCCACAATTTGCACTTATCAAACTCTCCCCAATTTGAACTATTTTTTGTCCTCAAACAAAGTCAAATAACATAAATAACAAAGAATGATAAACCAAAGAATCACGAATCAACAGGTTTTGAAAACGGAAAACAAATGCAGTGGTTCAAATGAAAAACAGTACACACGAAGAAACATACTTACCACTAAACTACGACGATAGCATAAACATGAAACAAATGCTAAATAAAAAGAATATGACAAATATTCTAAAACAATACTTGGTCACAGATGAATCACACCTAGAAAACATAATCATCAGTAGATGAAAAACACACAAAAATTGGGTGTTTTCACTCATCCAACAATCTTGCAATCAATAGACTAAATTATGCATTCATCTAAAAATTTACATTGAAAATATAAAAGCAAGAATCTCAAGGGCTTTTCAAGATTGTAATGTGGCTTGGTTAACAAACAAGTGATAAATCCTAAAGCTAATAGAAACAAAAACTTGCCTAAACCTAAGGGAGTAATTACTTCCAAAATGTTTCAAACAATAGAATTTCAATCAAACTTCTTCTTCATCCCAAATTTCAAACCAACACACATCACTTATTCAACACAATATTATTTCATACTCTTTTTGTTTTTCTTTTTCAAAGCTTTCCTATTTTTTCCTTTCTTTTTCTATCACTTTTTTTTCCATTTATTTTCTCACTTTTTTTTCTTTTTCTTTTCAACCTCATAGCAATCAACCAATAAATGTACAATCATTTTTATCTCCAACTTGAATTCAACCATACATTAAAGTGAATACTCCATACTTTCTAAGGCAAGGTAAAAATTCAACTAAATATCATAGTTGAGGGTTCAAGAAAACAACAAAATCAATATCCATGCAAAAAGGGAAACTAAACACTCATAGACAAGCATTTAGCAAAAATGACATGGATATGAAAAAAGAAGCTCTAAGGGGTTACTAATGATCACACAGTCACAAGGTGAAATGATTATTTGGCCAAGGGTAGTTGTGCTCAAAATGGAACAAAAAATGCCTTGATCACTTTCAAGCTTTCATACAATCAACACAAACAAAAGATTAAGCATAATAAATCCAGTTAAAACAAGAATTGTGGTCTCCAGCATACGTAAACAATGGAAAGCTACCTCACAAAAAGGGTAGGAACTAAAGTGATTCACAAATGAACAAGTATATAAAAGAATGAATGGCATAAAATTCTAAAAAGTCTAAGTATCATGAATATGCTAAAGTATAGAATGCGATAAACACATACCTCGAACATGTACAAAACTTTAACAAAATCATTACCATACATTCGCAAGTCGAAACGATCAAACTTGACAAATCACCTCAATATTCTATAAGTTACCGGATAAAAACTTGAGTCCAAACAACAACAAAAGAATTAGAAAAATAATACTCCTACAAAATTTCAATGTACAAAATTTACAATATATACAATGAAGAAAACTCCTCAAGCTAAACACGACAAGCTTTCGGGAAACACAAATTCACGTAACAAAACAAATACAAATAACAATATAAAAACCGGGTGAAAATGAATTAACAAGTTGAAAAGTGAAGATTTGAAATTCAGAATATTTCCTTGTTTCAACTTGTGAAAGCGCAAATCACCAGACACACAAACAAATACAAACAAACATGCTTGTTTTACGTAGTAAGCTCGACGAATTTATTGTGCGAGCTAGTAGCCTCCTCTCGTCATGCCATGGTATTGTCACACCGTGCAAACCTAATGAAAGTGTCATAACAATCACACAACGAACGTTACGAAAATGAGACAATTCACAACAATACATGAAAACACATATATGCACAAATATGATATACAAGTTAATGTACAATTTCTATACAACATATACATTAATTTCAAAACTCAAAAATAAAATAATTATCGCAATGCAAAGACAATATAATCAATCCCCGACAACGGCGCCATTTTGTTGGAGCAGTGTAGCGGCAATCAACAAAAGTTTTAGAAATATTTATCCAGGAATTTATCGTGTCCACAGAGAATGGTTATTGAATTGTCGTTCGACAAATCTCTCGTTAATGAGTTTGAGGATAAATAGGTTTGTAAAGAAAATGTTATCAACAGAAAATAAATGTAACCAAAAGTAAAAACTAAGGAAGAACTTATCAATCCTGCATATAATCTACTCATCACATACTTAAATCTATTGACCAATTACATTTAACATAACAATACTCATATGTCACCATGTATCACTCACAACCTAAGTCATTTCTAACCCAAATTTAGAGATCGACTGTATCACCAAGGAAATGATCTCTTTACCTCCTCAACAACACAGAAGATAACTATGTAATCACACTGACTATCTCTCAGTACAACACAATCATACAGAGACATTAAGCTCTGATACCCAAGTAGATGCAAACTCTAAATCTATCTCTAGAGTTCAGAAACTAACAGATAATCATCCTAGATAAGAATCTAAGCAGTATATGTCTATAACAACTCAAATCCCTAAAACAAAGCAAAAATCTAACACAACAATCCACAAAGATTTATAAAGCAAGTTTTATATAACGCCATGAGCAACAAATACACATAAGTTCAAAGTAAAATACATGTACAAAACCCAACAAAATAGAAATACATAGAGAGGAGAAGAGATAAACCATAAATCTTTCGATTTGTCAGCGTCATTCAATGAGAAATCCAACTCCAATCATCCATAAGCAAAGCCCTAGTGTTGTTATCTAAGCTAATCCACTACAAAAATGAGGTGGATGGAGTTGAGAGAACAAAAATCTCTCCCAAAACCAACACCTAACAAATGAAACAAAATGAAAAATATAAAGAAAATCTGATCCGCAACAATCGATCGGGGAAATTAAAGCATCACTCGACGGAAGCTCCTATTTACAAGGCCCAGGAAAAGCCACGTCCTCAACTGAAACAAATATCCTTCTTCGCCCGACGATCACAATTCATCGCCCGACGATTCTCCTTATTTTCGCCTGGCAACGCAGCAGCGAAGCAAGGCAGAGAATTCATCAAAACTGGTCTTCATAATTTCACCCGGTGTCGCTCACTTTCGCCTGGAGATCCATGATAGGAAGGCAACTTCTGTTGCTTACCCCGCATAACATATTCTGGCTCTAATCTTGGCCTTATTCCTTTATTGATCCAAAAATACATCTTGGAGCTTTATTCCTATTGCTCCAACAATGCTTAAATACCTACAAAATAAATACAAAACTATCAAACGATACACTTTATACAAGAAAATGCATTATACACAAACTAAATGTATTTACACAAAAGTCAGGATTATTCAACAATATTAACAAACAAATAGTCTATAAGTGCAACAAAACATATATACAAAAATAGCTACAATTTGCACTTATCAAATATCAATAAAATGACTCGGGAATGGGATTTCAGTGAAGCTTGCAAGAAAAAACTGATTGAATTTGAGGCCAAGAAGCAACAACGTTTTGACAAACACCAAGAAATCGATGCCAAAATTTCTTACTATCAGGCTCAAATTGACGGGCTTACTAAGAAAATTGAAGAGGCCAATCAAAGGAAGGTTTCCGTCGATGCTGGAGAAAATTCCCCCACTCAAGAAGAAATCAACAATGAAGCCTTGAAGGGCATCTCCCATGGCGAAAAAGCTCTCAAACTCAAATCAACCATTGAAACAATCAAGAAGAGGAAAACTTGCATGGACCAAAAGAACCTTTATGAACAAGCACGCTTTGAAGATTTCAGATCCAACTTCCCAGCTTATCTGGCTTAGACTCTTTACTTATTTTGGATGTTTGTACGACTATTTTGGCCTTCGAGGCTTTGACATTACCTCCATTTTGTAATCTTTTTAAACTTATGGCTACCATTTTGGTTTTGTTTCATTTTAGTGACCAACCTATATAATATGCTTTTTATTCCATGGTAAATTGAACCTCTTGAAGCATAGGTATATATTTTTTCAAATATTTCCCATTTACTTTAAGGATTCATTGATCGAAACCTAGTTCTTCAATCTCATAAGCTTTATTCATGAATGCCTTTATAACTTGGAATGGTCCCTCCCAATTTGGTGACCATTTCCCCAACGTTCGATCTCTTCAATCAATTGGTAGAATTAGTTTCCAAACATATTCACTTATCAATAATGTTTTTCCTTTTAGTTTTTTGTTTATGCTCTGGCAACCCATTCCTTTTGTCGAATTAGCACATCTAACGCAACCAATCTTTCTTCGTCTAATTCCATCGTTTCATCGAACATCATACTCTAATATTGTTCATACGGAATTTCATTCTGATGTTGTATTCTTACCGACTGCAGATGTATTTGGACTGGAAAAACATCGTCATACCCAAATACTAGACGAAAAGCGTCGATTTTTTCGCCTCCTTAGGTGATGTTAAACAAACCCATAGTATTTTATCCAATGTTTTCTGCCAATTCTTAGAATTTTTAGAAACATGTTTCTTAATCAACCAAATTATCACTTTGTTAGCGGCATTAGCCTAATTGTTTGCTTGAGCATAATAAGGCGTGGAGGTTATCAATTTAAATCTTGTTTCAGTCGCGAATTCCTGCATCTTTCGACCAATAAACACTTACCCTTGGTCTGTAGTTATGATTTCAGAAATTCCAAACCTATAGATTATGTGTTTCTGAATGAACTCAATCATTATCTCTTGATCAACATTAACCAAAGGTATGGATTCTATCCACTTGGTGAAATAATTTATTCCTCCTAAGATAAACTTCTGTTGTTTCGATGAAGCTGGTCAAATTTCTCCTATAATGTCCAAATCCCATCCTCGCAAAGGCCATGATTTAACAATTGCATGCAATTCACTCGCTGGAACATGTTGAATGCCTGCATGATTTTAACACTCTTGACAGCCTTTGGCGAAATCGATGTTGTCTTTTAACATGCTTGCCTAATATATGTCCTGTCGAAATAACAACCATTTCATTTTATGGCCAGCTCACAAGTTCCACTATGAACTTCAAATACCACCACACACGCTTCAGTTTCTCCTAGGCATTTGAATAGTATACCCTCAAGGGTGTTTTTGAACAATTCATTACCCATACAAAAATAGCTCAATTCCTTGTATTTTATTTTCCTGTCAGTAATTGCGACTGGATTTTCTAAATACCTTACAATTGGCTTTCACCAGTTTGTATCCAACAAATTGTCAATGGAAATTTTTTTGAAAAATCCAGAATATCATCTCCCCCCAAGCTTTTGGGATTGACATATTTGTAGGAGGTGTCGAGATGACTTTCTCCCTTACTTCAAAAAAATCCCTGAGCTTGTCTGCCGACACCTTATACCCAGATGCAATTTCAGCTAGCTCGTTAGCCTCTTGATTCTCTATCCTCGGTACATGTGTACTTGCCACTTAAAAGCCTTCCAATAGTCAATTCACCATTGCAAAATATATCAATAAATGTTCCTTGATACACTTATACTCACGTGTGATTTATTTTATCACCAACTCTGCATTGCACTTTATCTAGATTTTGGTTGCACCCAAATTTCACCAGACTTTGAGTCCGGTGATTAAGGCTTCGTATTCCGACTCGTTATGGAAACACTTTCCATCTACTATAAACTTGAGTTTTATTGGCATCCCTTTTGGAGAGATGATCAAAACTCCTACACCAATTCCATTTTTATGGCTTGACCCGTCGAAATATAATTTCCAAGGGTTCGTGTCTACCATATTTATTGATGGCTCGACTATTGTGTGATCTACAATAAGATCTGCCACAACCTGGCCTTTTATAGCTTTTAAAGGAAAATAAGACAAAGAAACTCAGTTAATGCTAGTACCGATTTCCTAATTCATCTATGTAATATGGGCTTAGACAACATATGTTTAATAACATCAAAGTGAGATAAAACATAAACATCAACTGGCTTAATATATTGCTTTAATTTCGTACATGAGAAGTATAAACACAAGTATTACTTTTCAATTAAACTATACCTACTTTATGCATCTATTAATACTCGATAAGGTAATAAATGGGTCTTTCGACACAATTATCATCCTCTTAGGATAACATACTTCCTATTGTCAATTCAGATGCAACTATATACAATCTCATGTTTTTATTTCAACTAGGGGGAAGTAAGATATGAGGCTTTGTCAGATACTCCTTGATTGTGTCGAAAGCCTCTTGCTGCTCTTCTCCCCAGTGGAATTATCTTTCTTTTTTGATTTTGAGCAATGGCGAGAAAATTTTCATTTAGCCACTTAGATTTGATATAAATCTCCTCAAGAAATTGATTTTCCCTAACAAAGATTGCAACTATTTCTTTGTCGAAGGAGGCTTGTGATCCAAAGTTGCTTTTGTTTTGTTTTGATTGATCTAGATGCCTTTTTTATGCACTAAGAAGCCTAGGAAGTCTCCTTCATGCACACCGAAGAACATTTTAGTAGATTCATTTTCAATCCATATTTTCTCATTCTTTCGATTGATCGCCAAAGATGGTCTAGATGACCACTTTCAGATGAAGATTTAACTACAATATCATCAATATAAATTTGCACAAAATGATCTATGACATCTTGGAATATGGAATTCATGGCCCTTTGATAAGTTGCTCTGGAATTTTTAAAACCGAATGGCATCACAACCCATTCATAAGTCCCAAGGCTCCAGGACATTGAAACGCCATTTTGGGCACATCCTCATCTGCTATAAAAATCTGGTTACAACCAGAATATCCATCAAGCATGCTCAAATATCCTAAACCCGCGGTTGAATTGACTAACATTTCTGCCACTGGCATCGAATATTCATCCTTAGGAGTCGCTTTATTTAAGTCCCTAAAATCTATGCAAACACTAAGAGTTCCATTTTTATTAATAACAAGAACAATATTTGCTAGCCATCCAACATACCTTGAACTTTTGATGAACTTTCTCTTGAGAAGTCTTTTGATCTCCTGCTTGATCTTCAACGTGATCTCAGGGGCGAATCTTCGAGGATGTTGCTTCACCGGCCTTTTCCCTTGTTGAATAGGCAGACAACGCTCCACTATGCTTCGACTCAGTCCAGGCATTTCACCATAGTCTTAAGCAAATAAATCTCTATATTCTTTCAATATTTTAACCAATTGAACCTTCATCTTTGACCCAACTTTCGTACTGATGTAAGTTGGTCTCTTTGTCACAGCAACACCTAGATCCACTTCTTCTAAAGGATCTTGGGCCTACATTTTCTTATTTTAATTCAATGGGTCTTTTTCAAACCCCAAAGGCTCATTGTCGTAGATACAATCTAGCCTTCGAATTTCTGAAGCTGATGCTTAGCCATAGTGGTCTTCTAGTTTTTTTGCTTTAGCTTCGATAGCCAAATCATATAACTTCTCAGCTTCCAAAACCAATTTTTGTCTATTTTTCAGCCACATAGGCCAAAATTTGAGCTAGGATTTCTGAATCACTGGTCATTATCATCGACCACAGACCACCCCGTAGGTGGATTTGGCTCCCTTGGTATCACTGCTTCTTCAGTGTCCCAAATGAATCCATAGTCGGAATTCAAACTTGGAAAATGATTTGCATTTTCTTCAGGAGCGTGAAACTCATCATCACAAGGCGCCACATTTTCCAAATGTTGGTCGAAGGATTTATTTCCACCTTTACTCTCATCAATTTTGTAATAACTCTAGTCAGCCTCTATATTCTCGATCACACCATCTTTTCTCCAAATGGATATCCTTTGGTTTAAGGTCGATGGTATTTCCCCTATCCCATGGATCCATTCACGTCCAATCAATAGATTAAAATTAGCTTTGGAATTTATTACCATGAAGAGTGTTAACCTGGTTATACTGACAGCCAATTCGACCTGGAAATCTCCTAGTATGCTGCTGGTTTTTCCTTTATAATTGGATAAAACCATGTTATATGGTCAAATATCGGTACCTCACTTTCCCATTTTCTTGAATAAGGCATAGGGAATTAGATTTACAACTTCCCACATAGACAAATACTTTATTCACTGACAATACCATCCACTTTTGCCCTTACAAATAAAGGTTTGAGATGACATAACATGCATGGACTTGGCTTCTCGAACACATCTTTTTGCTCCTCCACCACACCAATATTCATGACATATTAGCATAATGGAATCTCATCAACGGCTTCATCTGGAACATAATCTCCCACATTTTCATATATCTTTGATACTCTGTCGTACTCCATTGGCAATATCGACACAATACCACAGTTAATGATGAAATATTCACCATAGTGATCGTAAACCATGTCATCCTCAATAGGATAATAATCACCCTCCTCATCTTCAGGAAGAGGTTTATACTCCTCCTATTTTTCATCTTCAGCCATAGGAGTGTACTTTGCACTTTTTGTCGCCACCACTTTCTTATTTCCTAGAGGTGTTATTCTCATTGCCAGTCTCTGATTCGATGTGATCTTTCATTTTTTGCTCAACCTCTATTTTGGGTAACTTCTTTTCTATACTGGAACTTCGACAAATTTGATAGATCCCACTGGCTTCAGACCTTCAACATGCTTTATGGTTTCCATGTTCTTTGGAATTTCGACATTCTTCATCTGTGACTTCGAGACTTCTTTCGTAGCTTTCTTATTTCTATGATAATTCCTCCATTGTGTTATGATCATCGGGATCTTCCCCTTATAGTTAGGAGACACCTGATATCTCTTGGTCTCTGGTTCTTTCTCCTGAGCTTCAGCCTCTTGAACAACTACTAACGACTTTGGCCTTTTTCCTCCTTTTTGATTTATCGGTTCCACCCATTTTTCATGTGGGATATCTGACAGAGGACGAAAGGTTTTTTGTTGAGGTTGTTGAAATAGCCTCATATATTCTTTGTTGCGTCGATGGATTCCATCTTTGTTGAATACAAACCTTGGTAATGGTGGCTTCTCTTCCTTGAAAGCCTCTTTTGCTGGAGCTTCGTATCTTTCAGCCGCTTTTTTGTCATACACAATGTTACACCTTGGGCATAATCTGGCTTCTGATCCGTTCACTTTGCACTTTTCCTGGAAATCATCCAAACTTTCCTCAATTTAAGGATAAAATGTTGGTGAGTCATTGTTGTACCCCAAAATTTGCCCTCCCATTTCCTCAACATTTTCTCATCACAAGACATTTAAAGATCAAGATACAATTAGGGTTTCCTCTGCTCAAGACTTCTCCTTGCACTGTGGACTCAAATTAGGGTTTGTGCTTGCACAAAGATGTTTTGACCTAAAATGCCTAAGATGACTTTCATGCTTCATATTGGACTCCCAAGTTTACCCATACCAAGTTTCAGGTCTTGATTCCAAGTTTTACCCAGTCAATTGGACAGTTGACCTAGAAATCAGCTGTATTGGGGAAAAAGTCAACTGTGGCCAATTGACAGTCAAACCTCATGAAATTTGATCCACATCAACATTTTAAATTCATATGAACCATTTGATCAAGTTTGGATCACAATTCCACAAGAAATTTGATCAGATCACCAAAAGGGCAAAATGGTCATTTTTAGGGTTTTGACTGCACAAAGGCAATTTTTGACTGTTTGACCTAGCCAATGGCAAACCAAGTTCACCTATGGACTCAAGGACCCCATGGAATTATCTTGACATGTTCATCAAGCTCAAAAGATCCCAAGTACACAAGATTGATAGTTGAATTTCCCAGTCAATTGATCAATTTTGACTGTATACTGAAAAGTCAAACTTTGACTTTTTGGTCAAAATCAAGAGTCAAGATTCATTTTTCATCAAAACATGCCAAATCATGAAACTTGTTCACCAAGAAATCACAAAATGCAAATTAGGGTTTGAAAATGGAATTTTTCATAACTTAGAATTTTTCTAAGTTATGAAAAACCCTAATTTTTTCCCAACTTTGCCCCATCTTTTCACCATGATCCATTTGGATTCAAAAAAAAGTCAAAACATGAAAGTTGTAGCTTGTTGCATAATCCACAACTTTGATTCACAAAGTTTTCTCATTTGAAGCTTGTAGCTCAAGTTATGATTTTTTGAATAAGGGCACTAAACCATCTTTTAACTTAGTGAAATTTGACCTATTTTGACAAGGTTTTCTACCCTACTTCAAGGCCACTTTTCATACCCTTCCAATTGGAATTTTGATTTGCATTTCAAAGATGGATTGTAGTACACATTCCAAGCTTTCCAAAATGTCCAAGAACTCATCCAACAACCTCATAACTTGAGAGATTCGAATTTCACAAGTTGGCAAAAATTCACTTTTGTTCTTCATCAAGACATGTTCATAAACTTGGCAAATTTGAACTCAGCATAGTTTGTGCTACTTTGCAGGTCCTTAAACCACATTACACTCCTTAATTTAATGCTTGTTCTTTGTGTCTAAGTGTTGTTCCATGAATTCAAGCATTATACACAAGATTGATCCATTTTTGGATAAAGTGAACTTTCCATTTTTACAAAAGTTTGCTTTATGTCAATTGGTAAATCAAACAAGTACATAGAAGATCTGCTTAGCACAAGATTATGGGCATAACACACTGATCAAGAGGAGTTGATGCAGCACATTAGGGGGTCCTATACTGACCTAGAACACCAATTTGCTTTTGGTAGCTTAAGTGTGAAGAAAGGTCCATAACATATGCTATCTCTCATATCAGCAAAAGAACACAGCACAAAAGATATCAAACACATTCCATAGACCATATCCAAGCTAACACACGAGCTTTTGACCTCCAATACACCCTCCATCTCAGAATCATCCTCAAACTGCACAAACAGGGGTGCCCCTGCAGTTTGAGTGCAATCTCTCAAACCCTTCAAGCATTTTGATCAAAACCTGTTCCTCTACCTTCCTTACAACCTATGCAAGCTATCCAGAAGCTAAGGCACGATCTGTAGTTGCTCTAACCACTTCCACCATTTTCACATCTTTGACTTGCAGGTGAAGTTCTACAGCTTGATACAAGAAGGTTCAAGACAAAGTAAGCATTGAAAAAGCATCCCTGGACCTCAAGGAAGCTTTTCCAATCATTACATTGCACTGAAAGTCTCTCATTCTCCACATAGAAGTTCAACTGCACAGGTAAAAGTTTGAATTCGTATCTCTCTTATTAGGCATCTTTAGTCTTAAGTTTGTGAAGAAACAAGGTCCTACTCATAGCCCTGAACATGTACATAGCTTTACTTTTCATTTCTTTTGCCTGAGTAGAGAGAATTTGAGCTCTGAAAATGGTAGAAAAATTAGGTCAGAAAAGAGGGGGAGAGAAATTCTCCCTCATCTTAGAGAGATAGGTCAAGTTCTTTATATGGTTAGAACCGTCTCTTCATGCTGAACATTTCTTGTGTTATGAGTTTTTGCTAAAAAGCCAGGAATCAAGAGTTAGAAGGAACTGAACATGGCGCGCGTTTTTCAAATAACCTGTGCTGGAGGTTGAAGAAGGAGTGAAGTGGGCTGGGCTTGGATTTGTGTTGCTTTTCACACCATCTTTTTTAGTTTACACCCCCCTGAGCCCATTTGCTTATTTTTTAACATTTTTGACTTTTTCTTTTTTAGCTGACTTTGTTTATTTTTTCTCATGTCATTTAAAAATTAAAAATATTTTTTCCATCATTTTTTGCATTTATTGCATATTTATTTGTTTATTTTCTTAGTTTGTACATATATATATATATTTGATTATTAGAACAAATGTAAAAATAATGTAAATACACTTTTTATTTTTTACTTTCTGAAAATATTTCACACAAAAAATACTCTTTTATTTATTTTATTAAAATATTAAATAAATATTTATTTTTGTATAATACATATCTAGGGTTTAATAAAATATATATATATGATTATTAATATATTTAAGACAAAAATATAAAAATATTTGATTTTTTCATTTTATTTAATATTTGATACAAAAAATACCTTTTTTCACAATACACTTCATTTTATTTTATTTTATTTTTTATAAATAATAAATAAATAGTAGAATTAAATTAGATAATAATACCTTTTATTTAAAAATTAGGGTTTTTCACCCTAAGTTCAAAATACTAAAAAAAATAAATACATTTTTATTTTCTTTTTCCTTTTACATAAATAATATTTTCTCATACACATAGAAACTTTCTTTCTACATTTCACATATTTATTTAATTCACATTTAATTATGCATTGCAAAATATCCAATTGTTGTAATAATTTAGATTTAAATTTTTGTCAATATCCCCATTTGAACCTTTGTACCCCCCTTCCCATATTTGGTTTTGTAATAGCTTAGTAATTTTAATTTCGCACTTTATTGCTTTCTAATAATAACATGCTAGAATTAGGGTTTGTATGCGAAAAACGATAAAAAAATAGTTTGACCTAATACAAGATAAGCAAACATGAAAATGAACACACAAATCACACTTGCACCCCCTAGGGTATTCCACTTGTTGCCTTCAAATAAATGGGCCATATTGTATGTTGAACATCTTTGGGCAAAGCAAACAGTTTGAATGATCATAGTCCCTCGATAAAACTTTTCAAAACAAACAAAACAAATGATCAAGTCCCTTAGAGAAATTGCCCAAAGACATTTAACGTCGTTACAATTATGGTCTAAACGATGACCCGCGCCTATCCCTTTCACATCCTACCACAAGGTTGCCCCACCAAATACAATGGTGGTGCAAACTTGTTAAAGGGTTAAAGTATAGCAATAATCTTTTGAGAAATTTAGGAGTAGATAACCTCTTAGTTACTTGAATCAACTTGCAAAACAAAACACTTGCCTAATTTCAAAACCACACAACACTACACTTTCAAAACAACTTTCAAAAACAAATGAAAACCTTTTCAAAAGACATACACCTTTGTATACATCCCAACATGGATCATTACAAAGGTTGCCACCACATTGGCCTCTTTTCAAAACATTTTTCAAAACCCACACACAAAGCATCATTTCAAACAATTGAAAACAAAAGGCAAGTGATCTAAAGCAAGTAACTAAGAGCCATGGATAATCCATGGATAGAAAAGGGTGCTAATACCTTCCCTTTCTATAATCTACTCCCCGAACCCAAGAAAACATCTCAAAAGGTTTTTGATGTGCTTTTTAACCTTTCCTTAGGATAAAATAAAAAGTCGGTGGCGACTCTTGCTAACCGCAACATTTGCGAATACGAACGCAAACCTCAAGTCAGTTCTCCCACCGTATCACAGTCATCTTCTATCTTCACGCCAAAAACTTCAGTAGCTTCGACAATCATAACTTCATCGTTGAAACCCTCATAAGCTCCGACCATCAGGCACTCGTAAGGCTATTCATATAGAGCCTCTTCGACCTACAACGGATTAGTGTCGACTTTCATCTTTGGCTTTTCGCCAAATTGAAGGCGACCTTCCTTCAGAGTTTTCTGCACCAAATGCCCTGAAAAGAACACATTGAGATGTTTTAATGACCAAGAAAATTATGAAATTTGCATAATCCCTTCTTCTTCTTTTGTTCTAGTGGGGGATTCTGTAGCCCTGAGGGCACAATAATTTTACCATCAGCTACTAATAAATCAAATATTTCATCACACTTAGTTATATTGAAAGTGTAAGTTTTTGTGATGGCTTTGCCACTTTTCTCAGTTTTGACAAGATTTTTCCCATTCGATGGCCTCAATGGTTTATAAGCATAAGGGGGGCCCAGGTTGGAGTTCAACCATATTAACCTCAGTTTCTTTGATTGACTCATCGTCGTAGGAAGGATATTCTTCAATGGTACATACGCAACTTTCCCCTTCTTTTGATACTTCCTGGCTTTGGCTTTCTCAGCTTTCAAGCGTTCAACTTGTCGAACCCTAATAGCTAACTGCATCATATCTCTAAAGTATTGAATATCCAACTTTTTCCTAATCAAATAGTCTAAGCCATTCGCAACCATTTCGACTAATTCGTGCTCAGGGACTTGAGTAAACATCTTGCTTCCAAAGTATGATACTGTTTAAGTATTGGTTGATGGATTCATAGCTTTTTGTTTGATGCAGGAAGCTCTGTTAGACTTATTTTTTACTACCCCATATAAAACTGTTCATGGAAAATTTCTCTAGTTAATTCCATGTATGGATTGATTAGGTAGGTAGCGTTGTAAACTAGGTAAACGCATTTTTTGACAAGGAGATGGGAAATATTTAACACGTGTCCTCCCGTGGGTTTAGCATATAGATTATTATGCCTCTAGACTGGTACTTTACCTTGTTGCATAGCATTAGGGTGGGTAGTCCCCTTATTATCAAGGTTAGAATCCCTGGTTGTTACACTCTTTTACTTGTTTCCTGCTGATTCAAAGTTATTCGGAGAGAATACCTAAAAGATGAGAAATTTAGAGGGGATTTCTTCACTAATTATTCCTTCAAAGTTAGATTGGATGCCTCAGGTATGTTTCATACAATTTTTTTGCCATCTTCTCTTGAAAGGATCCATGTTATCCTCCATTATCTCTTTGATG